>JAEOAD010000793.1:3435000-3772500 GCA_036365145.1 Orientallactaga sibirica | reverse complement strand
AATGTGTAAATAGACAATTTTTTACTTCATTCGTTCAGTCTATATAACTTGATTCTGAGAAGATAGTCTCAGAAAACCTGGCTCTTTAATATTAAAAATTCTTCCTTTATTCTAACCTTTTCTCTTACATTTTACTATAAACAGCAAGAAGAAGACAGGAGTCATTTTATACTTCTTGCTAGGAAGTCTCCTATCTTATCCATTTCACTTGTTGAATTTTCTTCAGTTCTGAACAGTATTTCCTGACCTTTCAAATTTCTGTATCTAAAATGTATTAAAGAGGCAACAGGTTTCTGATAATCTCATGAAGGCCTTTGATATTTTTTCCATCTCATTTTCCTTAAACCACTGTTTAATAATTTTTATATTCTTGTTATGATAGCACACATTCTCATTATCAAAACTTACTCATGGTATCTCATTTCATATAAATACTCAAAAATTTACTAACTTAAAATAGTAATGATGGTTCATTAGCTTACTGTTTTGTGGGAATCCAGATTCATAGGTAAAGAGCATGTATTCTACCTCTAAATGGAAGCTATGTTGTTTGCATTGTAAATTCATTATGTGGATGTGGCCAGAATTGGGAAATAGTGTTGTGTGCCATGGGCCATGTATTTCTTTCATATCATTCATTAAAAAAATTCCTCCACTCTTTTTTTCCAACAAACTACTTAATTTGGTACATATAAATAATTTACATATGCCTGAAGAACTCATTGAGAGTATAGTATGCTTTTGTATAACAATAATGAATATTCTATAATAATATTTGATTAAATGACTTATTTATGCTTAGTAATTATTACTTGACATCTATTAATAAATTAATTAAACAAACTATCAAATTTAGTATGAAAAGTTGACCAATTTTCAAGTAGATTAGAAAAATTAGTACACTGTTTGAATTTTATTCCTAGACTCTTTTAATTGTTTCCTTCAAGTTTGCTAGGAATAACAACAGGAGACATGCACCTCAGAATCCAGAGTTATAATGTCTCATCCATTTTTAAACAAACATATTGTCTCAGTAGGAACTATTATTTTGTTAACAAATAGCTCCTCATTAACTCTGTTTGTCTAGGAAAGGCTTTTCAGGAATTTTTGTTGGTTTCTTTTCTGGAAACATCAACATCTATAACCAGTCTGACATCAAGCTTATGCTATTTATATTTCTGCATAAACATTTTCCTCAGAGCTAATTGATGACAAACAATTTTATGATATTACATAATCATAGCAGAAAAGAGTTAAGTTTTGATTCTTGCACCAAACCATTTTCTTCTCCTTGAAGCAGCCAGTGAAAAAAATCTAAGTACTGTCTTAGGTATCACCATTTCCAGTACTTAGCAGTATGTAGCAATACTCATAAAAATGCAGTAGATGTCTTAGAAAAGATGAGTTCTACTTCTACCCTTGTCAATTATTTAATCTTTTGATATTAATCTTTTATAAAATGGGATACGTTTTGTCATATCAATTTATGCTTTAAATATTAGTTTCTAGCCAGGCGTGGTGGTGCATGCCTTTAATCCCAGCACTCGGGAGCCAGAGGTAGGAGGATCGCTGAGAGTTCAAGGCCACCCTGAGACTACATAGTTAATTCCAGGTCAGCCTGAATCAGTGTGAGACCCTACCTCTCAAAAAACAACAAAAAAATTAAATATTAATTTCTATTTGTTCCATTACTTGTCTCAGCCTCCCTACTATTCTACTCTAATATTTCAAGACAGTTCTTGGTATTTCTCATGATTGTGCCTGGTACTATTCCTAGCACATAGAACTGTTCTAAAAAGAGTGTTATCAATAAATACGTAGAAAATCTTATTTGTTCTGCTAACTTGTTTTCATCTCTTTATGTTAAATATTCTACTAGGCACTATAGTGAAGTAATTTTACTTCCATAAACTTCAGTTTTATCTTCTATTTTATAGTATAAAGTTTCATTATATCCTTTAGAAATAGTATATTTTTTCACAACTACCCTCCAACATCATTAAATTGCATATGTGTATATTACAAAGTAGCTAACATTGTTGAGGAATAGGAATCTCTCAGAAAATTTAGATGGTTATATTGTTTAACTTCTCCTTATATTTAAAATGTAAAATTGACATAATGCCAAATTCATACAATTTAATCTTTAATATTTTTGTTTTGTTCTCATATGGAAAAAATGGAATCATCATCCAGTCCTAAATTTTGAGAGTAGTTGATTCTCCCACATGGAATTAGTTAATTTGTGGAAGAGTGTGAATTACTAGCACATGAAAACATGAAATGACAATATCAAAGTCAAATTATGCAAAAACTTATAGTTTATATTTCCATTAGTCAGCATCAAGAAATCTATGTGTGATAATAAGCATGATAATAATGACAATAATAACAATAATTACATGATATGTAAAATTGCTTTTATATTAAATTAAGTGAGATGTTAAAATATTACTAACCCCTTCTAAATTGCTACATGATATAGCATGATTTTCATAGGTTTCATAGAATTTAAATTTTAGTTTTACTGGTTCAGAGGGACAAATTATGTCTTATGTAAACAGAAGTGATTCACAGAGACTTGTTTATACCCACAACTTCATACAATGGAGATAAAAAGTATCATCTTTTGAATACAGAAAGGAACATTTTAATAACATAAAGTTTTAACATATGCTGATTCCATGGAAATTCTTCATCCTGGGGTAGTGGTTTTAATTACTGGGAATATAGGAGAAATTTAGCAAATTTAATTAAGAAAATTATCAAAGGTAAGATTGTCTTGGACTTTTTTTTTTTTTTTTTTTTTTTTTTTTTTTTTTTTTCGAGGTAGAGTCTCGCTCTAGCCCAGGCTGACCTGGAATTCACTATGTAGTCTCAGGGTGGCCTTGAACTCATGGTGATCCTCCTACCTCTGCCTCCCGAGTGCTGGGATTAAAGGCATGCGCCACCACGCCCGGCTTGACTTTTTCATTTTTAAAGATAAAGGAGATATATAGAATTTATTGTATGTTGTGGTGGTTTGATTCATGTATCCCCTGTAAACTTAGATGTTCTGAATGCTAGGTTCCCAGCTGATGGCAATTTGGGCATTAATGCCTGCTGGAGGCAGTGTATTTTGGGGGGCTGGCTTATGGGTGTTATAGTCAATTTCCCCTTTCCAGTGTTTGTCACACTCTCCTGTTACTGTTGTCCACTTAATGTTGGCCAGGGGTTGATGTCTACCCTCTGCTCATGCCATCGTTTTCCCCTGCCATTATGGAGCTATCCCTCAAGTCTGTAAGCCAAAATAAACCTTTTATTCCACAAGATGCTCTTGGTCAGGTGATTTCTGTAAGCAATGCAAGCCTGACTGCCACAGATGATGAAAACCAATTTTATAATGTATGTTTGCTTAAGCTAAATTATGGCAGGTTATTAAAGTTATCTAATGACATTGTGCCTACCAGTTCTTGTCTATTAACATGAGCAAAATACCAGTTTGCTTAATGAGATTATTTTTGTGGTGCTGAGGATTGAATATAGGACCTCATTCATGCTAGGCAAGCAGGTTATACCTCCAACACAATAATAATTCATTGTTGATAACCAAATTAGGTTGTATCCAACTATTTAGTTGTAACAAAATCCCCTACATGACTGGAGATGGTGATCAGATACTCAGCTTCAGCTAGCAATGAAAACAAATGAAATGCTTTTAGAATTGAAGAACATAGGCAAGATAAGAACAATTGCAAATTATATTATTTTCTAATGGAAAGAAACAAGTTATAATCCTTTTCTAAAGTAGTTACCTCTCTCTATTATTCAACTGTATCTTCCAGGGAAGTACTCATAATTGTCTAAAATTACCAACTTTCATATTTTCCATTAACAAAAAGTGTTATTTTTGGAGAAGATAATATTATTTAGCAAACGTAAGCTTATTTTTGTAGATAGGAGAGGCCAATGCTATATGAGCAAATACTATTAAAAAGTTTCTTACAAGAAAGAACATACCTGACTCAGGTAAGCAATATTTGTATTTTTACTCTAATCTTTTTGTATATGGATCTTGACAATTTTGGTTAGAACTTCAGCAATGATTTAACACTGATCATGATAACAAAATTAAATACACATTAAGCATGGAGGAAAACCAAAATAATAGGAGGTGATTCTGCCCTGGAAATAAATAAATTATAGATCTCTTACCTGTAGAATATGTTTCATTATTGAAAAATAAATTCCTAAAATGTGATATGCAAATGTTTTGCTGGTATTTTAATGATATTAATTGTAATTCCTAATCAATTCTATTCTAGGAACAAAATAATCTTTTCCCTAAGTGTCATGTACATTAGGAAGTGAGTTTCAGCAGAGGCAAGCCTGCTAGGTTTGTCCTTCACTGAAATCTCACACAAAGTTCAGATGTATCACCATATTCACCCTAAGGATTTAAATAATATTCTATGATAAGGGCAGAGGCAAGGCAAAATATGGCTCAAAATAAAAACTGTCTGATTTTTTTTACTTCAAATTGACTATGACTTTACTTAGTGTTTATCATTAATCATCTAGTTAAGAGATTAGAACAACATTGACACTTTAGGATACTGATAAATTATTATATCTCTTTTGGGCTGAACCCCACAAAAGGACATGTAAATAAACAGAAGAGGGATTTTTTAAAAGGTCAATTTTCAGAACAGAAGAATAATTACATGCATTATTTTTACCTTCACAATTTCCCAAGCACCTAGTAACTACCAATTATCAAATAATGTGCTACACATAGTAGTGAGATAATAAAATGTTAAGTGAAAGGGTAAGTTAAACCATTAACTTGGTAATATAGTGGGAAATAAATATTGATCTAAAATGTTATTAGATTATAATGAAACTACATTGTAGCCATTGTTGCTTTTAAGGTAAAACTGAGACAAAATTGCTTCAGAAATAACTTGTGCTAGTATATTGAATGAAGTGCTGTAGAATTTAGGCTGTGAGTCACATGAAGCTTTGAAGGTCAGGAATCAGAGTCAAAGTGCTTAAGAAAAATAGAGGTGGCAAACTGAAAGCTTAAAGAAACTGTACAATTTTCAAAAGCAGAAATTTGTTTAAAGAACATTTTCTAAATGTGTAACAGAAAGAAATAGAAAGAAGTACCATTGAGATTCTAGGAAATAATAGTGTCTATGGAAATTTAAGAAATAAAACAACAAAATATCTATGGCATGTGTAAAAGATGGTTAGGGGTAAATACACAAGGAAATAAGATATTTTCACCATAGAAATGTGAAAAAACTGAACAGTGTATACAAGTCAAAGAGAAAAGTCATGTGGAAATGCCACAGGCATGTTGAATGTTATGGTGTTAAGTTTTTCATACATGCACAAGTAAAATTTATTGTATTGATATTGAGCTGTTATGCACACATCCATAGCATGTACATTTATGGAGACTGAAGTACCAACAAAGCCATGTACCATGAGCTCCACATAAAGATCATCTATTATTCTGAATATAACTTTACAAAAATAATGGAGATTTTGATACTATGAGAGTGAAATAGTCATTTAATGGACAGTGATATACAAAGTTCTTTGTCAGAAATACTCTAAAATAGTTAAGGGAGAAATACTTATTGAGCATAAATTATAAAGGTATAAGGTATATCTTAGAGGGAAATAATTCAAGATTAAAACTTAATCATAAAAAATGAATTCGTGACCAAACATAATGCTTGACTGGAAGTCCTAAAATATGTACATTTGTCAAATTTCTAACAACTGTAAATGATTAATAACTCTGAATGCATGGATTTACATAAAATATGGGATTTTGACTAATACTATCCGAATCCCCTCTTTCTCCTTTTCCTTTTTCCTCCTCCTTCTCTTTGTCTTCTTCCTCTTCTCTGCCACTCTGCTGTTAGCTGTATTTGTTTCATTCTCAGTGAAGTCCTTCTAAAATGTCCTTCTTGGTAACTCCCCCATAGTTTTTCCTGTTGGACAAGTAAATTCAGGGATACAAAGCCTCGAGAAAATATCCCCATAGTCAGTCTTAATGGAACATGTTTGGCCACATGCCCAATACTGAATTTACCACTATTGTCAGCAAGATGCAATATATTGATCAACTTGTCCAGTGTCATATGTGAACCTTTTGTTTGAGGATGGAGTTAATCTCACCAAAACTACATGTAATCAAGAATGGAAAATAGGTGTGAGTCCCCAATGGGAGATTAAAGAACTATTACTGGAAATGGGAATGAATACTGGGCAGGAATAGAAATCAGATGGCTGTATAGAATGCTGGAGTGCAATAATATAAATTGTACTGTTCCCAGCCTTACACTTTTTTCCTTACACTTTTTACACTGTACTGTGGGTTAGCAATTTAGCTTCAAACATAGGAAAATTAATCCTGCAAACATTAATGAGTGAAGATCTCCACACATGTGTGTGTGTGCACACACTCACACACACAGTGATATTAATAATGAAATGAAAATAAATTTCTCTCGCTGGCTAACTCTTAGATGAATAAAAGGCAATATAAGATAAATGGATGCTTAATTTAATACCCAGAGTATGACTAATAGAGTACAATGGTAAAAGCACATACCACATGAAGCTCAAGAAATAGGAAACTACAAAGTAATTACTTGGGACCAAACAAAAGATGTTGAAGAAATTCTGAATAAACACAAGAATAGGCTTATATTCAGGAAAAGGAGTATTTGAAAATTTTTACATTGAAAAAGCAAGCCTTGGGTAGAGCCCTAGAAAAGTGTCCTTCAGGAAACTCTGGGAACCAGAATTGCTTCTCTTATTAGTATGAGAGTTCCTGGAAAAGATTTAAAATAAATCAGTGCTAGAAAACTGAAGGATTACACTAGAGAAGCCTAGATGTTTGTTTACATGACAGAATGACATAAATCTGGTGTCATACCAAGAAATTTGAGAAGTGAAACACAGCCCTCCGTAAGTCTTGACATCTGAGGACTTAGACTTACAAGTGGCCAATCTGTTTCATGTTTATGAAAATACAATATTTGAAATATCCCAAGCTTAATACAATAAACCTGCGTGGCCCCCAAAAGATCTGTGAGTCTAAATTTTGGAGACAGTGACATCTCTTTTAAACTAACTGCAATCTTGTTTTCTTATGACCTATATAATAGAGAATAAGTATAGCTCATCGAACTTAAAACTAGTGAAGCTGAACAGTAGTACTCAAACAGGCTCAAATTTCTAATTGAATATAATTATACTGTGTACTTAGAGGTCATCCACACTGCAATAAAGATATCCTGCAATCGAGACAGCTGACAATGTATCAAAAAATAGACTTGCTAGAGAGGAAGAGGGGAAAATGCTGTACACAAAGCTGTAGTTGAAATGGAAAACTTTCATTCCTTGACTGGTAGAAGTAGGAATCTCTAGTGTAAGTTATATATGAGATCTGGATCATCTTGTTACAAAGAATGTCACAGAAAAGAGGACAACACTTTATTTGAAATATGACATCCATCAGAGAAAGACACATAAAGAAAGACTATAAAAGTCTCAGGCCAGAGAGTAAGGAGCAGAAAAGGAAGGTTTATGCTCTGTCCTTTATCTAGAGAGAGGGTAAGCATATGGATGCTTTTCCCAGAAAGAATCAAGGCAAAACTAGAATATGAAAGGCATATATTTTGAAGTGAAAACAGAAGGAATACCACAAAAGGCTAGTCAAAGGCAAATAATGAAACTTTAAGGTCAGTCAACTGTATTTTCATTCCTGGATTATCTTTTAATGCCAATTTAAAGTGTAGCTGAAATGAAGAGGATACTTCCCTCCCAGTTTATGAAAAGCTAAGAAAAGTGTAGAAATCTCATAATAAAATATGACCTTTGTTCAGATATTACCCACTCATATTTTCTTGTTGTCATTTTCTGCATTCCTAGTGTTTTGAAGTTGAGTCATGCTCAAGGAAGTAAATTTTCTCTACACGAAAAAAAAAAAAGCCTCATTTAATTGCAAGTCAGTTTATCTATCTTTCATTCAGCACGTAGCGGCTAACCAGGCAAATGGAGGTCAGTTAAAAACATACAGATTAGAGAAAATTAATGCTTAATACTTAGAACATGTGTGCCTCTGTGGGCTGGTACAGAAACATTGTCTATCTTAATTTTAAATGGGAATTGGGACATGGGAAAGCAAGTATTTGTTAAAGACCCTTGTCTTGGCTAGAACTGCCAGACAAACTGTAAGACACTAAATACAACTTGAATTTTAAGGGGTGGGATATGAAACTGAAGTAAGGCACTTGCCTGGCATATGCAAGGTTCTGAGTTTTATCATTAGCACCACAAAAGAATCTAATTTCAAATATTAATAATTTTAGTCTATTATCTAAATATTCTAAATATTTTATAAGGCATTTATTTTTTCTGATATTGAAATGTAACTGGGAATTAGGATTCTGATTTTATCCCCCTTTATATGAAAACTTTGGTTTCAGCACAGAAGCAATGATTCATTTGGAGGCATGGGAGCTGGAAGCAATAAGTGTTCTATGCTTCCTATATAGAAGGTTATTTTGGTGGCACCGTTCCACAACTTTTATAATCTATTTTCTTATATAGATATTACAACAAATTCTCTTTGGTATCATTAATCTTTTAATGTGACAAATCTATTTTGCATGTGGGAAGGACAGGAATACTTGCTGAATAGAAAATGCACTATAACAGACAGAATAACCCTTCTTGCCCAATGATATCCAAGTCCTAATGTCCAGAAAAAAATGAATATGCTAAATTTCATCATAAAGAGGACGTGAATATGTGAAGCAACTAAGGTTATTGAGCTGGAAGCATTATCTATGGGGGTGGGGAAGGAGGTGCTTTTTCACCATAGAGGTTTCTGCAAGCAGGAAGCAGGAACATCAGAGTAAGAAATGATGCGATTTTGAAAGCAGAGAAAGAATAAGCAATATACTAGAGACAGAATGTGAGAATGGAAACAATGCTCACAGTTAGAATTTAACTAGAAATTGTTACATAGATGCTTTGAAGACAGAGTGTGCAGTGATCCAAGTAATTCAAGCAGTCTCAAAAAGCTAAATAACAAAAGGAGTGATTCTACCTAGAACCAAAATGCACACACGCACACACACACACACACACCAATCTTTAGGACACTTTAGCCCATTAAAACTATTGAGTTTAAGCAGTTTTGAATAAGATTTTACTTTGATTAAAGCCATGGTGTCGATGATTTGTACCTGCAACAAGTCTATTATAACAATGGGCTCATATTCTATGGTTAAACATAAAGGTACTATACTATTAAAATAGATCATACTTCTCTCTGCAGTAGGTCTAAGGATCACATATTTCACCCCCATTTTTATCCTCCAAAGACATGGCAAAAATACCTTACTCCTTCAACTATTACTACTTGCAAATTTGGTGACTTAAATAATGGAATGGTGTCATTAAAACCTTCTTTAAAAATTTTTATTTTGTGTTGGAGGGATGATTTAGTGATTAAGGAATTTACCTGCAAAGCCAAAGGTCCCAGGTTTGATTCCCCAGGACCCAAGTAAGCCAGATGCACAAGGTGGTGCATGCATCTGGAGTTCGTTTGCAGTAGCTGGAGTCCCTGGCATGCCCATTCTCTTTCTCTCAAATAAATAAATAATATTAAAGGGCTGGAGAGATGGCTTAGCGATTAAGGTGCGTGCCTGGGAAGCCTAAAGACTCAGGTTCGATTCTCCAAGTCCCACGTAAGTCAGATGCATAAGGTGGCATATGCATCTGGAGTTTGTTTGCAGAGGCTAGAGACTCTGACCTGCCCATTCTCACTCTCTCTCTCTCTCTCCTTCTCTCTGTCTCTAATAAGCAAATAAACAAAAATAAATCTTAAATATAAAAATTCATTATATATATATGTATATATATATATAAATTTTATTTATGCATACATTATAATAGGTCATAGTTTTTACCTGCTCAATCCTACTCCATTTCCCTGAGTCCCTTCTCAATGCTGTTATGTTATTATTCACTGTGGGGTCATGAAAGCCTCAGCCCAGTCACTATTGAGTAGCAGGGAGATTGTGCCTCAGGGTATTCCTACCTGCTCTGTAGCTCTTACAATCTTTCTGACCTCTCTTCTGCAATATTTTCTGAGTCATAGTAGGCCTGTTGGCAGTCTGATTTAGTGTTGAGTTCTTTGTAATTTCTGGATTTCTGCTTAGATCAACATGTCTGTCACCATCACCCTGGAGCTGATTGTCAGGCTAGCAGTAAGAGCTGTATTTATGTTGTGTTTCTCCTGCAGATTCTTCTGGGCCCAGGCATATGTGCAAGAGGTGGCAAGTCTCATGGCTGGAAGTCAGCTATCTTCTTGTCTTATCAATGAATCTTGGCTCTTCTCCATTTTCTCTGTCATCTGTAAAATAAAGCAGAATATCCAACCAAGAGTGAGAGCAGGGTTGGAGAGATGGCTTAGCAGTTAAGACAATTGCCTATGAAGCATAAGGGCCCATGTTCTACTTCCTGGAGTTCACATAAGCCAGATGCACAAGGTGATGCATGTGCAAGATTACATATGCACACAAGGTGGCACACAGGCCTGGAGTTCATTTGCAATGGATGGAAGCACTGGCTCACCAATTCTCTTTCTCTGTAGCAGTGAGAACAGCTTGGGTTAAAGGGTGTATGAAAAGTTATTTGAATTCTTTTGGGGTGTGCATGCCCATGTTTATTCTCCAGGGAATAGTGGGGGCTTCTCTCTGAAGTCTGATCTTCCTGATGGTGGAATTCTGACTTGGTTTCCAGTACCAGATATGAGTTATCTCCCACTGAGTGGGCCTCAAGTCCAACCAGAGAATAATTGGCTATCTGCAGAGATTGTGCACCACTATTATTGCACAAGGGTATACTTCTTGTCCATCTACAACACTCATATTTAACATGTTTTAATCCTTAACACTCTATCCTTCTCAGGTGGGCTTTAGTGCACATGCCATTCACAATTATAGTTGAACAAGTGCATCCCAATGTGTTTCCAGATTGATAGACTTGGATATAATTAATAATATAACATAATACAATATAAATTCCGTTGAACAATCATGCTGTAAATTTTCAATTCTATTCATGTGCTGTTCTGTGAGTATAAAATGCCTTCATGGATGCTGCGCCTTGTCGCTGAACAGGAAATTTTTCCAATCTCATAATAAAAGTGTACAACTTTTGGTGACCAGATCCCCCAACCAATTTCTCTTGTAAAAGGAATATGAAAGGTGTTCTTATGTAAGAAGGAGGAAGCAGAATACCTGCCACAAGTCAGTGACAATGATGAAGGACAATTTTGAATTCCATTCTTTGGTACCATTAAAGACACAATACCATACTATAAAGATTTCTACACATTCTTCCTGAATCATGCAGGCTAGTATCCCTTATTTTTTTAATTTTTTTTTGGAGAGAGACACAGAGAGAGACAGACAGAGAGAGAGGGAAGGGAGAGGGAGACAGATAGAGATGGGCACACCAGCAGTCTCTCAGCTGCTGTGAATGAAATCCAGATGTGAGTACTTGTGGGCAAGTGTGGCATTGCACCCTTGTGTCACTTTGCATCTGGCTAAACGTAGGACCTGGAGATTGGAACCTGGTTCTGAGGCTTAGCAGGCAGGTACCTTAACCACTAAGCCATCTCTCCAGCCCTAGTATCCCATATTTCCAGAGTACTTATTCATCTGACATTACAATTGTTCCTTCAAAAACAACTCTAGTCTACAGCCATACCACCCTGAATGTGTCTGATCTCTTCTAAAAGCTACTGTTTTACTCCATGTTAGTTTGAATGTATGTCCCCCATAGACTTGGGTGTTTTATTCAAGCTTATAACTTGGATTTCCAGTTTCCTGACTAGAAGAGGTGTCACTGGGGACAAATCCTGGGGTCTAGCCTAAGGTGTTTGGGGGTAGATATAATTTCCAAGACAAAGACTTGTAGAGCAGTCTGAGCTGTGTCTGGGTCCTTGCTGCTTGCTGCTTTTTGGTGTGTGTGCTGGTGCTGGTGTTTTGCTTGTTGCAGAGTATGAAGTTGAGGATGGACTGTGGTTTGGAATGGAAAACAGAAGATGTTTTGGATATATCAGGAATGTGCAAGGGCTTGTGATGGAAGTTTTACCTGGCTACTCAGCCCAGATGGATGGGTGAAATTTGAAAATTTAGAGACTGTGATCACTGGTTATGGAAGTCAGACTTGAACTTCAGATGTCTGATGTTTACTTGATGGTTATTGCTGTTGCATTGGTCCAGTCTCTCCTTGTTGTGCCTTATAACAATGGAAATGTTTACTTTGTGTTAAAATTATGTAAATTGTTTTTTTTTTTTTTTATAGGATTATAAGTAGGAGACAATCTTAAAGTTGGTAAAGACTATGGGGACCTTTAAAGTTGGAGTGAATACAATTTACAATGTGAGATGGTTATGAGTCTATTGTGGGCCAGGGGCAGAATGTGGTAGTTCGAATGTATTTTCCCCCACAGGCTCAGGTGTGTCATTAAAGCTTGCAACTTGGATTTCAACCTGCCTGGCTGGAATGGGTGTCACTGCAGTTGGATCCTGGAGTGGAGCCCTAAGGGATGTTTGGGGGTGGATCTGATTTCCAGGTCAAAAGAATGCAGAGCAGTCTGAGTTCTGTCTGTGACCCTGATGTTTACTGCTTTTTGGTGTGTGTGTTGGTGCCGGTGCTTTGTTTACTGCAGTTTTTCTCTCTGCTTTGATTTATGAATGGGAGGCAGCTTCTTCCACAATCTCATGAAACTTCCCCAGGATCTGTAAGCATGATATAAGTCCTTCCTCCCATAAACTGTTTCTGGTTTATATGTACATTCCAGCAACATGAAGTTGACTACAACATACTCTATTGAGGTCAGATCATTTTTAATTTTGTGTCACATGATATGTCTGGTGGGTACCATGGATGCAGATCTATTCATTTCTATTATTACAGAAGGCATCATGAATTTGGAAGCTATGTTTGTGACATTTTTGACTTATGGATCATCTATATTATAAGCCCACAAATACTAATATTTGTTATCAGCAAAAGGAAATATGCACAGTGCATAGATATGTTTTCTCATGTGTGTAAATCAATGGCTTTTACAACATAGGAGGAACCTGATGATTAGACTTGCCATCAATTGGATAATTAGTCTTATTAAGGAATTTTCTCATTTGGGAGACCACTACTGGTGTCTGTTACTGATAGATTTGACATATAGTAGCTAAATAAGTCTGAAAGCAGAATTCCATGCTATTGTGACCACATGTTACTCACATCTCTGCCAATCTCTCCAGCCCAACTATCCATGCAATTTACAAGGATTTTATCCAGAGAGGAAAACAATAATCACAGAATATGAGAGATATTTGTATGATGAGTAGTAATACTCAGAATATAATTTACAATGAAAAAATAATGACAAAAGAACAAACATTCCTCTTAATAAATAGGCAGTTCATCTAAACAGACACTTCTTTAATGGAACAATGCAAATGAGTAACAAATACATAAAGAAGTTCAATAGTTATATTGGTTAAATGGATCACTGACGAGCCAACATACTTGATAGAGGCCAACTAAGGATGTTGGGCTTGGTTTGACTTGCAGTTTTCAAGTACAAACCATCATGACAAGGAAGGCACAGCGAGAGAACATGAAGCAGCTGCACTCATTGTGTCTGCAATCAGGAGGTGCACAGAGATGAATGCTGGTGCTTGACTCACTTTTTCCTATTTATTCACTCTTCAAACTTAGTCAATGGGATGTTGCCAATTACACTCTGGGTGAGTCTTCCTTGTTTTCATAAACCTTTCTGGAAATTCTCTCACAGTAATGCCCGGAGGTGTATCTACAGGGTGTTTGTAAATCCAGAAGAGTTGACAATGAAAAAGAAATGCAAGTTTACCCCTTGTAAATTTGATACCCCTAAACATTATTTAAAATATGGCATTCTACTCCTAGTTCTCCAAAACTAATGACCACCTCATAATGAAACTATATTTAGTTCATTCACAAGAAACCCAAATATCTGAACAATTTTAATAGTGTGCAAAAGTTCAAATCTCTTCTGAGAGTTAACAATTTCTTAGTTATCAACTCCTTTAAAATAAAAAAAAAGTTACACATTTTCAATATATAATGGCCCAGAATAAAGAATTCCTTCCCCTAGGAAAAAAATGAAGGCATAGCAAGAAAATGTGGAACCAAAGTAAGACTGAATCCCAGCAGACAACCCTTTCAGCTACATTCTCAGTCCAGTCTCTCTCCTTTAAGTGAAATTGCATTTGGCAATCTGAAGTATTTGATGAGTGGAATCTTGCTCCTGGGTTTATAGAGTATTCAATTTACATCAGCACTGCATGCCAGATAATAAGGAAACCCATATCTTTAAATATCCTTGATTCAAACTAATGTCAGAATCTACTAATGTAGATTAAGTCTATTATTCTTTTTCTTGAGACACTGAGATCTAGGTGTTTCTTCTTACTCATGTGGCAGGAGGCTAGGAGAAGGGCTATGACAAGACAGTTGCTAACATTTTCATATCACCTTCAAAGTATATCACTCGCATGATATTTAAAAGCCCTTTAAGATAAACAATTTTATGTATTGTTTATTAAACAGTGTGTCCAGCAGAATAAAGTATCTTGGGCTTCCTATTCTGTCATTTGGATGATGCTACTAAAAGTAATTAGCTATTATTAAGAACTTGCTATAAAAAGAAACCCCATTAAGCTTTCTACATGTAATATGACATAAAACACACAAACTTAAGATGTGATTATCACTTTAGAATTGTGCTTAAGAAGCATGACTCTCTGTCCTTAATATGCATATTTATGAGCTTTAATATGTGAATACATTTGTATAACTACAACAAAAGCCCATTTAAAAAAATAATTTCGGGCTGGAGAGATGGCTTAGTGGTTAAGGCGCCGGCCTGCTAAGCCTAAGAACAGGATTCCAATCTCCAGGTCCCACGTTTAGCCAGATGCAAAGTGACGCAAGGGTGCAATGCCGCACTTTCCCACAAGGGGCACACACATCTGGAATTTGTTCTCAGCAGCTGAGACTGCTGGCATGCCCGTTCTCTGTCTCCTTCTCCCTCTCTGTCTTTCTCTGTGTCTCTCTCCAAAAAATAAATAAAATAATTAAATAAAAATAAAAAAATTAAAAAATAATTTCATTACTACAAACCCTCTATTTGGTAGGGGATTAGCTCAGTAGAAGAGCACCCTCTGGCAAGTGCAAGGCACCAAGTTTAGTCCTAAACAACAGGAAACAAAATCCCTCTCTTCTGATAGCTCTTAATAGTCACAGTATTTACTCATTGATATCCCTTGGCTGCCACAGATCTCCTCCTCATACATATAGTCATTTATTTTAGAGAATGTCATATAACTGTGCTCTTACAGTATATAACATCTTATATGTGGGTACTTTTACTTACTATAAAATTTAAGATTTAAGCCGGGTGTGGTGGCACACGCCTTTAATCACAGCATTTGGGAGGATAGGTAGGGGGATCGCTGTGAGTTCAGGGCCACCCTGAGACTACATAGTGAATTCCAGATCAGTCTGAGCTAGAGTGAGAACCTACCTAGAAAAGAAAATTTAAGATTTATTCATGGTGATATCAATAACTTGTGTTTTTACTTCTGAGTGGTATTCCATTGGGTGGACATATCATCATCTATATATACATCCACTGAAAAATTGTGTTATTTCCATGTTGTGATGGTTGTAAAGGGAATGTTTACAAATTAATTATGTGTAGGTTTTTGTGGAAATAATTTTCTTTTTTCCTGGAGTAAATGCTCTGGCATGAGTTTGCTATGAGATGTAGTATGAATGAATTTACCTGTATAAGAAATTTCCAAATTGTTTGACTCAATTTCTATTCCATTTCTACTTCCCTGAATAAATGCATGGATTCTCCAAGTGTTCTGTAGCCTTACCAGAATTGGTATAATCATTATTTTATGACTTGGTATGATTATTTGATTATATTCAAATATACGTGAAAAACATGACTGGAAAGTTGTTGACAAGGAAATTAAGGTAAGGATTTTTTTGCTGATTTAAATCTATAACTTGCTACAAAGTGTTTGCTTCCTTTGTAAATGCTCATCAAATGGTAATATTAATCAAAAAGATAAAATAATGTTTTATGGTGATACCAGTTATATATTCTTTCCCCAACTATTCCTGTTATCATTTATACACACATGGACTGTGATGTAAGGAATGGAAGGCATGAATGGACTTAATAACATGGAACACTACTCACTAAAGGTGACCTAAAGAAAATCTCAACTGAATGTCAAATTACCAGTAGCAGGAACCAACACTGAGATTCTACTATATTACCACTCTGGGGAATGATCAGCTAGCCATTTGATGACAAGATGATTATCTTGGACTGTTTTCATTATGCAAAGATTAATGGTTTTAATCCATATTAGAATAGACACTTGCTTTTAACACTTGTATCTTCTCTTAAAGCAATGCTTCTACCAAAACTGATAGCAAACATAAAGAATGCTTTAACAACCATCATAGTATTCCAAATCACATGGCTTCTGATGAACAGGTACACCTCACTGAAAATATGTACTAATATGCCAATGCTTAAAAAATTTACCAGACTTACCATGTTTCCAAACATTTTGAAGTAGCTTATTTGATATTGTTATGCCACAACTTGAAGAATATTGATTTATCATGTCAGATACGTAACAATTCCTGTCAGGGCTGAGTCAAAGTTCTCCAGAATGCTAGATATACTCTAATACAACATCCGATAAACTGTTATTTTTCCTGGCTGGAATTAATGCATTCAGGAATCAAGTGATAGATATAGTACTGGCAACACATCACGAGCAAAATTCTAGCTGGTGTATCCCATGATTTTATGTTCCCCTGACTTAGCAATAGTAGTTCCAGAAGGATGAATAGTATTAAAATCCACTCAGTGTCATATAATAATGCTTTAAAACTATAAATTAATAAGGGACACATCAAGAACTCTACCAACTCCTGGAGACTATACAGCACACTTTTAAACAATGAATCAGTAGTGGAACAGTTCAAAAAAAAAAAAAAATTGTAAAATTTCTAGAATTGAATGATAATAAAAACACAACCTACCAAAACTTATTGGAGACAAGGAAGGCAGTCCTAAGGGGAAAATTCATAGCCCTAATTGCCTTCATTACAAAGACAGAGATCCCAAATCAATAACCTGATTGTCCACCTAAAGGTGCCAGATAAACAAGAAGAATACAACCCAAAGAGGTCCAGATGGAAAGAAATAAGATTAGAGGAGAAATTAATGAATTGGAAACTAAGAAAACAATTAAAACAATCAAGGAAATGAAGAGCTAATTTTTGAAAAAATAAACAAGATTGGCAAGCCTCTTGCCAATGTGATCAAACAAAAAATAGAATTCTCAGATTAACAAAATCAGAAATGAAAAAGAGAGATCACCATAGACATCAATGGAATTGGAAAAATCACCAAGGGCATACTTCCAAAACCTCTACTCCACAAAATGAAATAATCTGAAAGAAATGGATGAATTTCTAGACACATACCACCTACTAAAACTAAATTCAAAGCAGATTAATGACCTAAACAAACCTAGCACATCCATGGAGATTGAAAAGGTAATCAAAAACCTCCCCCAAAAGAGTCCAGGACTGGATGGCTTCTCAGCTGAATTCTATCAAATGTGCATTGGAGAATTGAAACCAATTTTTCTCAAACTGTTCTGCATAATTGGAGACCAGGAATCCTCTCCAACTAATTTTATGAAAGCAGCATCACCCTAATACCAAAACCAGACAGAGATGCAGCAAGGAAAGAAAATTATAGGCCTCTATCCCTGATGAATTTAGATGCAAAGATCCTGAACAGAATCCTTGCAAACCAAATTCAGCAACGCATCAAAAGCATAATCCACCTTGATCAAGTAGGCTTCATCCCCAGGATGCAGGGATGGTTTAACATGCAGAAATCAGACATTGCAATACACCACATAAATAAACTTAATTATAAGAACCACATGATCATCTCAACTGATGCAGAGAAGGCCTTTGACAAGACAAAATACAGTACCACTTCATAGTCGAAACACTGGAAAGAATAAGCATGGAGTGTTTATATCTCAACACAATAAAGGCTATGTATAAAGCTCCTAAAACCCAAACAATACTTAATGGGGAAAACCTCAGGGAGTTCCCACTGAGATCAGGAACAATACAGGGTTCCCACTCTTACCATTGCTCTTCAACATAGTACTAGAAGTACTAGCCCAAGCAATAATACAGGAGAAATAAAATAAAAGGGATTCAAGTTGGAAATGAAGAAGTCAAATTAGCCCTATTTGCAGATGACATAATCTTATATAGAAGTGACCTAAAAGTCTCCATTTCAAAACTTCTAAAGGTGATAAGTTCCTTTAGCAAAGTGCCAGGATACAAAACCAATGCACAAAAATCAGTAGCTTTTCTACATGCAAAGGGCAAATATACAGAGAACCAAATCAGTGAGGCAGTCCCATTTTCAATAGCAACAACAACAACAACAACAACAAAAAACCAAAATACCTTGGAATAACACTAACCAAGGATGTGAAAGATCTATATAATGAAAACATAAAAACAATCAAGAAAGAAATAGAAGAGGATTTGAGAAGATGGAAAGTCCTCCTATGTTCCTGGTTAGGTCAAGTTAATATTATGACAATGGTAATTCTAACAAAAGCAACATACTAATTTAATGCAATACCAATAAAAATACAAATATCATTCTTCACAGAAATTGAAAAAAAAACTCAAATTCATATGGAATGGCAGAAGGCCTTGGATATCCAAACATATCCTCAGCAAAAAACAAAAAAAAAACAAAAAAAAAAAAACACCTCTTGCAACCCTCTGGTGGTACCACCATACTCTATCTAAAACTCTATTACAAAGGCACAGTGGCAAAAACAGCATGGTACTGGAATAAAAACAGAAACATAGACCAATGGAACAGAATTGAAGACCCAGAACATAGGACAAGTAACTACAGCTGCTTGATCTTTGACAAAGGTGACAATAATGTAGAATGGAGAAAAGACGACAGCATCTTCAACAAATTGTGTTGGACAAATTGGATGACCATATGTAGAAAAGTGAAATTAGACCCACTCATTTTGCCACACACAAAAATCAAGTACTAAAATAATTAAAGACCTTGGTATAAGACCTGAAATTCTTCAACTACTGGAAGAAAATTAGGAGGCACTCTCCCCAACACAGCAAAGGGAAAAGACTTCCTGAACAAAACCCCAGTAGCCCAGGAAATTAAACAAGCACTCATCCAATGGGATCTCATGAAGCTAAAGAGCTTTTGCACAGACAAACATACCATGAGCAAAGTCATTAGATTACTCACTGAATAGGAGAAAATCTTTACCAGCTATACCACTGACAGAAGGCTAATATCTAGAATCTACAAAGAACTTCAAAAAAACTAAACAATACCAAGTCAAACAACCCACTCAAAAAGTGGGGCAGAGAACTGAATAGGGAGTTCTCAGAGGAAAAATAACAAATGGCTAACACACACT
This sequence comes from Orientallactaga sibirica, assembly GCA_036365145.1. Taxonomy (NCBI): domain Eukaryota; kingdom Metazoa; phylum Chordata; class Mammalia; order Rodentia; family Dipodidae; genus Orientallactaga; species Orientallactaga sibirica. The sequence continues at coordinate 3,752,821 of JAEOAD010000793.1, read as the reverse complement.
TAAGAAAATGTTCAACATCCCTAACCATTAGAAAAATGCAAATTAAAACAATTATGAGATTTCACCTTAGCCCAGTAATGATAGCAAACATTAAAAAAATCAAAGGGGGGCTGGAGAGATTGCTTAGCAGTAAAGGTGCCTGTGGTAGTTTGAATAGATGTCCCCCAATGTATTCAGCGTTTTATTAGTTTATAATTTGCATCTGCAGCCACTTGACTGGAGGCAGTGTCACTGGGCAGATCTTAAGGTGTGGTGTTTGCTTTAGGATTTCAATCTAAAGATATGCAAAGTGTGCCTAGCTGGAGTTCCTGGGGTATGCTGTGCTGTGTGGCTTTTGGCTTGTGGCTTTTCTCTCTGTGTTTGTTCCTGTGAAGGCAGGCCAGCTTCTTCTGCCGTTATGGAAATACCCCTATAAATCCCTTCCTTCATAACAGTGCCTGGTCTGGCAGTTCATCTCAGCGAATGTGAAGCTGTCTGTTACAGCACCCGCCTGCTAAGCCTAAGAATGCCTGTTCTATCCTCCATGTCCCACATTAAACCAGAAGCAGTGACACAAGGGCACAATGCCACAATTGTCCACAAGGGGGGCACACGTCTGGAGTTTGTTCACAGTGGCTGAGGGGCTTCTGGAGCACTCATTCTCTATATGTCTCTCTCTGTCTCTTTCTCTCTCTCCTTTTTCTATGACTGTCACAAAAGAAAAAAAGTCAAAAGGCAACAAATGTTGGCAAGGTTGTGGAGGAAGAGAGGAACACCCATTCAGTGTTGGTGGGAATGTAAACTGGTACAACCACTATGTAAATCAATATGGAGACTCCTGAAAAGGATGAATATAGACCTACCAACAGACACTTTTATTACTTTACTGGGCTTTTACCCTAAAAGTGCTACATCTCAGTTCAGAGATATTTGTTTAATCATGTTTATACCTGCAAAATTCATAATAGTGAAAAACTGGAATCAACCCAGGTGCTTATCATTGGATGAATGAATTCCCACGATGTGGTATATCTACATTACGGATTTCTACTCAGCAGTAAGGAAAAAATGAAACACTGAAATTTGTAGAAAAATGGTTGAACTTGGAACAGATCATTCTACGTGAACTCACAATCACAGAAAGACAACTATCGCATGGTCTCGCTCATCTACAGTTCCTAAAATGGATCAACCTGAGTTGCTGACATACTTGAATAGCATCTTGAGGCTTGGAAAATAGAGAGGGGGGGGCTTGGGGGAAGGGGAAGGGTAGGGTGGGCACAAAACTGAGGGCAAATTTAACTGGTACCATTGAGTCCTATATCATGGACTAAAAGGCAGAACCTTCAAGAGGACCTTAGGGACAGCATCTGAATCAAAAGGCCCTGGGGAGGGTGATATGAAACCTAACCTCTAATTTTTCTTGTTTCTCTTCCTTCTCTATGTTTTTCTTTTTTCTTTTCCCTTGGCACTGGCCTTTAATTTCCCATACCAGAATGTGGTCTACATCCACATTGAGTTGTTGATCAGAGAGACCTACTAGATCTCCAAAAACAAAAAAAGACAGACTTCTGTCAGAGCACTTGATTACCCACCAGAAGTTAATTGTAAGACCCTACTGCTGAAGACATCATACATTATTGGCATGGACCATGGACAGACCTGGTTGGAAGAGAGCCAGTCCCCAATTAGCCTATTTAGTGTTCAAAGGTGCTTTGTGAGCTACTGGGTGAAAGTGGCCAACATCTGTCCAAGGAACTCAAGTCTAAGTGACTCAGAGTCAAACAACCTGATGTGATGCTCACACAAGTACAATAGTGGCACATAGCCATGCTCCTAAATTGGCTAACAAATAATTTGGTGGGAACCATATCTGGAACTGGGAAACAAGTCAGAATCACATCCAGATAATGATCCTGCTTTCTATTGTCAAACTCCCACTAACCTTGGGCTATAAAAGGGTCTACACCCTTTAAGTTCTCTTTAATTTAATAATGGTTATCCCATTTAACTGGTGCTGTCTTTATTCTCCATTGGAGAATATGCTTCTCTTTTTCAGACAGGAGCTGGGCCTGAGGAGATAAATTCCCCAGTGTACTCCACCCCGGGCCCCAGCTGAAACCACAGAGGAATTGGGGAAATGAGCAAGAGTGTTGCTTTCTCAGTGAATCTGCTTTCAGCACAAGGGTGGTCTAGATAGACACTGAGGATGCTCAACGCCTATCAAACGAGAGATCCAGTGGCTCCTAAGTGCTCATCACTGAAGTAGACTTAATATCCTCCAAGCATGGCTCAGGGAATTTTGTGGAAGAGGTGACAGAAGGAATGTAAAATCCACAACTTGGGACATTTTGCACAGAGACCTTCTCCCCCCCTCTCCCATAATGCATGACCCACAATCTCCATGACCTGCATCCCCAACAAGGAAGGCCTCTTCAGAAAGGGGGAAGGAAGGAGGGGAAGGGTGGCACCAACATGTGTTGTTTACATACTAAATATGTCCATATGTAATAAAATCCAGTCTGAGAATTTGCAAAAGATTACAAAGTGTTTTAGCTTAAGTAAGCAGGCAGGAAACAAAAGGAGAGCATATCTTTTTCCTTTTTTTTTTTCTTAGTAAGACTCTCAATAGATTGGTTGTTATCCATCTATAATAAAGATGGATTTTTATTTTTTTGAGTTCACTGATTCTTACCTGGAAGCATTTAATATGAACACTTTGTTTGTGTTGGAAACAAATACTTTGACAGTTATGTGCATGTGCTTCACATTATACTGTCATTTCACCCTGAATTTGCTTGATCTCCTCAGATAGATATGTGAGTCACATATAGTTACCCCAATCCCATTCCTTGTTTTTTTTTTAATTCTCTTACTAATGTCTTCTATAAATAATTGTACTTTTTCATGAAAGTAACTGATCAAATTGTTATTATATTTGTTATGAATTTAATGTCATTTCTGAGAAATTTTGACATTATTGTCATTCATAAAAATCGTTACCATGGATTCTTCTAAAGGTTATATATTTCTACATTTTATGAATTGGCCTCCTGCTGTTGCAAATGAACTCCACAGTAATGCACCACTTTGTGCGTCTGGATTTATGTGGGTACTGAGGAATCAAACCCAAGCCATCAGAATTTGCAAGCAAGCACTTTTAACTGAGCCGTCTCTCCAGCCCCTTTCTTTTTTTCTTTTTTTTTTTCATTTTTCTGTCTTTTTAAAAATATTTTTGAGGTAGGGTCTTACTCTACCCTAGGCTGACCTATAACTCACTCTGTAGTCCCAGGACCCTCCTCAGTGAGGTTATTTATATTCTCTTTGGGGTCCTATAGGCCTCAGTCAGTCTCTGGGTGGGTGGGACCTTGCCTCAGGATAATCCTGCACACCCTGTGGCTCTTATAATCTTTCCACCCTTTCTTCTGTAATGTTCACTGAGCCTAGGAGGGCTTGTTAGAAATCTGATTTAGTGTTGAATTTTCTGTAGCCTCTGGATTTCTGTTTTGATGAAATTTGGGTGACCACAATGTCTGTTGCCATCTTCCTAGAACTGATTTTCTGGATATCAGTGAGAGAAGTACTCTTGTTGCTTCTTCCACTTCAATGACTCTTGAACCACAGCAGAAATGGTAGAGATGACCCATCTTGTTGTAGGCAGTTGACTGTCTTTTCTTGTTTTATTAATGAATCCTGCATCTCCCCAGTATTTTCTTTCAACTATAAAATAAACCAGATTCTCCAACCAAAAGTGAGAGTAGTTTGGATTAAAGGCGTTAATCTTATTAATTTGAGAGACTTTTTAGCCACTTTTCTTAGCCAAAGAGGAGATGCTCTCTGGAGTCTATGAGTTTCCTATCCATAGGATTTTACTTGGTTTCCAGTACCAAGTATGACTTCTGTCCCACTGAACAGGTCTCATGTCCAATCTGAGAACAGATTGAGTAAACCCTCCTCTGCTTCTTCCCTATTTCTCCTCTTTTCTAGCTTCATTCTAGTTCCATGTCAATACTCCTGATGTTTATTACCACTTACAATCAACTCAAGCTGTCCCAGGTTAGGAATCACATATGAGAAGGAGCATGTGGCATTTGTCTTTCTGAGCCTGTGTGATCTTATTTAGTATGATTTTAACAAGTCCATCAATTTTCCTGAAAATTTCATTATTTCCTTTTTTCCTTTTCATTGTGTGTAGGTACCACATATTCATCAACCATTCATCTATTGATGAAAATCTGGGATGATTATATTACCTAGCTGTTGTGAAAAGAGCAGGGATGAATATGGTTAAGCAAGTGTTTCTTCAGTAAATATTAGAGTCTTTAGAGTATATGCCTAAAAGAGGTATAGCTGGATCTAATGGTTCTTTCAGCATTTTGAGGAGTTTTCATGCTGATTTCCATAGTGTCTGTAGAAGTTTGGACTGCCTCCAGCAATAAAGAGGGTTTCTCTTTCCCCACACCCCCTACCAGAATTTTCTTTCATTTGATTAGTTTAAGATTGTCATTATGACTAGAGAGAGAGATGGAATCTCAAAGTCATTTTAATTTTCATTTCCCTAATGGCAAAAGATGCTGAACACTTTTTTAGATGTTTATTGAGCATTTATTTTTCTTCCTTTGAGGACTTTCTGTTCAATTCTCTGCCACATTTTTTTCAGTAGGCTTCTTGGGTTTTTATTGTCTAGGTTTTTGAGTACTTTGTGGATTCTAGATATTAAGCCTCTGTCAATTTTATACCTGACAAAGATTGTCCTCCAATTGCTAGGTTGTCTACGGACTCTACTGATGTTTTGCTTATCTGTATAACAGCTTTTTGTTTTCATGTTGTCTCAATAGTTGAATGCTTGTCTAACTCCCTGTGCTTCTGGGGACCTTATTAAGAAAGTCTTATCCTATAACTGGAACTTGGAGAATTCGCACTATTTTTTTCTAGTCATTTTAGAGTTTCAGGTCTTATTTTAATGTCCTTGATCAATTTGGAAGTAGTTTTTGCGCAAGATGAGAGAAGAAGGTCGTAATTCATTTTTCTATATGTGGCTATCCAGTTTCTCCTGAACCATTTATTGAAGAGGCTGTCTTTTCTCCAATGAGAGTTTTTGGCCCCTTTGTCAAAGATCAGGTAACTGTAGTTACTAGAAATTATGCCTGGATTATCTATTCTCTTCCATGGATCTATTTGCTTGTTTTTGTGCCAGCACCATGCTGTCTTTTTATTATTATTACTGTGGCTTTATAGTATATATTAAACTCAGGTATGGTGATGCCACCAGATGTATCCCTTTTACTATAGATATGTTTAACTATCAGAGACTTTTTGTGATTCCATAGGCATCTTTTCCATAGAAATTATGAGACTGTTTTACTTTTATAACTCAGAGAAGAATGTTGCTGGGATTTTTATTGGAATTGCATTGAATCTGTATACTGCTTTCAGTAGGAGGGCCATTTTAATGATATCAAATCTCTTGATCCATGGGCATAGAAAGACATTCCATCTTCCCATGTCTTCCTCTTTAGCTGTTGTAAATGTGACAGTGACCTTTATTTCTTTCTGCATATGCTATTGGTATATATTAAGGCTATTGATATTTATTTATTTATTTTTGGAGAGAGAGACAGAGAGAGGGAGAGAGAGGGGGAGAGGAAGACAGAGATGGGTGCACCAGCAGTGTCTCAGCTGCTGAGAATGAAATCCAGATGCGTGAGCCCCTTGTGGTCAAGTGCGGCATTGCACCCTTGTGTTACTTTGCATCTGGCTAAACGTGGGGCCTGGAGATTGGAACCACTGGAGATTGGAACCAGGGTTCTTAGGCTTAGGATGCAGGCGCCTTAACCCCTAAGCCATCTCTCCAGCCCAAGGCTACTGATTTTTGTGTCATTTATTACTTTTAGGAGTTTTGGTGGAATTTTGGCATATATATATATATATATATATATATATATATATATATATATATATATATATATTCCTTAAACTAACCAACCTACTGACTAACCAACCAAATAAATAATACATAGAAATATTGAAAATAATAAAAAATAGAAAGAAAATAAGATGTTTCTCCATATAACTGCATCTTGGTCAAAAATCAATAGGCAAGAATGAGTTTCATGAAGTCTTATATCATAGTTCAGAGAGATGTTAATGCCAAGTAATTAGAGGCATAATCAAGCTGATTTCAGGAAGGCTCTGAGAGGCCACTGCATGTATCTATGAATGTGATTCCTAAATTGTACTGGAAACCCAAGGATATTGGAAATGCCTAGACCATGGACATGAGGAAAGCTGCACATACTGAGTATAACCAGCCCAAGGAAATGCTGTGTGTGCTTCTGGTGGCAAACCTAGAGGAAATGAGCAACATAAGACCAATTAGGCCAGGATGATTCCATCATGAGTCCCAGATGCATGAAATTGCAAGATTTGGATCTTGCCCTGTTATGTTTTGGTCTTACTTCAGTCTGATCTTTCCTTGCTATGCCTTCATTCCTCTCCTTTGAAACAGGAATGTTTACTTCATACCATTACATGTTGGAAGTTTGTAACAAAAATTATATGGATTCTTGGGTAAGGAACTTTTTGGGACTCAAAAGACTTTGGACTTTTGACAAGTTGGACTATTAAAGGCTTTGGAGACTTATAAAGTTGGACTGAATTCATTTGACATTATGAAATGCCTATGAGCCTATTGGGACAAGAAATGGTATGTCATACTTTAAAAAGATGTAGTTTGGTGTCACATTGACAAAGGGTGCAGTTGTGATAATCAATCTTGATTGTAAGCTTGATGCCAATTAGATCACCATGGAAACAAATGCTTAGGCATGTCTATGAGGACATTTCTAGATTAAGTTAAGGCAGGAACACTCTCACTCTTAATGTGGATGGTACCACCCCCATGTGATAGGGTCCTAGACAGAATAAAAATGAGAAAGCTATCAGCATCAGCATGCATGTTCTATGCTTTTTTTAGAGAGAGATACAGAAAGAGTCAGAGAGAGAGGGAGACAGATAGAGATGGGCGCAGCAGCAGCCTCTGATGTTTGTGCCCTCTTGGGCCTTTGCATCACTTGCATCTGGCTAAACGTGGGACATGGAGATTGGAACTGGCGTTCTTAGGCTTAGGAGGCAGACGCCTTAACCACTAAGCCATCTCTCTAGCCCTGTTCTATGCTTTTTGAATGCTGATGAAGTGACCAGCTGCAACATGTGCTTGCCGGCATGCCTTTCCTATGGTGATTGATTATAAACTAAAACGGTGAGCCAAATCAATCTGTCCTTCATTATACAGTTGGTATCAGGTATTTTGTTATAGCAATAAGAAAAGTAGATGATAAAATACAGGAAAAAATTAAGACATGTCTATAATAATAATAACTATTTTTTAAAAAATAACAAAAACTCTCATTGGATCATGATATATGATATATATATATATATATATATATATACAAAACCTTGAAATATATCCAGAAATATATGACTAATTTTCAATCAAAGTGTCAGGATTATCCTATGGTGAAAAGACAGTTTTTACAACATATGGCACTAAGATAATTATGTATCTGCATGCTACAAAATGAACCAACCACAATACCCAAAATAAATTATAAACTTATTTTGAGATACTAATGATAATTATAAAGGTATTTTATGACAACAATTTAATGGAGATGACACCAAAAGTGCAGTCAAACAAAATTATCCAATAAAGTGTTATTATATAAAATTTTATTTTTCATACTTTGAATGATTTATAGTGTGAATCAGAAATATATGAAAAAGACAAAAATATGTTCACTAGTAAAACCACATATAATTTAAATATTTAGTAAGTATATGTAAAAAGTTCTTAACATCACTAATAATTGTGAAAACTGCAAATTAAATCCACAATTAAATACCATGCCACACCAGATAAAATTATTGTTATCAAAAAGTCAATGGAGGAATGTTGGAAAGGCTATTAAGCAAAAGGAAAATTTTTGTACAATGTTTGCAGCAATGGAGGGATTGAGGTAGTCATTGTGGACAAAAAAATAGAGTTTCATCGTATATTACATATGCATTTGCCATGTACACCATCAATTCCAAGAATAAAAACAGAATGAGGATCATAATATTGTAGTATTATTTTTGTATACATTGTAGTATTAATCATAATAGCTATTTAGCCATAACCTAAATTCTCATTGATGGATGAATGTATAAAGATAAAATAGAATGCTTTTCTAGATTTAAAAAGAAGACAATTATACATTATATGGTTACATGAGTAAACTTTAAGGAGCATTATGCTAAATAAAGGCAATTATGGAAAGACATATACTTCATTATTTTAGTTCTATGAGGAACTGATGAAATTGAATGAGTTCAAAGCATTTATACATAATGTAATAATAATGGCAAACACAATGGTCACATTTCATTAGATTTATTATAAGTCTATAGATAAACTAGTGAGTTGTGTGGGTTGATTGGTATCCTGTGTAGGATACATTCATCAGATCTAACAGTTTTTGTTGGAGTCCATAGGGTCTTTTAAGTATAAGCTCACATATTATATAAATAGAGATTATTTAACTTCTTTCTTTCCTGATTGTATTGCTTATGTCTTTCTCTCACTTTATTGCTCCAGTTAAGACTTCAAACCCTATATTGATAAGAGTGGACCCATTTTTATCATTCCTGATTTTAGGAGAAATATTTTCAGGTTTTTTCCATTTAGTGCAATGTTGATTATATGTTAGTCATATATAGTCTTTATTATATTGAAGTGTGATGATTCTCTTTCTAGTTTCTTCAGGATTTAGTCAATAAATTATTTTAACATCGGTCATAAGTTTTTTTTTTTACATATATTGAGATGATCTTATGTGAGTGTTGTCCTTATGCTTATTTGTGCATTTATCTTATTTTGAAGTGTTTTGCAATCCTTGAATAAAGTCAATTTGTCTAAAGTGTATGATCTTTTTTGTTATTTCCTTTTATTTTATTTGTCAGAGCAAGGTCTTACTTTAGCTCAGGACGACATGGAATTCACTCTGAAGTCCCAGGTTGGCCTCTAATTTATAGCAATCCTAGTCCCTCAGCTGGGACTAAAGGCATGCACTACCACATCTATTTACAGGATCTTCTTAATGTTTTATTGAATTTTGTTCAAGTATTTCATTGAGAAATTTTGTGTCTATGTCCATAAGGGAACTGTCCTATATTTTTCTTTTTTGTTGTTATGATTTTTTGGTATCAGCATAATATTGGCTTCATAGAATTCAAATATTCTTATTATTGCTTCAATCTCTCTTTTTTTTTGCCATGGCTCTACTTAAGTTGTTTTAAATCCTATTGCCTTGCTTTAAGTAGGTCACACTTGTCTTAGAATTCATCTATGTCTTCTAGACTTTCCATTTTTTTAATTTAATTTTTCAAATTATTCTCAGTTAATCTTTTTGTAAATTTAATTTATTTTTATTAGTTATGTACATAATGTGAATACATTCATGTTGGTGCCATTGATAGCCTCCTCCCTGTCCTCCCCACTCTTTTTATTAATTTTAGTCTTTTTTTCTGATTACTTTGGCTAAGGGGTTATCAAACATTTTATTGTTTCAAAGTTCTAATCCTTTGTTTCATTGATTATATGTCTTACTAATGGTACAAATAACATAACAAGGGCTCTCATTTATATTTTAATTCTAGGAATATTATGAAATTGATTATTCTGTTACTGTTGCCTGATTATTTCTCTAAATAGTACTTTGGATAATAAGCCCAAGTAAAGACTATAAGCAAAGAACAATTAAATAAGACAAATAAGGCAAAAAAAATGAGAAAAAGAAAAACACCAGAAGACACATTCATCTCAATATTGATGTAAAATATACACCCCACCAAAAAAAAAAAAAATCAATCCAGCCGAGCGTGGTGGTGCACGCCTTTAATCCCAGCATTTGGAAGGCAGAGGTAGGAATATCGCCGAGAGTTTGAGGCCACCCTGAGACTACATAGTGAATTCCAGGTCAGCCTGGACCAGAGTGAGACCCTACCTCAAAAAAACAAACAAACAAAAAAAATCAATCCAATAAGGTATCTCTGAAATCTCACAATTCCTCAATAACTGAAACCAAAAGTAATGAAACAGATGAAAAGCCAGAAAATAATTTCAAAATGTTACCTGAAAACTTCTCAAGAACAACATAGAGCAAACAAAAAATCAGATACAGGAAGTTAGGAAATTATTTAGGAATCAAGTAAAGAAAATTAGCAAATAGCATGAGAATATAAGACATATGAATGAAAAACCTTAAAAATATAGAGAAAATAATTCAGCAAGGAAACAGATTCTAGAACAGAAATAAGCAAAAATTCTAGGACTAAGAGTCAGTCAATCAAATAAAACACACAGTGGCATTCAATAAATAAGGTTAGGCAGAGGAAAGAATATCAGGGATGGAAGACAATATAAAGCTATTGTAGCATGAATGCATCACTAAAGCAAATATGTAAAGAGTATGACCACAACTTCAAGAAATATGGAATATGACCTAAGAATCCACTGCAAAGAAGAAATAGCTGAGAAAAAAAAATCTAAAGGCCTAGGGAATTTGTTCAATAAAATTAAAGCAGAAATTTTCCCATACCTAGATAAATATATTCAGCCTTCACTATTTAAAGCCTTGAAGTTGACCCTGAAAACACTTGCCCCCTCACAATTATGGAGGATCCACAGTTGTGAGACTCAGGCATAACCCAGTTAGTCTAAAACTTGCTATGAAAATCACTGTTTCTACTATGTAGTCCTTAACTTTGGGCATGCAGCTTTTGCACATAGTGTTTGCAGAGAGACTAAAATTAAACTGCCTGAATTCCTTCCCAACAGTGGGATGAACTCATGTTTTGGCACAGATCACTGCTAGCTACATTAAGGTCCTCAGTGTACCCCCAAGATAGTGCAACTCTTGGAGTTTATGAGACTCAAGTGCAACCCACCTTAGCATAAGTCTAGGTATCCAAAGGACTGATTTCAGCAATACTCAGGAAGCAGAACAAGATATAAGTCATCTTAGGCTAGTAGTAGAAGACGGTGAAACGCATAAGATGTTTCTTGTAATAGTGATAAGCTGATGATATTTAACAATGGATAATTTTGACAGTCCCATGCCCAGGCTTATCTATAGACAGGCCCTTTGAAATACTTCAGGTTTCAACGGAATATATGTGGCCTAATTTTGTGGGAGTTCCATTCTAGCTAACATAACCTGCAGCTGCTTACAGTAGTCATAAGCATAGAAGTTCATTTATAATGGCAGTTCATTTTTCCTACTCCAAAATCATGTTGTGCTTGGTAGGCTATGAGATCAAGATATGAAACAGCTTCATAGAATTGATAGCCATAGATGTGTGACATAAAAACCTGGGACTGATCCTCTACTAGTTACACTTCCTAAAGCCAGGCACAATCCTAAATCAGACTTTGGAGTCTTTCTCCAACTTTGAGGCTATCCTGAACAACATATCAACAGTGTGTTTGGACCAGACCTTGAGTTGGATTGCCCTCTTAATAGTGTTACGGTGAGAAAACAACTATAGCAGATGTCCAACAAATCTGGACCTGGCACAATCTACTGCTGAAGTGGTGGAAGTTGGTGCAGCTAAGATAAAATATACTATTTAGGATAGTCACAAAACCATATTATAAAGACCATGATAGTTATCTAACCTTTCAATGTCCAGATGATACCCTATGCCCAGAGTTGCCAAGAGCTTTCAAAAAACCATAACCTCATCTAACAAGGTGACACAAACTGACCAGAAAGTAATCAGTATGGGCAAACAGAGAATTTAAAACAGCTACTTTAAGATAAATCAACAAGCTTGTAGACTACATAAGCAAACATTTAAATGTTTGAATAGAGAAGATTAAAAGAGATGGAACCAATTTAAAAATCAAACAGAAATCATTGAGCTGAAAAATAAACATCAAAATTAAGAACATGATTGAAGACATCAATAGTATGGTGCATCAAATAGAAGAAAGAATTAGCTTGAACACAGTGTATTTGAAAATATACTCAGAAGAAATAAAGAATAAAGAATGACAATGAATGAAGACAGCTTCTAAGAAATTTGGAGAAGTGGTAAAAAGCAAATGTTCATGTTATTGTGGTTCCAAAAGGACTTCAAAATTGCAAAGGTATGAAGAGACAACTCAAAGAAATAACAAAGATTCTAAGTCTAGAGAACAATACAAATATTCACATATAAAGAGTTCAAAGTTCACTCATCAATTTAACCAAGCCTGCACATCAACATTAATGTTTCATAGATTAAGGACAGAAAAAAAAAATCTCAAAAGTACCAGAGGAAAATAAGTAACACATAGGAATTACCACATTTTAGCCTAAAAAACAGACAGCACAGATGAGAGTTTACAGGCTAGGATAGAGTGGAATGAGATTTTTCAAAGTACCAAGAGAGAGAGAGAGAGAAAAAAAAAGAATAGCAGAGAAAGCAAGGGTCTCCATTAGAAAGGAAAGAGAAACAAGTTCATTCTAAGACTAATGAAAATACAGAAAACATATCTCCACTAGACCTGTTCTTCAAGAAATATTAAAGAATGTTCATCAAACTGAAAGAGATATTAATAAATATCAAAATATGAGCTTTTTAAATGCTCATTTATAAGAGTAATTATATCAGCAAAAATTATAGTAGTGGAATATTGTAAACACATTTTGCATAAAGATTAAAAGCAAAAAATACAGTACATTAAAAGCCTGGAGTCGTGACGCATACCTTTAATCCTAGCACTCGGGAGGCAGAGGTAGGAGGATTGCTGTCAGTTTGAGGCCACCCCGAGACTACATAGTGAATTCCAGGTCAGCCTGGGCTACAGTGAGACCTTACCTTGAAAAACCAAATAAATATATATATATATATATATATATATATATATATATATAAATAAATACAGTACATTAACATGGTAATAGATACGCAATATAATGAAAATAAAATGGGATGTCTAAAACTCAACCAGTAGGAGGAAAGAACAACAAATGTGTAGTTTTTTCACCATATATCCTCTTGTATTTTCATTTATTTCCTTGTCATTTTACAACCACATTAAGTTGCTTTAAATTCAAAATCCCTTGATATATAATTGATATTTATTTATAATCCTCAGTAACTACAAAGCAAAACTACATATTAGACAAACCATAAATAAAAATAAAAAACAAAGAAGGAAAACACACCAATAGAGTAAATCAACAAAGGAAAACTGTAAAATAGGAAGAATAGAGGAACTAGATGAAATTAGAAAACCAGGTAGTTAATGGCAGCAAAATATGCTTACAAGTCAATAATTACCTTAATTGTGTGTGGAATAAGCCTGCCAATTAAAAAGTATAAAGTAAGGAGCTGAGCATAGAGTTCAGTTGGCAAAATAATTGTTTCACATTGATCTAAATTTGACCTCTAGTACCCACATAAAAGGTCAGTGATATTGACACACACCTATAATTTCAGTGGCTAGAGTTTCACCTAATTGGTGAACTCCAGACTGGTGAGTGACCTTGTCTCAAACATTAGTGGATATCATTCTGGAAGTCTGAGGTTGTCCTCTGACCTCTAGATGCATGGATACATATTTACCTGTCCACACAGGTGCGCCCCCACACATATGGACACATAAATACATATATACACACTATACATAGAACTGCAAAAACATAAAGTGATATTATGGATAACAAATAATATTCAACTATATGAAGATTATAACAATCACACACCAGCCCTAATTACACACATAAACTAAAAGTGAAGGGCTGGGATGAAATATGACATGCAAATGAAATCTAGATTAAAAAAAAGAAGTTGTCATATTCATTTCCGACAAAGTATACTTTAAATTAAATACAGTTAAATATCAAAAAAGGTTATTATATTATTATAACTATAACAAGTCAATTCATAAAGAACAGTAGCAATAACTAATATATGCAACCCGCTATTTAAACATAAAATTGTATATGGCAAATATTAGTGAATCTTAATGAAGACATAGATAGGATCCAAACAACCTACTTTCATCAATATATAGATCACTCTGGGAGAAAAATCGATGAATAAATAAAAGATTAAAACAAATCATAAGCCAAATGTACCTAAAATATCCTCAGAACATTCCATTTTACCAGTAGAATATGCACTATCCTTATCAACATGTGTAACATCATCCTGAATCCATCACATGATACATCAAAAAATAAATCTTGCTGGCTATGGTGGAGCATACCTTTAATCCCAGCAATCAGGAGGCAACGGTAAGTGGATCACCATGAATTCAAGGCCACCCTGAAACTACATAATGAGTTCCAGGTCAGCCTGGACTAGAGTGAGACCCTACTTCAACCCCCCCTGCAAAAAAAATGAATGAATGAATAAATAAATAAATAAATAAATCTCAACAAATCATTGTAAGTAGGTTTTTAAAAAAATGATTTATGTCTTTATTTATTCAAGAGAGAGAGAGAGAGAAAATGGGCATGCCAGTGCTTATAGCCACTGAAAATGAACTCCAGACACAGGTGACACTTTGTATCCAGGCATTATGTTTGTTAGTTATAATTTAACGTTTCTGATTCAAATCAGATAAAAATATTTTCCAGCAAGCCTTTAATAATAACATGATTTCTTGACATCTCCAGACTAATTTTAAAATTGTGATATTGATTACAGCAATATTTGTTAAGTAAATATTGTGTAAAATGCTGAAAGATACAAATGAGAAGATTTGACTAATATTTCTATGATCTGGAGCTGATGTACCAAATAAACATTTGTGCTGAATATTTCTAGACTTGCCTACTCATCTCATTATTGCTATGTAAGTATGTTTTTGAACCATAATGCAATAAAACTAGAGGAAACATGAATTTGTAAACTATAAAAATAAATAAGAAATAATAATGTTTAAGTGATCAATGAATTAAGAAAGATAAACAGAATGTAATTATTTTTTAATTTATTAATAAATGAATATAGAGAGACAATATTCCCTTAGTTATGGTAAATAGAAAAAGTAGTACTAAGGAGAAGGATTACAGAAGTCAATCATTTCAAAAATATAGAAAGACTTATGAGCCTATTACTGCATCTCAAGAACTAAAAAGAAACAAGGAAGCATGAAAAAGAAAAGGTAAAAGATACAGAGAAAATAATCAGCTGGGCATGGTGACGCATGCCTTTAATTCCAGCACTCGGGAGGCAGAGGTAGGAGTTTGAGGCCACCCTGAGACTATCAAGTGAATTCCAGGTCAGTGGGGGGCAGAGCAAGACCCTACCTTGAAAAACCAAATAAATAAAAAATCAAACCTAAAATTATTGGGGAAAAAAACAAAGAATAAAAATCAGGAAACAGAGGCTGGAGAAATGGCTTAGTAGTTAAGGTGTTTGCCTGTAAAACCAAAGGACCCTGGTTTGATTCTTCAGGACCCATGTAAGCATAATGCACAAAGGGGCACATGCAGTGGCTGGATGCCCTGGCATGCCCATTCTCTACCTCTTTCTCTTAATCTCTCTCTGCCTCTTTCTTTCTCTCAAATAAATAAATAATATATATATATATTTTAAATGTTTAAAAAAAGATCAGGAAACATATGAGTTAAATAAAAACTAAATTATATTTTTAGATTTTGTGGATAATTTTCTTACATATACATAATGTGTTTTGATCATAATCTAGTCTCATTCTTTTATCCTCCTTCTTCCATCCCCCTTCAATTGAAATTATTTTTCCATTTGTTCTCTCTTCTATTTCAATGTGTCTTTTTTGTCTTATTCCATCATCCATGATGGAATGTTGTTGAGCCTATTATTGTAAAATAAATTAACAAGGAAACTGTCCTTTGTCAAATAGACAAAAACTAACCTAAACTAAATTTTATTTATACTAATTAAGAAGAAAGAAGTCTCAAAGAAATAAAATCAGTGGCAACAACAGACACTATGGTGATTAACATGAAGTGCTATACACCAACTAATGTGATAATATTTAAACAATTGACTATATACATATATGTGTATATATAATATAATAAATTATATATACATATATAATCCAGACTGGTTTATGAAGGCATATAAACCTGGACCAAATGAATAAAAAATAAATGCATTCACTCAAGGGTGTTAACAGAAAAGAATTAGAGAGATTTTTGTCCTTAAATATTTTTTGTTGAAATTTGATATCAACATGCAAAAAAGTGAAATGTGGGCTGGAGAGATGGGTTAGCACTTAAGGTGCTTGCCTGTGAAGCATAAGAACCAAGGTTTTATTCCCCAGTCCCCAAGTAATGCAGATATACTTGGTGCTGTGTTCATCTGGAGTTTGTTTGCAAGGGCTAGATGTCCTGGAGCAACCATTCTCTCTCTCTCCCTCCCCTCTCTCTCCATCTCTTTCTCCAATCAATAAATAAAATATTTTTAAAAATATCTCTAACCAGTTGCATAAACTAAATCAAAGATTTAAGTATGAGACCATAACCTATGAACCTATTGAAAAAACAAAAACAAAAATATGTGGGGAGTCCTTTAAGACATTGGAATAGAAAAGGAATTTTTGAACAGAATACCCAAAATATGGAAAATAAAAGCAAAAAATGGAGTATTGTGATGATGTGATAATAAATACTTCATAACAGGGCTGGGGAAATGGCATAGCAGTTAAGGTGTTTGCCTTAAGTAAGTATTTTTTTTTTACTTATTAGAGACAAAGAAAGGGAGCGAGGGAGAGAACCTGGCATGATAGGGCCTCTGGCCTCCACAAATGAACTCCAGATGCATGTGACACTATATGAATCTGACTTACATGGGTACAGGGGAATCGAGCCTTGAACTGGGGTCCTTAGGCTTCACTAAGCCATCTCTCCAACCCCTTTTGTAAGGTTTTGTGGCACGAAAGGAGATGCACTCATAAATTCCAAACATGCCACAGAATGCTAATGGCATTTTATCTTCTATTGTTAGATTTAGACATTTATGAAAAGTAATGGGAAATTATATTATGCTATTCACCTATTATTGAGCTCAAATTATTTTCTGAGAGTTCTTGTGAAATTTATACATCTTTGGGGGTTAGAACGATGGTTCAGTAGTTAAGATGCTTGCCTACAAAGCCTAAGGACCCAAGTTTGATTCCCAAGTACTAATATAAAACCAAATGCCCAAGGTGGCACTTGAATTTAGAGTTTATTTGCATCAGCTAGAGACCCTGGTGCACCAATTCTCTCCCTCCCTCTCTCTCTCTCTCTCTCTCTCTCTCTCTCTCTTTGTTATTCCCTCTTTCTCTCTCATACTATCTCAAATAAATAATAAATAAAACATAATCTTTCAAAAAATCTTACTTATATTTTTGTGCCTTGGAATATGGAAGCTCAAGGTATTAATTTCTGAAGTTTCACATCCAGAACTAAAGACCTAAACAGTATTTAAAACTCTGTAAGTTACTCTAAAGTAGAAAAATGGATAAATTCCTGTCTTAAAATAGTTTGTTTTTCTTTTTCTCTCTGGTAGCTCTGAAGTTGGACCAAATGATATGCTCAGAAGGAAAGTCTTATGTCATTGTTTCTGGTGGAGGGAAAGAACTGAAGACATTTTGCTCATATAATGTATGGACTGGTGCTGTTCAAGAACTGTTGGATAACTTCATATGCATTTCTTGCATATGAATAGAAAGAAATAATTCTATTCAACACACACTTAGATATGATTTAAAAATAATGGATATTAAAATGTATATGATTTCTGTATATTTAAATATTGAAAACAATTTGTTCATCATTGTATAAAGCTGTTTTTAAATGATAATAAACTTAAATAATTATCTTGTTTTATTTATTTTCTTAATTAGAGGAAACGGTAATTCAGAACAATTAAATAAAAAATTGAAAAAAAATTAAAATCTTAAAAGAAAAGGTTATTAAATGAAGACATCTAAGACACCATAAATGGAGAAAAATATATCAAGAAGTAACTGCAATAGTATATATAACAAGAACATAAGAAGAAATCAGACCTGACTGAATTAGGAATACAAGTGTATAAAGAGGAGGAGCACAATAACATGTTGCATGTCATGTTACTCACTTCTAATGTTGGGAGGGAAACTAAAACTTTAGAGTTTAAATTAAGATTTCATTATTTACAAAACTTTCTTCTGATGGTCTGGGTTCAATTCATCAGTACTCTTGTAAAGCCTGAAAAAAAAACGTTGTGCATATATTTGGAGTTCAATTGCAGTAGCAGGGTACTTATTCATTCTTTTTCTCTCTTTATTTCCAGATAAATAAATAAAATATTTAGATCTTGCAGTGCCTAGCAATACCTTTGAAAGACCCTCAAAATAGAAGAAAAAGATGATGTCATCAGATTAAAAGAGAGACTAATGGAGAGAGGGAGGGGATATGATGGAGACTGGAGTTCTAAAGTGGAATAGGGGAGGGGAGGGAAATATCAGGTGGGTTTTTTTTTGGTATGTAAGATTAAAAGTCAATAAAAATAATAATTAAAAAAATTAAATATATGTAAAAAACTTTGTTGTGTGTGTATTTTGTACTTCTACTGATGTTAGTAGTTTGAATTAAGTAAAATATTCGACAATTTGGGGAATATTATTTCATTTACACTGGATTCTGGTTCAATAGGGTGGAAGAATGTATAAGGTGTTCTAAATTTGTGTGTATATATATTTGATATTTTTTTCCATTTTGCAGCTTAGAAATTTTACTCAAATTTACACTTGGGGTAAGGTCTAGTGCCCATGCCTAGTTTGAATCCATCTATGTAGATCACTCCTAAATTTTTTAATTATTATTTTTTTATTGACACCTTCTATACTTACATACAAAAACCATATGATATTTCCCTCCCCTCCCCCCATTCCACTTTAGAACTCCAATCTCCATCATATCCCCTCTCTTTTAATTTGATGTCATCATCTTTTTCTTCTATTTTGAGGGTCTTGCGAAGATATTGCTAGGCACTGCAAGGTCATGGATATCGAGGCCAATTTCTGTCTGGGCAGTTGCATTGTAAGAAGTCATACCCTCTCTTTGGCTCTTCCATTCTATCCGCCCCTCATCCGCAATGGTCCCTGAGCCTTGGAAGGTGTGACAGAGGTGTTTCAGTGCCGGACACTCCTCTATCCCTTCTTCTCAGCACTATGTTGCCTTTTGGGTCATCCCAGTGGCCATCGCCATCTGAAAAGAGAAGCTTCTCTAACCAGAAGTGAGAGTAGCGTTAATATGTGAACATAAACATTAAGTGTAGTGCCCCCAGGGCAGCTTGGTGGGAATAATATATACATTTAGTCAGACAAGAGCAGGCTTTGTACCCCTAAGGCTCATGACCTCCCCTGACATAGACCTTTGCTTAGGTTTTTCAATACCAGGCATGTATTCCCTCCCTCCCGTAGAGAGGGCCTTCAGTCCAATTATGGAGTAGTTGGTTACCCCAAGAGTAGACATGCCACTATTGTACCCATTCAGTCATTGGGCCTGTATGGCCAAACTTGAATATTCAGTGTCCACTGTTTTCACTGCTGATGACTTCTCTCTCCCACACGGCTGCATGCAGTGCAGCTTTTTTCAGCTTTCAGTTGGCTGGTCTCCAGGGAGAAGGATTTCTGCTCAGCACCAGCTTGCTTTCTCAGTGACCTTGCCTCTCAGGCAAGAGATGCCTTCAGAAATAGGGTCTTACTATCTGTTTCTCAAGGGAAACCAAGGATCCATATACTTAAGTCCATTTCACTCCTGTCAGAATGGCTACCATCAAGAAAACAAATGACAATAAATGTTGGTGTGGATGTAGAAAAAGAGGAACACTTCTACACTCTTAGTGGGAATGTAATCTTGTCCAGCCATTGTGGAAATCAGTGTGGAGGTTCTTGAGACAGCTAAAAATAGATTTACCATATGATCCAGCTATAGCACTCCTAGGCATATATCCAGAGGACTCTTCTCACTACCTTAGAGATGCTTGCACAACCATGTTTATTGCTGCTCTATTCACAATAGCTAGGAAATGGAACCAGCCTAGATGTCCTTCCACAGATGAATGGATAATAAAGATGTGGTACATTTACACAAGGGAGTTCTATTCAGCGGTAAAGAAAAATGAAATTATGAAATTTGCAGGGAAATGGATGGATCTGGAAAGGATTATACTAGGTGAAGTAACCCAGGCTCAGAAAGCCAAACATCACATGTTCCCTCTCATATGTGGATCCTACCTACAAATGTATAGACTTCTGTGTGAACTGGAACCAAAAGTAGGTATCAGAAACCAGTAAACTGGTAAAAGGCTATAAGGGAGGGAGGAAAGGGAAGGAATTAATTGTATGATGTTGCACTCTTTTTTTTTTTTTTTTTTTGGTTTTGCAAGGTAGGGTCTCACCCTGGTCCAGGCTGACCTGGAATTAACTATGTAGTCTCAGGGTGGCCTCGAACTCTCGGCGATCCTCCTACCTCTGCCTCCCAAGTGCTGGGATTACAGGCGTGCGCCACCACACCTGGCATGATGTTGCACTCTTAATTGTGTTGTAGAAGTATATAGAATTTAGATGTGTGAAGATTATATAGTGATGTTACATATGTGACACACACACACACACACACACACACACACACACACACACATATATATATATAATATTTTTACATTTGGTTCATGTTTATACTATTTTAATTTGTTATAGCATGGTTTGTGATTTTAAAATTGTTCAATTTTGTGTCTATAAAGCTAACTGGGGACTAGAGAGATGGCTTAGAAGGTAAAGCCCTTGTTTGTGAAGCCTGGCATTGGATTTCCCAGTACCCAAATAAGTCAGATGCACAAGGTGGTACATACATCTGGAGTTCATATGTGGTGGCTAGAGGCCTCAGCACACCCATCTCTCTCTCTCTCTCTCTTTCTCTCTCTCTCTCTCTCATTTGCCTATTTCTTTCTCTCCAACACACATAAAAAATTAAATAAATAAATAAATAAATAAATAAATAAATAAATAATGTTAAAGATATCTGGGAAAAGATTATTAGAAATAGCTGAAGACAGAAAATTTCAAGGATGGTCATTCAATAAGGAAGAGGAGTGTGGGATGAGCAAAAGGATCTTTATTCCATGTAAACAGAATGAAGGACATAATAGGAGAGAAAGAACTGAAAGGAAGAGTGGAAGCGAGGAAGAAGGTAAAAGTGTGGTCAAGACTCTACAAAAACAAATTGTATTTGAAATGTCATAGATAGGGGCTGGAGAGATGGTTCGGGGACCAAAACATTTGCCTACAAAGCCTAATGACCCAGGTTTGATTTCCCACTAGCCACAAAAAGCCAGATGCACAAATTGGTGCATGCATCTGGAGATTGTTTGCAGCAGCTGGAGGACCTGGTTTTTCCATTCTGTTTGTCTGTTTCTCTTCTCCCTGTCTCTTTCTGCTCTCAAATAAACATTATTTTTTTAAATGCCATATATAAAAGAATAAAAATAATTATTTTCACAGGAAAACAAGAAATAGGAGACAACTCCAGAGTGGAAATAACTCATGGCAAAAGAAAAAGGCAAAAATACAGAGAATGGCTTTACTGATGATAAACAAATGAATAAAAAACTAAGAAGAAAACTAGATGTCAATATAATTGTCATGAAGTGATGAAATCTATCTATATCTACTCTCTCTCTCTCTCTCTCTCTCTCTCTCTCTCTCTATATATATATATATATATATATATATATATATATATATATATATACACACACATACACACACACACACATATATGTTTGGTTTTCTGAGGTAAGGTCTCACTCTAGTCCAGGCTGACCTAGAATTCACTATGTAGTCTCAGGGTGACCTCGAACTCATGGTGATCCTCCTACCTCTGCCTCCAGATTGCTGGGATTAAAGGCATGCACCATCACACCCAGCTAGAAATCAATATATTTAACATACATGTGATGATAGCTGAGTTTGACCTCAATAAAGAAAACGTTCACACTATACAGTTATGATTTGTTTGTATTTTTCATTGTGGTACATTATTTATTTGAACACTATTTTTATTTCATTTCAAATAGCGTATTTGTGAAATATCGTTGTGTTCCTTTTTTTGGGGGGTGGTCTTTTAATTTTTTCTTACAGTGCTGAGGACAGAACCCAGGGCATTGTGCTTTCTAGGTGAGCATTCATCCACTGAGCTGAATCGCCAGCCCTTTTAAATATCTTTGTATAATCCTAAAATCCCCTACTGGAATATATCCTGAAAATCATCATACATATAAATGGGTGTATTCTGTCAAAATTTCTGACCTATGTAGGAGATGCAAAGTGACTCATAAATTAGGAGATACATTATTATTTTGAATATAAGGCTAATAAATGTACCAATAAATAAGATTAGTCATCTTCAGAATTCATTATCCTTATAGGACAGTGAGCAATTGTGGTTATTAGGAGATAATATCTCTCCTATAATCAAGGTAAATTGTTTGATTATTCAGTTTTAGAATATATATAAAGATACAAGCTAATCAATATTTAGTACTCTGAAGAAAGAAGAATTTTATTAGGTATTAGTTTACAAAAATCTCCACAAAATTATTCAAGTTTAGTTATGAAGCACACTGCTATGAAGAAAGACCATGTTATAAATAGAGATGAGTTTTATGGTTACTTGACATGTTTTTGCCATCATAGTTTAAAAAAATTAGTCACTAGTCTCTTGTGAACTTGATTCCCTAAGTATTAAGATTCAAAATGTTTACATTTCATGTTGACCAGTCACTGACTATGCACTTTATAAGGTATTTTCATGCTAGATATATTTTCTTTTGTTAGTTACAATGACATAATCTCTCTGTTAATTTAAAATTTTGTATTCTTGTGTGTACGTCAATATTTTAAGACAATAAATACTGTATGTTTCATCCTGAGTGTTTTTTATATCTAGAATTAGAACCAAAAGCATTTTAAGTCTATGTCTTTGTATGTAAGTGTAAGTATAGTATAACAGATATAGTAAAAATATATAGTAGTGAAAGCACAACAGAAATTTACTTCTTGCTAAACTGATAGGTCAAATTTGGGTGCTTCCTGTTTTCAGGCTTCTTTTCTCCAGGTCATGATTACAGTTACAAGTTTCTTTGGTCTGGATATACCATCCAAAAGAGCCTTTGTGCCTCCCACATTCCTGTGAAGAGACACCATTGTGAGGAAATATATTTTCTATTTATTTGCCTTCGCAGTCAGTGAGATCACTTTTGCTTTTATTTGACAAATTACTGATATCTTAGCTGCTTTGTCAGTACTTCTTGATCCCATACATTTTTGTTCAGAAAAAAAGAATAGAAATGGTGGAAGATGGCTTTAGACCATTTCCACGAAAGAAGGTATGTTAACTTTAGCCTGAACAATGCATACCACTTCGTTACTTGCTTCATCTGAATAAAATGAATACATAATTTAAAGTAGTCAAGAGCTATTTCTGTGTGTCCACAGCAAGTGTATGTGGTTTTAGTACTTAAGACAGTACAGTCTCTGGCAGATCCTTTAAAACTGAGGGGCCAATCTTGTAAATTAATGATAGTACCAAAATCCCTAGGCATATTTAAGCTATCTTTAATCTCATTTGCACTATGATAAAATAAGCTCCATTATTTAGTGAAAGTAACTGAATGTAAAGCCAAATGCTATAATTTTAATTTTACATTGGACATTAATTACCCTCAATTGTAATTGAATGAAAAACTAGATGGCAGAAAAAGCATGTGGGGATTTACCTTTAAGCTTAAAGGTTATAGTATAGTATCAATATGGATAAATGAAAAGTCGTTAGAAATATAGAAAGGATTAAAATTGTTGGCTAATGTAGAAGAAATATCCTACATAGGCTCATCTCATTACTGGTGTATTTCTCGATCTCTATGTCTGTCATGTGCTTCCATTGTTTTCCAGTTCAGAGAAAGGAAAAGGAAACCCAGTAAAAGTTGGCTATAGACAACTGTGGGGAAAATAACTATTTTTAGCTATATAATCTAAATAGTGAATAACAGTTTATCATCATTCTTTTTCCAAGTATTCAATGTTTGCTTGTCTCTATACCTATTCTCTCTTTTATTATTTTAAAATGATTTTGATATACAATACATTATTAACATTAGTTTTATTTGCAAAATCAAGGCCATAAAGAAGTGTTTGCTAAAGTGAATGAGAAAGTATGGTAAAAACATAATAGCTCAGTGGTTAAAGGAATTTGCTTTCCAAGTCTGATAGCTGGGGTTCGATTCTTTAGTACCCATGTAAAATGAAATGCTCAAAGTGGTGCAAGCATGTGGTTCATTTGCAGTGGCAGTAGGTCCTAGTATTCCCATTCTCTCTCTCTCTTTATCTCAATCTCTTTACCTCTGTCTTCCTCACTCTCTCTCAAATAAATAAAACTACAGAAATAGATAAAGAAGCTGGGAGTGGTGGCTTATGCCTTTAATCCCAGCACTCAGGAGGCAGAGGTAGGACAATCTCTGTGTATTCAATGCCATCCTGAGGCTACATAGTGAACTCCAGGTCAGCCCAAGGTATAGTGAGACCATAACTTGAAAAAACTAAAAAAAAAATATATAGATAAAGAATAATGATGGTTAAAAATTATTTTAATATAGTGAAAATAAGTATGCTACTTCAAATTCATGACAACATTAAAATGCTTTTACGTACCATAGTTACTGCCTTAAGGATCATCTATCCTCAATATTATCAGTTATGGCAATGGTAATCATTTGTGAATGCATTGTTATACATTTTTTTATTTTTATTAGATATGCACATTTTTAGTATGTAAACAATCTATGTTGATACCATCCTTTCCCTCCTCCCTGCAACTTTTCTGAAGAGGCCTTCCTCTTTGGGGTGTGGGTCAACCCCAAGGGGATTGTGGGTGATGCATATGGGGGCAGCAGTCAGTTGTGGGGAAGAGGCAATATCTCTGTGCAAAATGTCCCAACTTGCAGATCTAACATTCTTTCTGCCCTCTCTTCCTCAAAAATTCCCTGAGCCATACTGGGAGCATTTTAAGTCTACTTCAGTGATAGGAACTTAGGAGCCTCTGGATCTCTGGTTTGGCAGGTGTTGAGTGTCCTCAGTGTCTATCTCCTTCATCTTTGTGCTGATATCAGATTCACTAAGAAAGCAGCACTCTTGCTCATTTCCCCAATTCCTCTGTGGTTTCAGCTGGGGCCAGGGGGGAGTGCACTAAGTCATTTATCTCCTCAGGTCCAGCTCCAGTCTGAAAAAGAGAAGCAGATTCTCCAATGGAGAGTGAAGTCAACACCAGATAAATGGGATAACCGTTATGAATTTAGAGAGAATATAAAGGGTATAGACCCTCTTATAGCCCAGGGTTACTGGGAGCTTGACAATAGAAAGCAGAATCATTATCTGTATATGATTCTGACTTGTTTCCCAGTTCCAGATATTGTTCCATTCCACTGAAAGTATCTATTAGCCAATATAAGAGCCGTTGGTTACCCACCATGGCTGTGTGCCACCATTGCACTTGTGTGAGCATCACATCAGGTTGTTTGCTTCTGAGTAGCTTAGACTTTTAGTTGCTGGGACAGATATTAGCCACTTTTCCCCAGTAGCTCATGTAATGCCTTCCAGTACTAGATGGGATAATTGTTTTGGGACTTGCTCTTTTCTGGGTTCCAACCAGGTCTCTCCATAGTCTGTGACAAC
The DNA here is from genome assembly GCA_036365145.1 of Orientallactaga sibirica. NCBI lineage: Eukaryota > Metazoa > Chordata > Mammalia > Rodentia > Dipodidae > Orientallactaga > Orientallactaga sibirica. The sequence continues at coordinate 3,727,050 of JAEOAD010000793.1, read as the reverse complement.
AGCATATGGTGTTTTCAGCAGTAGGGTCTTACCATTAACCCTGGTGGGTAATTAAGTGCTCTGACAGAAGTCTGTCTTCTTTGTTTTGGGAAATCTGGTAGATCTCTCTGATCAACAGCTCATTTTGGATGTAAACCACATTCTGGTACAGGGAATTACAGGCCAGCACCAAGGGAAAAGAAAAAAAGAAAAGAAAAAGACAGAAAAGAATGAGAAACAGGAGAAATTTAAAGTTAGATTTTGTCTCACCCTCTCCAGGGTCCTTCAATTCAGGTGCTCCCCCTAAGGTCCTCTTGAGGGTTCCATGTTTTAATTAACTTCCATGATATAGGATTCTATAGTATCAGTTCAACTTGGGTTCAGTTTTGTGTCCCCCTCAACCTTACCATAAACCCAAGCCCTACCCTCCCTATTGTGTAATCCTCAAGATCCTATTCAGTTATGTCAGTAACTAGGGAGGATCCAGGTTAGGAACTGAAAGATGGGTGAGACTATGAAATGGTTGTGTTTCTGTGATAGTGTGAGTTCACTTAGAATGATCTATTCCAACTTTGACCATTTTTTGACAAATTTCATTGTGTCATTTTTCTTAATTCTGAGTAGAATTCCATTGTGTAGATATATCACATTATGGTTATCCATTCATCTGATGATAAGCACCTATAAATTATTTAAGTTTTTATCTATTATGGCTTTTCATATACTCTGAACTGAGACGTGGAGTTTTTAGGGTAAATTCCCAGTAAGGGAATAACTGGGTCTGTTGGTAACTCTATTCATCATTTTCAGGAGTCTCCATATTGCTTTCTGTAATGGTTGTACCAGCTTACATTCACAGCAACAGTGAATGGATGTGCCTATTTCTCCACTTCCTTCCCAAAATTTGTTTTCCTTTGATTTTTTTAATGTTTGCTCTCCTTACTGGTGTAAATTGCAATCTCATAGTCGTTTTAATTTGCATTTCCCTAATGGTTAGGGATTTTGAACATTTTCTTACATGTTTGTTAGCCATTTGTAATTCTTCCTCTGAGAACTCCCTATTTAGTACTCTGCCTCATTTTTGGAGTGGGTTGATTTTACTTTTTATTGGTTTTGTTTTTGAATTTTTTGTAGATTCTAGATTTTAGGCTTATGTCAGTGGTATAGCTAAAAATGATATTCTCTCTTTCAGTGGGTAATATATTGGCTCTGCTTTTAGTATGTTTGTCTGTGCAAAAGCTGTTTAGCTTCATGAGATCCCACTGGTTGAGTGCTTGTTTAATTTCCTGGGCTACTGTGGCTTTGTTCAGGAAGTCTTTCCCCAATTCTATATCATGGAGAGTGAGTGCCTCCTAATTTTTCTTCCAGTAGTTGAAGAGTTTCAGTCTTATATTGGGGTCTTTAATCCATTTGGACTTGATTTTTGTGTATGGCAAAATGAGTGGGTCTAATTTTCATTTTTCTACATATGGCTATCCAATTTGTCCAACACAATTTGTTGAAGATTTTTTCCCCATTCTACATGATTGGCACCTTTGTCAATGATAAAACAGCTGTAGTTACTTGCCATAATGTCTGGGTCTTCAATTCTGTTCCATTGGTCTATGTTTCTGTTTTTATTCCAGTACCAGTCTGTTTTTGTCACTATGGCTTTGTATTATAGCTTTTAGGTATGGTGGTACCTCCAGAGGTGTTTTTTGTTTGTTGTTTTGTTTGTATATGTATTGCTGAGGATATTTTTGGATATGCGAGGTCTTCTGCCCTTCCATATGAATTTTGAGATCATTTTTTCCATCTCTGTGAAGAATGATGCTGGTATTTTTATTGGTGTTGTGTTAAACCTGTATGCTGTTTTTGGTAGAATTGCCATTTGCACAATATTAATTCTACATATCCAGGAGCAAGGGAGGAATTTCTATCTTCTCAAGTCTTCCTCTATTTCTTTCTTGAGTGGTTTTATGTTTTCATTATATCTGTCTTTCACATCCTAGGTTAGTGCTATTCCAAGGTATTTTTTTTTAGTTGCTATTGAAAATGGGACAGCCTCACAGATTTGGTTGTCTGTATATTTTTACTTTGCAAATAGAAAAGCTACTTATTTTGTGCATTAATTTTGTATCCTGCTGCTTTGCTGAAGGAATTAAACATCTTTAGAAGTTTTGAGATAGAGACTTTTGGGTCACTTTTATATAGGATCATGTCATCTGCAAATAGGGCTAACTTGACATCTTCCTTTCCAATTTGAATCCTTTCTTATTTCTTTCTCATGTCTTATTGCTTGGGCTAGTACTTCTAGTTTTATATCGAAGAGCAGTAGTGACGTTGGGACTCCTGTCTTGTTCCTGATCTCAATGAGAACTCCTTGAGTTTTTCCCCATCAAGTATTATTTTGGCTTTAGGAACTTTATATATAGCCTATATTTGGTTGAGATCTAAACCTTCCATGCCTATCCTTTCCAGTGATTTGATCATGAAGTGGTGGTGTGTTTTTTCAAAGGCCTTTTCTGTATCAATTGAGATGATCATGTGCTTCTTAGGGTTTAGTTTATTTATGTGGTATATTATGTTGACCAATATTCATATGTTAAACTATCCCTGCATCCCTGGGATGAAGACTACCTGGTCAAGGTGGATAATGTTTTTGATGTGTTCTTGAATTTGGCTTGTAAGAATTATGTTCAGAATATTTGCATCTAAGTTAATTAGGGATACAGGCCTATAACTTTCTTTCATTGTTTTATCTCTGTCTGGTTTTAGTATAAGGGTGATGCTAGCTTCATAAAAGGAGTCGGGGAAGATTCCCTGGTTTTTGATTATAAAGAACAGTTTTAAAAACTTTGTTTCAGTTCTTCATTGAAGGTTTGAGAGAATTCAGGTGAGAAGCCATTTAGTCCTGGACTTTTCTTTTGGGGGCAGTTTATGATGAACTTTTCAATCTCCATGCATGTAATAGTTTTGTTTAGGAGATTAATTTTCTCTGATTTTAGTTTTGGTAGGTGGTATGTGTCTAGGAATTCATCCAATTATTCCAGAATATTTAATTTTGTTGGACAGAGGTTTTGGAATTATGCCCTGATGATTCTTCAAATTTCATTCATGTCTGTTGTGATCTCTCCTTTTTCATTTCTGATTTTGTTAATTTGAGACTTCTATTTTTTTTTTTTTGTTTGATCAATTTGGTCGGGAGTTTGTCAATGTTGTTTATTTTTTCAGGGAACCAACTCTTTATTTCCTCAATTTAAAAAATTTTCTTAGTTTCCAATTCATTAATTTTTGCTCCAATCTTTATTATTTCTTTCCATCTGGAGTTCTTTGTATTGGAGGATTCTTCTTGTTTTTCCAGTGCCTTTAGGGGGGTTGTTATGTTATTAATTTGGGATCTTTCTGTTTGCAAAAAGGCATTTAGGGTGATGCATTTTCCCCTTATGACTGCCTTCATTGTATCCCATAAGTTTTGGTAGGTTGTGTTTTCATTATCATTCAATTCTAGGAATTTTACAATTTATTTTTTTTTATTTCTTCCATGACCTACACGTTGTTTAAAAGTGTACTGTTTAGTCTCCAGGAGCTGGTGGATTTCTTGATGTGTCTCTTGTTATTAATTTCTAGCTTTAAAGCATTATGATCTGACATAATGCAGGAAGTTACTTCAATTTTCCAATCTTTATGAAGGCACACTTTATAGCCTAAAATATGGTCAATTTTGGAGAAGGTTCTATGGCGTGCTGATAAGAACATGTATTCTGTAGAGTTTTGGTGGAAAGTTCTGTAAATGTCCATTAAGTCCAGTTGATCTATGATCTTGTTCAGCTCTACTAGTTCCCTGTTGATATTCTGCTTGGATGACCTATCTATTGATGACAATGGAGTATTGAAGTCTTAGACTATGATGGTGTTGGGTTTAATTTCTGTTTCATTGTTGAGCAGATTTTGTTTTATAAACTGTGGTGCATGTGTGTTTGGTGCATGTATATTTATGATTGTGATGTTCTCATGTTAATGATCATTCTCTTGATGAGTATTCCCTCAAGTATTCTCTGTAAGTTTGGCTTTATGTTAATATAATCATAGAGTTGACTTTTTTCATGGAAAGATTTTCTTTCAACATCTATTGTGAGGGTTATTTTTGCTGAGTAGAGTAGCTTGGATTGGAAGCCATAGTTTTTACACTTTGAAGTCTTCCATTCCTGTCTGTTTGGTATTCTGTGGGCTTCTTGTATGTGGATGGGCCTCTCTTTTGAGAGATACAGAAAATTTTCTTTAATAATTTTGTTGAATATGGTCTCTATGCCTCTGGCCTAGACTTCCTCTCCTTATGGTATACCCATGATCCAGAAGTTTGGTCATTTTAGGGTGTCCCACAGTTCTCTTATATTCTGTTCACTTTTTTTTTGAACTTAGCAAAATTTTTCGCCTCACTATCAATTTCTTCTGCCTTGTCTTCCAGAGCAGAGGTTCTCTTTCACATGAATAACTGTGTTGGTGAGGGGTTGTAGAGAGGTTTTTTTTTTTTTTTCAAGGTAGGGTCTCACTCTAGCTCAGGCTGACCTGGAGTTAGCTATGTAGTCTCAGGGTGGCCTCGAACTCATGGTGATCCTCCTACCTCTGCCTCCCAAGTGCTTGGATTAAAGGCGTGAGCCACCACTCCCGGCTTTTTGTAGAAAGGTTTTTATAACTTCTATTTGATGTTTGTTTTCGGTTGTGTTATTTTGCATAGTGTCCATCTCCTTTTTGAGGTATGATTTCAATTTGAGTTCTGATTTTCTTGATGCTTCCTGGAATTCATTCTTGAATTTGATCAAGTCTTCATTAAGCTTAATCAACGACTTGTTGAGATCTTCCATTTCTTGACTCACCTTCAATTTATTCATATCTCTTTGGAGGGTTCTAACATGTTCTTCCATCAAGTTAATTCTACTGTCAAAGCCAAATGGTCTAGGAAATGATTCTGTTCAATTTTTTTGATACAATTGCTGGTTTGTTGATGGTTTGCTTCCAGCTTAGCTTTTTTGTTTGTTTGTTTGTTTGTTTTTGTTTTTGTTTTTGTTTTTGTTTTTCATTGGTTGTTGTGTTTTCATTTTGGGAATGAATTTCTGTTCTTTTCTCTATTACTTACTTGGAAGCTTTCATTGTGGGACTATGTATCCTTGGTTGAGATCTCTCAAGTTTCCTGACTTTGTTGGCTTTTTTGCATTGTTGTCTACCCATTTTAGGAAGACTCTTTATTTTATTGAGGAGGAAGCAAGTTTTTGTCCTTTGGCCCATGTACCCTCTGACTCAGGTGAACAGGGATATTGGTTCCCAGAGGCCAGTCAGGATACCAAAGCATAAGGCCTGATTCCACAGCTCACATAGGGACCAGGACTCCCCAAGCTTGACACAATGAGACCTAACAGAACTAGAGGACTGGAAAGAGCCAGGAAACAGGGATCTGTCCTACTTACTCCATGCTGCACCCTCCAGCACACAGACCATTCCAGGGTACCCAGGGAGGTGGGAGGAGCCTGGAAACAAGGGTCTGGCCTATTCACTCCATACTGCCACATGCACATGCACACTGTCTGCACAGGGACCCCACTCATTGCTGTACAATTTTAAAGCCCTACCATAAATAGAGAATTGTTCTGTAATACTCATTAATTCTTTTATTGTTTAAAGATAATTCATGAAAATTGTAATTATTTTACTATGGAGATCTGGTGACTTCATTGAATCATGTATCTACAAGATAGATTTATGAAATACATGTCACAATGAAATGACTTCATACTCATATTCTCACTTCTCAGTTCATCTTCCTTCTGTGTTTTGAACCTTTACCAAGATTGTGAGAAACATACTTTAAATAAATACCTTAAACAAGGAAGATATTCACTAATACCAATATGTACCAGGGAAGATATCACAAACTAAATAATAAAATACAGGGTTAGCATGGAAAATTCTACAGTACTCAACTGACAACATACATAAACACATTCCACACTACATACATACACCAAAATCCATCACATCTAAGCACTTAACAACTTGTTTGGGATGATATTCACAAAGTTTTAATAATGTTGTCACTGTTAATATTGTTTTAGACCATTATTGTCTTTGAAAAATATTTTCTGGTGTAAGCCACATTATTTTTAATAATTTCTCTGTTGACTAATCTTAATCTCTTGATGATACATTTGATTTTAATTCAAAGATTGTTAGGAATCAAATAATATGACTAAAGTCTTGAATCAATTATCTCAGACAATTTTAGGCTAGAAAATATATTTTGACATATAGTGATATGTTTGCCTTATTTCTATGATTCCAACTAGTTTCAGTCACTGATATTTACTGAGTATTGGACATGCATAGAACATTGTGTTTTAGCTAGTATAGAGAGGAGATTTCAAATTTGAATCTATACAAAATTGCCATGAAAGAGTAAACAAAACTGAGTCCTATTATAAAAGACAGCTTTTAACATAAGGCACTGATATTGTTTTAATCACCTCAGATGATTTCATTCATTAGTCATAAGTCTACATGTCTGAGGTAAAAGATGGCAAGGTGATTAAAAGAACTATTACATGTACTTGTAGGAAATATTTTTTCCCTTCCTATTCTATGAGGTTCTCAATTCATAGAGGTAGATTAAACAAGTAAACATTATTGAGTGTTTGTAGCAAAGAGTTTTTTTTGAAGTCTCTTTGTGTCATAAACTACTTAATACCTTAGTAACTATATGAATTATGTAATCAGGTTCTTGTTTCATAAATAAGAAAAACAAAGTGTAGGCAGTATAAAATTTATATGTAGTCACACAGAGAGCAAATATCAGAGCCAAGATTAAGATACAGACTGTCTAGATCCAAATTTCCTGTTATTTCTATTAAAAAATATTGGTTTAAATGAGAATGATAAAAGGTATGGCATATTATGTGTTGTATAACAGAATGAAAAAAAGTTACTTGAATTCTGAAGGAGAGATAATCTCTACCTGCAGATAAAGAGAAAGGATTCAATGAGAATATATGAGTTGAATATTGAAAGATTAATAAAATTTTCATAGATGAGTATGTAGAGACTTCAATATTAAATATAGGCAAAAGCACACCAAAACAAGTGACAGAATCTATTTGAATAATCATTACTGGTTTTCATTATTCACAGTCAACCATGGAAATACTCTCATAATGTTTAGAAATAAGAGAATAATTTTGGTTATACAAAAATTAGGACACTATAACATACATTATATGTATCTTGAAAAATAATGACACTGCTAGCTAAACAGTGCCTTCATTGGAAATTTGCATGTGACACATATAGCTAGATAACAGAGTACCACTGTAGAGAATATTAGTGCTTCATAATATTCCAGTGTTCTTTCTGTGCACTTTGAAATACTTAATTTCTCTGTCTTTGAAGTTAGGTGAAAGCAGAGAAAGAGGAGACAAGTGTCATTTTTAAGGCAAAATAATATATTATCAGGTGTGCTATTCTTCATCTACCTTTCTCTGACTAAATAAACTTAGAAGAATAACATCTAGGAGAATATCAAGGCATCACACTGAGTTATCACACAAAGAAGAGCTTCTCTGAAGATATGGATGCAGCATGTGTTACATGCTTTCCTTACTTTACCCATATCCTAAGGTTTCTTATATTGTCATAATTTACACTTTAGATACTAGTACCCAAGTTTAGATAGATGGACTAAAATTAACATGCAAACACAAAGGAATATTAGAATATAAAGTCTGGACATGGCTCTCTCTGAAAGCCCTTCAAATACAGTATTTCTACTAAAGTTCACAGAATATTGATAGTGTGGGTGTATAAAATGTGCAATCACCAAATTTACCTTCTTCAACATATATTGTTTCTCTAGCTGTATAGGTATGTTCCCTTGAATCTCACTTTCACTCTTTTTCCCATCACATAGGACACAAACTACCAGATCTCATTCTAGAGAGGAGTGATGTTCACTATCAAAAACACACATAAAAAGAAAGAGAGATAGGGGCTACAGAGATGGTTTAGAATTTAAATGTGCTTGCTTGCAAAGCCTGATGGCCTGGATTCAAGTTCCCAATAGTCATGTAAAATCCGATGAACATAATGGCTCATGCATCTGGAGTCTGTTTGCAGTGGCAGGAGACCCTAATGCACCTGTCCTCTCTCACTCTCTTTCTTTCTCTCTGTCTCTTTCTCTCTCTGTCCCTCTGTCTCTGTCTTTCTAGCTCTTTCTCACTCTGCTTGAAGATAAATAAATAAAAATCTTCAAAAGAACAATAACACATAAAAAAAAAGGATGGGAGAACTGTTATTGAAATGTGGATGGACCTTATCAGTACATGCAAATGTCCATGCTTGGAAGTGGTTAACAATGAAAAGCTTTCATCACATCAGCTTCTCTGATATAAAGAAAGAGACCAATATGTGTTTCTTTTATGAAATTTTCCCCACCTTTCAAACACAGGGAGGTTTGTAGTTTGCCATGCTATTTAAAAAAATGGGAAAAGTGCCCAGGAAATATAAAAAATGCTTATCTTTTCAGATCCATTCTTCTCTGTGCTCTGGATATACTTAAGTGATAATTAGCTAAAATCATTCTCAGGCAAGGTAGCAATATTTATAAAGACACTATACAATAATTTATAATTTTCACTTGAGTAACTTCACTTTGAAAAACTCACTGTAGAAAATAATTCTATCATAAACAACCATTAATTATAAAACTATTTAGTATAGCACATTTTGTAATAGGAAAAAACAATTATAACGTTTATGATTATAATTGATTGATTTATTATGTTTCTTTTTATAAAATAAAATCTAATGTGTCAGGTAAAATTCTATGCCAAAGTGTTTGAAAAATTAACCATAGGAACACACCAAAATTCAGAGTAGCATTATTAAAAGCCATGTTGCTTATATTCAGTTATTTTGTCGTTGTTGTTGTTATTTTTCAAGGTAGGGTCTCACTTTAACCCAGGCTGATCTGGAATTCCCTATGTAGTATCAGTGTGGCCTCTAACTCATGGCGATCCTCCTACCTTTGCCTCCCGAGTGCTGGGATTAAAGGCATGCACCACCACGCCTGGCAAGTTCTTTTTATATGTTGTAAAATTACTATCCTAAATAATTGTTTTGCAATCACAATATAAATATCACAAATATCATAGCATGCATGAGATTCATGACCTTGCTGATCTTTGGGCCATTGAAACTCAACATACCAGGAAGAAAAAAAGAAAATAGTTTTTTACTGAGCATGCTACTCTATTTTAAAACAGGATCACACAACTTTCCTCAAGTATCCAGATTTTAACTTATATTTGGAATATTAAAAATTTATTTAAATTTTCACAACATGATTCCATAAAGAAATGAGTCCCCAGGTGAAAGATGAGACCATTCCATTTGCTAACTATGGGAAATATTTTTCCTTGAATACACACACTCATATAAAAGATAAAAAATGTAAATACATGAAGGTATTCCTCATTTGATCATACTTCATTCCATAACTAAATGTTGCACTTTTTACTATGTCAATCCTGCATAGAATAAGTCTACCAGAGTCCTTTTTTCAATATATATTCAAGTAACATCACAACTTGATTAATCTTGCAATATTTTGTTCATTTATTATTATTATTATTATTATTATTATTATTACACTCATAGTGATCTGGATATCAGTGACCTTTGTTGTTAGCATTATAATTATTTTGGGATACAATACCCCATGGATTAATATGTGTTCTGGTTGCACTGCCTTCTTCCCCATCTCTGCCTCTTCTTCTCTGTGAGCCTTCATATTCACTAAGATATGCACTATGGCAATTAGGTCACTTAATAGCCTTACAATGTTCTCTAATTAATCAAGTGAAAATGAGAGTCACACATCACTCACTTAAATCCAAAGTAGGAAATTATTAAGTTTTGTAAGGAAGGTTTGTTCAAAGCCAATATAAGCTGAAAGACCTCTTTTAACAGCTGAGTTGTAGAAAGAAAGGGAGACTTTTACAAGGAAAAGTTAAAATGGAATTCTACGTTAAAATATGATTGATAAGAAGCATAGCCTCATTGCTGATTTGGAAATGTTTTTCTTTTTTTAATATGAACTATACTATATGAACAAATTATGTGTTGGTCATATTGCCATCAGGTTATACTATTAAATGCCCTCTCTCCTGCCCCCATTCCACTAAAGGCCCTCCTTAGTGGGGTTATTGATATTCACTGTGGAGTTATTCATGCATTAGTCAGTCTCTATGGCGGAGGCAATGATGCAGGATATTCCTTCCCACTCTGTGGCTCTTACCATCTTTCTACCTTCTTTTCCCCAATGTTTTCTGAGCAGTGACAGGTGTGTTATAAGTCTACTTTAGTGTTGAGCCCTCTGCAACCTCTGGATTTCTGCTTTGATGGGATTTGAATTTCCTCAGTGTCTATCACCATTTTCCTGGAGATGGTTGTGTGGCTGACAGTGAGAGCAGCACTCATGTTTAAATCAGCACTTCCTCTATAATATCTGGTGGGCTCTGGTAGATATGATAGAGATGACTTGTTTCATCCTATCCAGGTGGCTATCTTTTCTTTTCATATTGATGTATCTTGGTTCTCTCAGGATTTTGCTGACATCTATAAAGCAAACGAACTATGACAACAACAACAATAATAGATTATCTACCAAGAGTGAGAGCAGCATGAATTAAAAGGGATAAGTGTAATTATTTTTGAGACTTTAATGTATATTTCTACTCTTCTTGGACAAACAATGGGAGTTTCTCTCTAAAGTCTATAACCATTTTATCCATAGGATTCTGACTTGGTTCTCAGTGCCAGTTATGAGTTCTCCCCCACTGAATGTGCCTTATATCCAATCATAGAGCCACTGATTACCTAATAGAGTGTGTGCCACTACTGCACAGGTGTGTATGTTTTGTCCTGCTGAATGTTTTCATAGCTTACATAATCCCCTGCATATTCATGCTTTTGGTGGCCATTATGGAAAAAAATATTGGCCCAGGAAAAAGATCACATTATTCATAACATTCCCTTCATCAAAATCAAATCCATGGCAATGTTCTAATCTTTTAATGCCCATTAAAGTTGAGAAAGATAATGATGCCACAGAAGAAAATGAAAAAAGAAAATAGGCAGAATTTATTTCCTGTGGCCTAAGGAAAGTAGAGATCTCCATACTAACATAGAAGTTCACCTGCACCATGATATAGCCAGAACTCCTGTAGAAGCTACAACACAATATTAAGATGGGGCTAAGTGAAAGTACATAAACCTAGTGAAAGATTTTTCAGAGTAGATCAAATAACCTTATAATGGAAGGAAATATTTAGGCTTTGCATTTATAGTTACAAAGGAGAAGCCAATGCCTCACTTTAAAGTTTCAATTATTAAGCTTACTCTTAATAGGGGCTAATGCAACACCTAAAGTAAGTGATTTTTAATTTGAAGCCTTTTAAATATATTTTTATTAGTTATGTATATAGTGTTTATACGGCTCTGATGGTACCATCACTAGCCTTCTCCCTGTTCTCCCCCCATGGGTAATGCGGGTCTTGCCTTATAGGGGTAGCCAGCAATTATGTGGGAGAGGCAATGACTCTGTATATAATGACCCAAGTCATGGCTTTAACAATCTTTCTGCACCCTCTTCTGTGAGTTTCCCTGAGCCATGTTGGGTTCATTTTAGGTCTATTTCAGTGACGAGGTTTTGTGAGTCTCTGTGTCTCTGGATATCTGGTTTGGTAGGTGTTGAGAGTTCTTTGTGTCTATCTCCTTTGCCCTTGTGCTGATACCAGGTTCACTGATATAGCAGCACTCTTGTTCATTTCCCCTATAACTGAATGGCTTCATCTGGTAACCTGATGTGGTGCAATGGGCTGATTCTCTCCTCAGGATATGTGTCCATCTGAAAGAGAGAAGCAGATTCTCCAACGGAGAGTGAGGTCAGTGCAAGATACATGGATAAACATTATTATTTTAGAGATAATTTAATAGGTATAGGTCCTCCTGTATCCCACTATTGGTGGGAGCTTGATATTGGAAAGTGGGTTCATTTTTGGATATGGTTCTGACTTGTTTCCCATTTTCAGGTATGAGTTCCATTCCACTGAGTGGATCCATTAGCCAAATCTAGAACAGTTGGTAACTGTGGTAGTTTGAATATATGTCCCCCAATATATTCAGTGTTTTATTAGTTATAATTTGCATCTGCAATCACCTTGCTAGAGGCAGTGTCACTGGGGGCCGGTCTTAAGGTGTGGTGATGGTTTGAGATTCCATTGTAAAGATATGCAAAGTTTGCCTAATAGGAGTTCCTGAAGTGTGCTGTGGCTTTTGGACTGTAGTTTTTGCTCTGTGTGCTGTGTGGCTGGTTGGTTTTTCTCTCTCTGCTTGGCCCTGTGAAGAGCAGGCCACTTCTCCTTCCATTATGGAACTTCCCCTGGATCTGTGAGCTTCAATAAATAATATCCCTTCCTCCATAACTGTGCCTGGTCTGGAAGTTCATCTCAGCAAACTTGAAGCTGTCTGCTACAGTAACCCACCATTGCTGTGTGCCACTACTGCACTTGTGTGAGCATCATGTCAAGTTGTTTGCTGCTGAGTAACTTAGACCATGAGTTGCTTAGACAGATGTTGGTCATTTTCCCCAGTCACTTGTATAGCACCCTCTGGCACTAGACAAGCTAACTGTCTGGGGACTGACTCTCTTCCAGATTCCAGCCAGGTCACTCCATGTTCTGTCCCAACAGCATATGGTGTCTTCAGCAGTAGGGTCTTACCAATAACCTTTGGAGAGTCATCAAGTGCTCTGACAGAAATCTGTCTTCTTTTGGGAAACCTTGTAGGTCTCACTGATCAACAGCTCCTTGTGGATGTTAACCACATGCTGGTATTGGGAGTTACAGGTCAGTGCCAAGGGAAAAGAAGGAAGAAAAATATAGGTAATATGAAATAGGAAAAAAGAAGAGAGAGAAGAGGGAGGGATACAGAGAGATACAGGAGAAGATTGAAGTTTGTCTTCATCCTACCCTCTCCTGGCCCCGATGACTCAAGTGTTCTCTCCAAGCACCTGTTGCAGGTTAGACCTTTTAGTATGTCCTTCAGGATATAGGATTTTATGGTGCCATTTCCATTTGGGTCCAGTTTTTTGTCCCCTCCACCCACCCTTTCCCTGCTCTCCCACCCAACCATCCCTATTGTTCAGTCCTTGAGATGTTTAGTAGGTGTGTCAGCATCTTGAGAAAATACAAATTAGGAGCCACAGATGAGTGAGACCATGTGACACTTATCTTTCTGTGATTGGGTGAGGCTTTGTGTTTACTATTCTAATCATCCTATGACCCTTACAATTTAGACTGATCGACACTGCATTGATTTGCTTCAAAGATTGCTGAATATTTTAATCCCACCATTGAGAATAACAGCACAGAGAAAATTATTTCTTTCAAAATATTATTCCTTTTTTTAGTTATATACATACTTAGTATGTAAACAGCTTATGTTGGTACCATCCTTTCCCTCATACCTGCCCCTTTTCCAAGGAACCCCCCTTGTTTGGGATGCAGGTCATCCCCATGGGATTTTGGGTCATGATTTGTGGGGGCATCCATCAGTTATGGGAAAGAAGCAATGTCTCTGTGAATAATGTCCCAACTTGTGTCTCTAACAATCTTTCCATCCCCTCTTCTGCAAAATTCCCTGAGCCATTTTTGGTTCATTTTAAGTCTACTTCAGTGATGGGCTTTTAGGAACCTCTGGATCTCTGCTTTGGTAGGTGTTGGGTGTCCTCTGTGTCTGTATCCTTCACTCTTATACTGATATCAGGTTCACCAAGAAAGTAGAACTCTTTCTCCATTCCCCAATTCCTCTGTGGTTTCAGCTGGGGCCATGGTGAAATGCAATGGGTCGATTCTCTCATCAGGTTCCACTCCTGTCTGAAAAAGAGAAGCAGATTATAAAATGGAGAGTGAAGTCAGCACAGGTTAAATGGGATAAACATTACAGTTTAGAGAGTATTTAATGGGTATAGACCCTCTGATAGCCCAAGAGTAGTGGAAACTTGATAATGGTAAGCAAAATCTTTATCTGGATATGATTCTGCCTTGTCTCCCAGTTCCAGATTCGGGCTCCTTTTCACTGAGATCCGTTAGATAATCCAAGAGCAATTAGTTACCCACCGTGGCTGTGTGCCACTATTGCACTTGTGTGAGCATCATATCAGGTTGTTTGCTTCTGAGTAGGTGAGACCTTGATTTGCTTGGACAGATGTTGGCCACTTTCCCCCAGTAGCTCATGTAGTGCTTTCCAGCATTAGTAGGTCTAACTATTTGGGTAATAGCTCTCTTCCAGATTCCAGCCAGGTCTTTCTATGTTCTGCGATGACAGTATATAGTGTCTTCAGCAGTAGGGTCTTACCATTAACCTCTGGTAGGCACTAAAGTGTTCTGACAGAAGTCTGTCTTGTTTTGGGAAACCTTGTAAGTCTCTCTGACCAACAGCTCAAAATATTATTTCTATTTGCCCTGTGTGTGGTTACCAAGGAGCACTGATGGAGATATACAATGTGATCAATACTGCTTTCATGTCTCTAACATAACAGCCATTATGTAGCCCATAAATTGTGCAGAATTTTTTAATTTTAAATTTTATTTAGAAATATGTTCCATTTAAATATATGTGCCTTTGCTAGAAATTACTTTAATGGAGCTGGTAAAGTAAACTAGAACATTTGGAAAAGATTCATGCTGTTATTTTATGACTTTTTTGTTTTAATAGGGAGATGTTAAGACATCAATCAACATTTATAGATGTTTAGAAGAAGTTCACCTATCCATCCTAGTGACTTTAAGGGCTTTAAAGCTTCAGGGAAATAGCAACTGGTGATGTTTTAGGAAGAAGAAGAATATGAAATTAGAAGTCAAGCCTGAAAACGTGATTGAATTATTTCAAACTTATGATAAATTTGGGTGGATGAGTGGTTGTTTCTTTTGTTTTAAAATGGGTTATCATATTATTTTTATACTGACCTGGAAATCATTATGTACTCTAGGCTGACTATACACTCATGTCAATCCTTATGCTGTAGTCTCAAGAGTATGGGAATTGCAGGTATGCTTCTTAATAATGACCAAAGATGGATATTTTTGAGATGTAATCTAGTCCTGGTGAAGATGCTATAAACATCTTCAAGTCACAAAGGTGATTTGAAACTTTATCTCAACTTAATTGAGAATGTAACAAGGTTTGAGTACATTGACACCAATTTTGAAATGATTCATTCTGTAGGAAAAGTGCTCTAAAAAATTATAGCCTATAGAGAGACATTTCAAAAAATAGTTAATGTATTAAATTTAACTTCTGTTTTTTTTTTTTTTTTTCAAAATGTTCCCTAACCACCATAATCTTTAGCACCTACTATTTCAGTTAGTTAGCAGTCATCAGCTCTGAGGCAAAAAAAAAAAAAAAAAAAAAAAAAAAAAAAAAAAAAAAAAACTTCTACTAGCAAAAAGAATCTAACTTTCTGTAGAAAAAGATTATTTCTACTCTTTTTTTAAAGCAACAATCTACTTTTAGTTTAGCTATGCATATTGTGTTTTGAGATATATTTATATTTTACAACTGTGTTATTTTGGAAAACAAAATAATCACATGACTCATTTTATTGAGTGGTCTTGAATGGCAATATCTTAAAAGGATGCTGCTGTAGGTACTTTCTCTTTACTAAGACAAAAAATCCCAACCAAAAGCAGGTGAAGGGAGGAACAATTGGCTTATAGTCTGGAGGGTAAACTTCATGATGTCAAGGGAAAGCATAGCATGAGCACAGGATGGACATCACCTCCTTGCCAAAGTAGGTTTCCACCTAACAGCAACAGCAGAGTGAGCTGAACACTGGTAAGGGGAACGGGCTATAATATGCTTAAGCCTGCTCTCAAGAACACACATTCTCCAGAAAGGCTCCATTTCACAAATTGCTATCACCCGGGGATCAAATATTCAGAATACATGAGTTTACTGGGGATATCTGATTCATACCATACCAGGTGTCTTATAAATCTTTGTTTATACATCCAGACCCACATAAAACATATCAACAATGGGAGTGAAAGAGACAGTGACAGAGACTGGAACAAATAGAGCTAATATTTTTTTCCATGAACCAGTGTCAATATGTGCCTGAGTTGTCACTATCTCTAAAAGAAGGTAAGAGGCAAACTAGAAAAATTAAGAAATATAACTGGGGCTGAGAGATTGCTCAGTGGTTAAGGCACTTGCCTGAAAAGCCTAACAACTCTAGCACATTTCCCCAGTACCCACATAAAGCCAGATGCACAAAGTAGCACATGCTTCTACAGTTTGTTTGCAGTGGCTAGAGGCCCTAGTGTGCCCATTGTCTCTCTGTCTCTCTTCTTGAAAAGAAATAAATAAAAATTAAGAAAATAAATAAAACTGTCTTTATTTTATGAAGTCAGAATTAACTTAGGAGTTCATTTAGAATGTATGCATTTCATATTTTTTGCTTCTAATTTTGCTTGGTATAAAATCATGACAATATGCTTTTGTTTGCCATACTTTTTTTTTACCAGGCTCTTATTTAGCAAAATAAAATGTTAATGACCTTAAGCAGGAGCTCATTGAAATAATGTGTCTAATGTTGTCACCAGTCTCTGACACTGTATAATCCTGTGTACAGAGGCTAAAAAGCCTCTGTGACCTCACTCCATTCAGACTTGTCATTGAGCTGCTGCTTGCATGTGACTGGCACTGGCTGGAAGCCAAGACAAAATCTTTTTCAGCATACCCTACAACAATAGCAAAGCTGAAAGGAGAAGCTAAACTTCTCTTCCTATACTCTTCGTCCTCATTCTTCTTTTTCAAAAATCCATTGTCTATTTCATTGCAGGCAGAAACCTCAGGAATATGATGAAAATTAAAATATAAGGAGAACATAGCAAAGTTCAACCATAAGCCATTAGTGAAGCAGAATAATGGCCAACAATTTCTTGGTAACTTTTGAATCAGGGTGGTCAATTTTATGCTACATGGTCTATATAAGCCTTCATACCCAAGTAATATTTTTCAAAGTAGTCACTGGAGCTCTAGGTTTTGCTCTTCTCTCTAATCTATAAAAGACCTCTTCACATGTTTTCATGACTTTTATTTGTCTTTTCCTAGCTTATTTTCTGCTCTACACCCAGAACGTACCAGTCAGGTCAGTAGCAGATAATTTAGCTAGTAAATTTCACTTTGAACAACTGCCTCCAACTTGAAACTTCAGGTCTTTCTTTATATGAGGCAGAGATGCAGGGACAACCTTAGGTTCCAATAGTAATTGTTTCTTCTTGAACAAAACAAAGGTCTCATATTGCTCAGCTTTAACTCCCTCATAGGACATACTCACTTTTTTTTTTCCTATTTCTTTCTTTTTATATTGATCCTAACAGAAAACAACACCAAAACAGAAGTGATCTTTGTATTTTGTTTTATCATGTGATGCGAAGAGAAAACATTATGCCCAGTTATTTTGGCAAAAGGCAACTGGCCATCCTCTATTTGAAAGAAATTGGCAGAAACAAAATAAACATAAATGGCACAGGCTATATATGGCAATTCCAACACACCCAGTATTCTCTGTGGTTGCTGATTCCAGTAAGGCTGGGCTTGACTTTGGGATTGTTATTGTGGGTGTGAAATGTGAGAAAGATGGGCCAGGCCACAGCCCCTTAAATATGCCTTTCCTGCCAGTGAAATTGAGGCTTTTCAAGGAAAGGGCGCCTCTTACTCCAATTAATGAACGTTTGGAGCCCTCTCTTGTGGTCATAGAAATTCATTGTATGGTACCCTTTATGATTATAGACCTTATTTCTAACCTTTGTTTTGTTCTTGGGAAGAAAGACCATGTGATTATCAAGTCTTGTTTTGAAGATTTTTAAAGCTTTTCATCATGTATGCCCATGAACAGAACACCTGGCTTTGACAATGATTAAACCCTGCTTCTGGCCCCTTGCCATTCAGACAACGAATGTGTGGGTATGAAACAGAAAAAAAGTACCTCTGTATCTGACACCAGGCACTATAGCATCTGTGGCTTTCTATCTACCAACATTAGAGAAGGGAGGAAATTTCAAATATGCCATTACTATATATGTACAAACAATTGACAGCGAACTTATGTTACAGTGTTTCTGGACTTTAAATAGATCATATCAACTTAAAAATGATTTTCTTTTGTTTAAATTGATATGATCTTCATAGTTACCATTCAAAAAAAAATCCTTTGCATCTATGTTACTTATGTGGTGAGCAAATTCACTACTACTTCTGGTATCCTATTGTTATTAAAATAAAATACTTTATATTCTGAAATTTCTTGTTCTTACATGAAAGGAGAAAATCCAGCATTATGAGCAGTTTGTCATTGGTTTTATACACTGTGCTTAATATTTTCCAATTCATCTTTTTAAAATATATGAACAAGTTTCTTAGCTCAACTGAGTTTCTAAGGCAAAGAGAACATAGTTATTTTACTCAGAGATTAAATAATAAATAATTTATAAATGTAGTTAAGATCAGTAATGAGTCATAACTATTTTAAAGTGTTTTATTGGTTAAAATATAACATTTATCTTTATGCTATAACTCAATATACCAGCCTTCTCTAAGATATACTGACAGAACAACAACAAAAACATTTTTAGTTAATTTCTCCCAAAAGGGGCATTGGCCTCTAGCAATTATACAATGTAGAGATAGTAGGGATAACTGTGTTTATATTTTATTAAAATCTCATCAATAAGACTGGATAAGCAACTCAACAAGTAAAAGGATTTGCTGTACAAGCATGAGGAGCTGAGTTTGGATCTTTAGCACTCATGCAAAGTTTTTTGCAGTGGTATGTATCTGTAATCCTAGCTGCAACAGTAAGATAGGAATCAGCAGAAGCAGGAGAATCACTGGAAGTTCCCAAGGCAGCTAGTCTCACACATGCAGTGGCAAATAACAGAGACACTTCCTCAAACAAAGGGGAAAGTGGGCCCTCCACATTCATGCCATGGCATATGCACACCCACATTCACATAATGAACACACACATATACACACACACAAAATACACATATGCACAAATGAGATAATGATTTTTAATTTCATCATTAGACATTAGAGTAACAGTCAAATTAGAGTTTTTGTTGCATTACTAAAAATGAGTAATAATTCCTAAAATGAATCCATTTTAAGTTGCAAGTTCAAGAGAAAAGACTGGTCTTTGAATGATATAATTTTTAAATTTTTCTTTGCTTGTATGCAAGGAGAGAAAGTGAGAAAAAGAGCATGGGCACACCAGTGCCTCTTGCCACTACAGAGGAACTTCAGACTCATGTGCCATGTTGCACATCTGGCTTTATGTGGGCACTGGGGAATCAAACCTGGAATGGCAGGCTTTGGTGGCATGCACCTTTAACCCTTGAGCTATCACCCCAGCACCATATAAATTTTAAACATGATCTTAAATTTTTTTCTCTATATGTAGGATTTGAACAATCGAAACCATTTACATTTTATCCTTTGAAATACTAACAAACCAACTTTATCAAAACAGACTATGCGTAGTGTCAAACTCCAAGATATGATAATAAAAGTAAAAATAAAATTAGCTACAGAAGAGTTACAGAGCTTGGTCTTTATTTAGGCTAAAAAATACATTTTTCTGAAAATACAGAAAATAAAAGAACCATAACATATTTAATGTATAGGTAGAAAGTTACAATAAAATACTCAATTATGAAGTAAAATTTCTCCAACAAAAGAAGAATGGTGGATGAATGGCTACATGAATTATTTGAACTTATTTAACAACTTCTCAGAAAGGTAAAGAATAGCTTTCTTTTCTCTAGAGGAGAAAACACAAGTAGCAAAATGCAAACAGGTAATGTGTTATATCTTGAAAAAACTACAGACTTCTAATATCATAGCTTGAAGAATCAGATTTTCTAAATTCTCAGCAATTACACTAGGCTAACTAATGTACAAACAAAACTATATGAGACACATTGTTGCCTGACAATGCAGCTTGCTTGCCAAAGTTTTATTAAAGTGGAACTAGCTGAGCGTGGTGGTGCAAGCCTTTAATCCCAGCACTCGGGAGGCAAAGGTATGAGAATCACCATGAGTTTGAGGCCTCCCTGAGACTACATAGTGAATTCAGGGCAGCCTGGACTAGAGTGAGACCCTACCTTTAAAACCAAAAAAATGGGGGGATCTAATAAAAATTATTCACTCCTGTGATCTATACATTATTTGTGAGACTTTATCATCTGACCACTATTCTGTGTAGGGGAAGAGAAACTTTCTGGCATGTACTATACAAAATGTGGTAGAAACATACATTTCTTCTGTAGAAACAGTAAAATTGTGTCTGGTTTCTCCAAATTTGGTATAATTTATATTCTGTTCATTTTTCTTCATAATACAATGTCGTCTCAAATATTCCTTATTTTAATAAAGTAAAATCAAAGACTTTCCTATCTTCCTTTATTTCCTCCTTATCTTGTATTTATGCCCAGAAAGGAACCGGTTCTGTTTTTGTTTTATCCTAATTTCTTTGTCAATAACCATCATCAATGAGTTTTCCCATCATTTTGATGGGTATAGCCAAACACAGAATCTCTTATTATTTAATAATGTCTTCTTGAGAAATTTCTTTTTCATTTCATTCTTTGTGTCTTTGAAAAAAAACACTCTTCATACTGTCCTAAACTTCATTAACTTATCATTGCAGTTTGCTCCTCAGTTTGATAGATGATCACTCGTGTATGCTCTTTTTACATGCTTGATTAGTTTTTGCACTTCTCCTTTCCTCTATTCTGTCCTTTAAAACTCACCACTTCCCACCCTCTCAACTGTAATTATTTCTGGATGGCATGCATAACCCCTGGGCATACATTCATTTACCTTTGAGCACTTTCTATTTCCCCTCTGTCCTTTGCTTCCATTGTACTCACCCACTCATATTTATCATGCACTTCCTGCAGACATCTGAGACTGGCTTTGCTGAATATCACCCAGCTCAGTTTTCTATTCCTTAATTAAAACTCAGGTAAGAGTAATGGATGTGTAACTGCTCTGCCTATCCCAACATAAACAGTCTAATCTGTTTGGCTTGATCTACATGAAATGAAGAATTACTGTTAATGCTAATTTTTACACTGTAAAGAATTTCAAAGTCTAAATTGTTTTCCTATTAGATTTCTGCCTCCTATTAGATTTCTGCCAAGCTTTTCTTTGTCTTTTTAGTAGATTATGTTCAGAGTTACTATCCAACTTCTTGAGTGTTGACCCTAGTTTAAATTTGTCATCCATTTAGTCTCCTCTCCCCAAATAACCCAAGTCAAACACAATGTGCTTTCTGTTTCATCTTTTTTCAAATCTTCCAAGAGCAGTCACAGTTCTACAAATTTTCCCTTTTAGATTCCTATTTAAAATGAGTTTCTCAGATCAGAGTACTTAGACTACGTTTTCAGGAGATTTTTCTTTTTTTAAGCAGAAACTTTGTAGCATATATGATATGTTGGTACCATCATTTCCCTCCTCCCTGCCCCTACTCTACTCAGGGCCTTCCTTAGTGGGATTGCTGGTATTCACCATGTAGTTGTGGGTTATGAGTTGTTGTTTTGATTATTAAAGTATATTCAATGTACAAAATTATGGGCTTCATTTTTAACATATTCACATAGGTATAGTGTATGCTGTGGTAGTTTGAAAAGATGGCCCCCAATATATTCAGTATTTTATTAATTTGTATTTGCATCTGTATCCACCTGGCTGGAGGCATTGTCACTGGGCTGATCTGAAGGTGTGGTGGTGGGTTTGAGATTTCAGTCTAAAGATATGCAAAGTGTACCTAGCTGGAGTTCCTGAAGTGTGCTGTGCTGTGTGACTTTTGCCCCCCCCCTTGCCTGGTTCTGTAAGAACAGGCCAGCTTTTTCTGCCATTATGGAACTTCCCCTGGATCTGTAAGCTTCAATAAATCCCTTCCTCCATAAGGGTGCCTGGTCTGGAAGTTCATCTCAGCGAACCTGAAGCTGTCTGATACATATGCTTTGTTGTATCTCTCACCACATTGCCCTCTCTTCTCCACTACTTCCCCTCCCATTGGTTGCTGACCTCTGTCCAAATGATTTCCATCTACCTTCACATAACATATATACACATATAAATAAATATGTAAGAATACATTATACAAATGAGAGAAAACATATTTATCTTTCTAAATCTGTCTTATTTTTTTTTTTTGGTCTGTCTCCCTCCTCTTTTTTTTTTTAATTTTTATTGATTTTTAATCTTACATACCAAACAAACCCCACCTGATATTTCCCTCCCCTCCCCCATTCCACGTTAGAACTCCGGTCTCCATCATATCCCCTCCCTTTCTCCATTAGTCTCTCTCCTAATTTGATGACATTATCTTTCTCTTCTATTTTGAGGGTCTTGCAAAGGTATTGCTAGGCACTGCAAGGTCATGGACATCGAGGGCAATTTCTGTCTGGGCAGCTGCATAGTAAATCTGTCTTATTTTGCTTAACTGTACAATCTTCAATTATATCCATTTTCCTGCAAATTACATAGCAATTTTACTCTTTATGGATAAATAAAATTCCACTATAGATGCATATTCCACATTTTCTTTGTTTTTTATTTGATCAGTATATAGCCTGATTTCATAACTTGGACAATGTGACTCAGTTTCCATATAAATTATCCATTTGTATAAATTATAATCACTATAATGAAAGACAGACATTTGTTATGCACTTTTTGGTCCATACATTATATAAACTTCTTTTGATATCAGCACAGTGAATACTGTGTTAAATGAAGATCTTTGATTATTCTGCCAAGTCCAGTGAAATTTTATTATGATTGACTGTTATTTTAGGGTCATTTTATAGACAAGATCATTAGGTAAAGTCTCTGTGAATCCTACAGTCTAATTATATACACTTTAGTAGAGCTCATTTTGTAGAAGCTGCTCCCACAATATTTTTTAACTCATATACAAAGTTCCTAGGATGAAAAAATTTCTGATTTCAATATGACTTCAAGGTCCTTCAAAATTGTATTTGGTTACATTTTTCTATCTTATTGCCTATTTTCCTGACTATGAATATTCTATTTCAGCAAAGTTCCTTTTTATACATTTCTCACCCAGTGAGAAAAAAAAAAAAAAAACTTTAATTTGTGTTTACACATGCTTTCTTTCAGGTCTTGGATGCCCCTTCTTTCTATCTATGCAAATGTCAGTCAGCTGGAGTTTCATATTTTCTAGGAAGGATATCTTTGTGCAGTCTAACCTAATTTGCTCATTCCCTTTGTGTATTTAGTCTCAATTATATCAATGATGATAGATAGATAGATAGATAGATAACATACATGATTAAATGCCAATTTCTATTATGAATAAACTTTTCAAGAAATATAAATGTTTTTGTTACCAAGTGAGCTTGTTCTTGAGAAAGATTAGGAATTGCATTGTTGGACTAGTATAAAATAGCAGAAAAGAGATATTTTTGAGCCAGTTCATAATTTTCATTCTTATCTATCCCATTATTTGCTATGTGATCTTGGATAAGTTACCTTCTCCATGTCTATTTTTCTAAAATAGTATGTGTATAACTGAAATTCTTAGGCTTAAAACAGACAATGTGTACAGAATATTTTGCTTAATACTTCACCCATACAAAATGATGAATAAGGGGCATATAACTCATTGATTGAGGATTGATTTTGAGATGTAAACTACTTAATTTAATAGCCTGTAGGAATTTTAACTAGAATGCTAATTAATATTAAATGAAATTTAATTCTTAAATTGTACTAGTTAATTTTTCAGTATATAATTGCTACAATGTGGCTAGTGGTTACTGTAGTAGACATTATAAAAATAACACTTCCTTCAGGATTGGAAGTTGTAGAGATCATTACTCTAGAGCCTAACAGTCCTGAATTTGGTATTGCATTTTTCTGTTGGACTTTATCATTTCATTATTTTTAAATATTTTATTTATTTATTTGCAAGAAAGAGAAAGAGAGAAGGAGAGGGTAGAGGGAGAAAAGGGAGTAGGGGAGAATGGGCATGCCAGGGCCTGTTGCTACTTCAAACAACTCCAGATGCATCTTGTGCATCTGCTTTACATGGGTACTGGGGAACTAAATCCAGGTCATTATCATTGCAGGCAAGTGCTTTAACTGCTGAGCCATCTCTTCAGCCCTCAGTTTATGTTTAATTACTTATATATTTGCAAGAAGTGAGATAAAGAGAGCAGGGAGGGAGAGAGAATAGGTACACCAGGGCCTCCTGCTGCAGCAAACACACTCAAGGTGCATGTGACATTTTGTGCATCTGGATTTATTTGGGCACTAAGGAATCAAAGCTAGATCATCAAATGTGAAATCCCTGAGCCATCTTCCAGCCCCTAATTTTCTTTTTTTTTTCAAAAACTTATTTGTTTATGAAAGAGAGAGAGAGAGAAGATGCACTAGATCCTGCATATGGCTTTAACTAGGGCCTGGGGAATCAAACTCAGACTGTAAGGCCTTACAAGCAAGCACCTTTCACCACATAGTCATCTTCCCAGCCCAGACATTATGATTTTCTAGCTGTATCATTTTGCACAGATAAATTTATAGCATCTCTAATTCACAATATTTTCACTGATAAATGAAGGTGATTGTACTACATATCTGAGAGGATTGATTTTTGAAATGGTCAATTTGAGGATACTTTGTGTAGTATATAAAATATAGTACATATTGAAAACAAGACTTGTTATCATTATCATCTTGAATATCAGGAGTCCCTCTTTTACTCTCAAATATACACATTTGATATTTTCTTAAGGATTATCTAAGTCATGAAAATGCTGTATTTTTTTTTTTATCAGAATTAAGACCATCGATGATTTATCTTTTGCTTCTGTTATTGAGAGCAGCAGTGGGTTCTCAGAACCATTACTCTAGGGATCTTTCAGTAACTGTAACTAAATGGGAATTCCCAAAGTGTGTTTTGTTTTGGGTCAAAAAACAAGGCCACATCTTGTTTGCTGTTATACAGAAAAAGTATAGCAGAAAGAGATCATATATCCACTGAATCCAAATTATCATCTATTCAGCCAGATGAATTCAATAAAACATCTCCATGTCTTCTTTGTATATGTATATGTATGCGTTGTGAATTTTACTAAATTAGAAAAATGACTGCCTTTTCCCCAACCATAGTTTGCAGAAATAATTTGTTCAGGTGTGAACTTAAAACAATAGCTATTTATGACATATGTCTAGCAATAGATATAATAGACAGATCATCAATGGCTGAAACTATGACTAATATCTGCATGACATTGTATATTAAAACATAGGTGCTTATTAGGAGGACATCAGGCATGATTTCTTGTTCAGTAAAAAAAAAATATGCTGGTATATAAAAGCTTAAAATTACTCATGTTAATGGACTATATTGTTTTCTGGCCTGCATAAATTTATATTGTACAAACTTTAAATCAAGATAAGCATACTTTTCTTTGTGAATATTTATTATTACTTCACTGTGAAAACTTTCAAATTTTTTTTCACTTTTTTGAAATGTATAACACCTGTCCAGTGGCACACCAGAACTTCCTAATCCTATCCAAATTTTATTTAGGACACATTAATAAATCTTTCTCCATCATATTAAGAACCCAATGAAAAATCTTTCCCCATCTCTGCACAACATCCTTCCCAATCTCTGGGAATCATCATTGTACTGTCAGCTTCTATGGAATCAACTATTTTATATTCCATATATGAGTGAAATCATGTGGGACTTGGATTTCTGTGTCAAGCATATGCCAATATGTCAGTTAATATAATGAACTCTACTTCTGCCCAAAGTTTTCAATTAATAAAAATTTATTCCTTTTATGGCTGAATAGTATTAAATTATGCATATGTATCACTTTTCTTGTTCTGTTTTTATTTATTGTCTATTGACAAAAGTGCTGCCATAAACATGGACATACAGTTGACCCTTCTATATACCTATTTCATTTATTTTGGTTATATTAGCATTAGTGGAGTTGCAAGATCATATTTCTGGATTATTCAAAAATAGTAAGCCTATGCACTATTTTCTATAATAAATATATGAATTTTTACTCCCTTCAACAGTGTGCAAAGAATTTTTTCACTCCATTAATGCCAGAACTTATCTTTAGTTTTTTTGATAGTAGTTATTTTTGCTTAGGTGAGATTAAATCACACTGGTTTTTATTTGTATTTTCCTGATGATCTGTGATTTTCAAGGTTTTTCATGTGGCAGTTGGCTGTCTTTATGTCGCCTTTTGAGAAATGCCCATTTAAACACATTGCCCTTATTATCTGGATTTTTCATTATTCTGTCACTGAAATAATGGATTTCCTAATATCTTCTGCAAGCAGTCCATTCTCAGATATATACATTGCAAATGTTTTATCTCACTTCTTAAGTTCAATTTCTCAGAACATTTTTGTTGAAATTTTTCAGTTTTTCATTTCCTTACTTAAAAAAAACTTACTAACAACTTCCATACATATAGACAATGTCACATATTTTTCCTGTACTTTAGACATCTTGTCAAAATTATTGCACATATCAATGTCCATAAGTATTTATCCTATGATTTCTTGTAGAATTTTTTTGAGGCAGGGTCTAGCTCTGGCCCAGGCTGATCTGGAATATACTATGTAGTCTCAGGCTAGCTTCAAACTCATGGCAATCCTCCTATCTCAGCCTCCTGAATGCTGAGAGGTGTGTGCCACCATGCCCAGCCTTGTGGAAACTGCGAATTTTCCAGTTTTCTCTTTCTTCATGAGTCAGTTTTGGCAAGGTACATGGGTTTAGTAGTTATAATTTTGTTTCAGGTTATCAATTTTGCTGTATAGTTGTTCATATTAATATCCAAATGGTTATGTGTCTGTGAATTTGGAGCATAATGTCCTGCAGAATTTTTGTTTACATTAAATATTTTGAAATATCACTTTTATTGAAAAAATATGTATTATATTCATTGATATTTACCATATATATGTATTTCAGCTATGGAGCTTGAAAATGAAGAAACATTTTATAAGTGTTTTCATATAACTGTGCATATTTGATACTACCCCAGAAATGAATGAAATATACTTTCTTAAAGATCATTGTGTTATATAAAATATGAAAATCTCACAAAGATATCTATCATGAGTTTTCTTTAATATGTGAAAGATGGAAGGGAAATGGGACAGGGTAATATAAAACACAAAAGCTAAGTATAGCGAAGAAGAATTGAAAAACTTGGAGAATAGAGAGTTGATGAGAAAATAATAGTATACATTTTAAGCATGCATGTGAAATATAATTATACCCCTTTATACAATTAATATATAGCAACAATATATTTATTAAAACAAATATTAATTACAATATTTTATATAACTTAAAATGCTCGATATACTGAGCATTACAATAGGGAACATGTCATGTATTACCCTAAGAACTGGATATATTTTTGTATGGGAATGTTTCATAACTTAAAGACACTTTGTTCCCACATATATGTATAATTATGGTATGAATGGATGAGCAATAAAACATACTACAATTTATTGAGATTTTCTTATGTAATAGGAACAATCTCAAGTATTTTACATCATCTCTGCTCATCTCCATCATTATTGTACCTTCTCAAATATATCTCACCACTACCCACATAGTTGGTCTGGCTTGAACCCTAGACATAATTTATATTACCTCTGTTTGTTTAGTTTATTGCATCATGTAAAGGAGTAGCATATCATGATTCAATATCTTATTTAGATTTTTATAATCTAAATTAATCATTTATAATTATTAGTCATGGTGAGTAATCAATTTGTATGTAATATTTCCAATGACAAGGCTAGAAAATTATATATATTATAACTTCATAATTTCCATCTTAAATATATTCTTTCCAAGAAAGCCTATGGACACATTTCAATATACACATCTAAACATTCTGTTGCATCAAAAACATTTTATTGCACCATCCAGAATCTTCAGTGTGGTCCATGGAAATGCCTGGTGTATTATAAAGAGGAATTTGACTATATTTGTAATGTCATTTTCATTATTCTTCTCAATAAATGCATTATACATACATTAATATGTTAAACATTTGTGGAATGAGCTGCATTTTTAATGAATTTATTTTTGTCTCTGCAAACAAGCAGTTATATATGTGGTACACTTTGTACCACATGTGGTACACAAAGTGGTATATTTTGTGAATCTGGATTTATGTGGGTACTGGAAAATTGAATCTGGGCCAGTAGGTTTTGCAAGCCTTAACCACTGAGTCATCTTCCCAGCCATGATATTTTTTAATGTGTTGATCCTTAAAGAATAATTTCTTTTTTGTTTTCTTTTTGGTTTTTTGACATAGGGTCTCACTCTATCCCAGGCTGGCCTTGAATTCACTATGTAGTCTAAGGGTGGCCTTGAACTTACAGTGATCCTCCTACCTCTGCCAGACGAGTGCTGGGACTAAAGGCATGCACCACCAAGCCTGGCTAAAGATAAATTTCTTAATTTTATACCTATTAGACATATTTCTGCATTAGATTCTCATATCTATTTTTGAATTTCAGTATCATTTTCCATCATAAATTTTCTCATTTTTTATCTAGACTGTCTCAATTTTCACTATTTTCACCATAGATCACCTTTTAGCCTTATTTATGGAATTTAAGCTATACTATTATTTTATTATGTGATAAGTTTCTTAACTCAATTTCCTTCTATAGTGCATAAACACTAGAAGGGCTCTTATGCAATAACTTTCACATAAATGTATCTCAGCAATGTATCTGGTACATAATAACAACTCAAAACCGTTGAATGCATTACTCCTTGTAACATAGGAAACAGATTTCAGTCATATCTATTTTGTGTTGGGATAACAAAATACCTGATGCTTTTGTGATTTATAAAGGAATATATTTATGTGAAACATGATTGTGGTGTCTAGAAGGTATAAAAGATTTGGTGCAATTGTGTGAACCCTCTGCTCTTTTTACAAACAAGATAAATGGAATCATATCATGGTAATGTTTGGAAAAGAGAGAGTTGATTTGGTGACAGAGGAAACAAATGACAAGAAAGGGGCCAGTATGGCACTTTCATAATGACTTTTCAATCTTTTCTTACAATAATCCACCTTTTCAGCAAGACCATCATTAGTCCCTTACAAGAGTTTTGGAATCATGACTTTGTTATATTACAATAGACTATGCACATAATAGATATCTTTTACTATCTGTTTGTTGGGCACCAATTGTGCAGCACATGAGACAAATATTATCCAACCAGAGTAATATCAAGATTATAATTTTATAGATGAGGAAACTGAAAACCCCAGAAAACTTAACAATCCTGAATTAACTAGTTAATTAGAAATTTTCGTATTATGTCCACTAAAATAGAATAACTTGTGCTACAGTACTACATTTTTAAAAATTTTATTTATTTAACTGAGAGAGAGAAAGAAAGACAGAAACAAAGAAAGAGGCAGACACAAAGAAGAGTGAGTGTGGGTGTGTCAGGGTTTCTCATCACTGCAAATGAACTCCCAGATACATGTGCCACTTATTGCATCTGGCTTTGTGTGGGTACTGGGAAATTGAACCCCAACCCTTATGTTTTTCAGGAAAGCACCTTAATCACTAAATAATTTCTTGAGGACACTGCTATAATTTTTAAAAAGTAATTGAAAATATGCAACTTATATTACAGAAAAGGGCATTTTTGCTTGTCAAATAAGGTTTCCCAGGCTGCACTGCCACTTACAATAAATTGTTACTTTATTTCTCTTTGTGACAACCAAATAGAGGAAAAACATACAAAAATGTCTGTTAATAATGGAGTTCACCAGAGGAATGCATTTACATCTAATAGAATGGTTATGGTCACAATAAAATTTAAAAATCATAGCAAAAATTTATTCAACTTTTCCATTATTTTATGTAAACTTCTCACCGATACTATAAGGTAAGCAATGCTTTATTGTTAGCATAATTTAAATCTAGATAAGCTTAATGCTTATAATTTTAATTTAAATTATAATATAAATATAAAGTGAGATTATGTGACTTCTTCCTTTCTCCTAATCATGAATATTAGAGCAGGAATTGGAATGTAGATTTCACAAAGTGTTTTTCAAGAAAATGTTGTCTATTGAGATATCTGAGTTTGTACTGCTTTAGAAAAGTGAATGTGCAGCAGAGTCCAAGTTATAATTTTTATACTTATATTCCAACAACATGCAAGAGTTATTTAAAGTTATTAAATATTGTTGAATATCAATTGTGTTCATTAATGAATATGCCTTCCAATGTTGGCAAAATAAATACCACTAAGTGTTGATTTTGATTTTAATATTTTTTTACCAGCACATTATGCTGTGATCCTCAAGTCTTTCTTTAGACTGGAGTTATAGGCGAGTGATAAAGCACTGGCACTGGTTCCATGACCCTGTGATTGATCACCAGTATCAAAAAAGAACAAAATTCTTTAATTGTACATACACAATGAATGTACATTTTTAAATGTGGTATATTTCAAAGTGTAAAAAACGTAAAATACCTAAATGATAGTCCAGTTCAACCTTGTTTTTATACAGGTTAAGAAATTTTGATACAGAGAAATTCCTTAAAGCATGTACAGTGAGACATGATAAATTCTTGATAACTATTGTCCTTTCAAATAAAAGAGGGAGCCTGGCATGGTGGTGCAAGCCTTTAATCCCAGCCTTCAGGAGGCAGAGGTAGGAGGATCACTGTGAGTTCGAGGCGACCCTGAGATTACATAGTGAATTCCATTTCAACCTGGGCTAGAGTGAGACCCTACCTTGAAAAACCAAAAAATGAAAAAAACAAAAAGAGAGGGAGAGAGAGAGAGAATTGAAGTTTTAAAGAGTAAAAAGTAAGTTAACTCTTACCCCTCATACCTCCCAAAAATAAAATGCAACCTGATCACTCCTGCTGAATGACTAGGTACTCTGAACAAAATTCATAGAACAGCTACTTGAATTGGGAAAGCAAATGGTAGCAGATGGATGGAAAAATGAAAACAATTCTGACTTGACTTGATATATCACTTGATAGTCAAGAATACACTTGCACCAACCTCTTACAATCCTGATATCTTTCATCTTAGACCCAAATGCAGCCTGAAACCCAGACATAAGGAAGCACTCATTTCTGTTCAAGGAAAAGAAGCAATTTATTATACAGTGGTAGAAATCTACTGTTTAATTTCTCATATTCTGTTCTTTTTTCATTCTTACCAGTAACTGTAGTTAGGATTTTATTTTAATTTATTTTGAGAGAAAGAGCAAGAGAGAAAGGAAGAGACAGAGAGAAAGAGTGGATACACCAAGGCCTTCAGCCACTGTGAACAAACTCCAGATATGTGTGTCCCCTTGTGGCGCATGTATGACATTGCGTGCTTACATCACTGTGCATCTGGCTACATGGGACCTGAAGATTCAAACATGAGTTCTTAGGCTTCACAAGCAAATGCCTTAACTGCTAATCTCTAGTGCTAACCAAACTCCCAGCCAATTCCATGACAGATATAGTATTAACAGCAACACAAATGTACAAATACCTAAAACTTAATCAGTGAACTATAGTCATTCCATGAGGCACAAAGAAGTATAATTCTAAAAGCTTATGGGTGTAATTCTAAAAGCACTGCTTTCTCAACATTGCATATAAAACAGAGGAAGTTGCTGCAAATATGCAGCACAGGTAATTCAATGAATCCCCAAATTAGTAGCTAGGGAGCAAAGAAGATAGATGGTGACAAGTCAGAAAGTGTCATGAGATAATGAGACCATGTAAATATGGTATCAAGCTACTGATCTCGCAATCTATATGTTAAAGGCATTTTTGGATGCAAATTTACTCACATACCTCAACTGTAAGGCCACAGGAATTAAACCAAAGAACCTGAATAGAATCCTTTGTGCACTATTTGACAGCTGTATAACTCTTTTACGCCTTCATAACCAAGTAAGTAAATTCTTATAACTAAACTTCTCCTACTTTGACTTTCACATTCTATCTGGCAATATATCATATCTATGTAATTATTCTACATATGTATTCATGTGTGTATATATGTATATATTTTGCATGCATATGTGTACTCATGTGTGTGCATATCTATGCACATATGTTTTTGTACATATGAATGTCAAAGGAAACCTCAGGTGTCATCTTCAAAAATGTGTTCTACCCCGTTTTGAGATAGGGTCTCTCATAGGCCTGGAGCTAATCAATTAGGCTAGACTTGCTGGCCAGAGAGCCCCAGCGATCCATCTTTCTCTGCTTGCTGAGCACTAAGATTACAGGCATGTGCCACCATACCCAGCCTTTTATATGGGTACTGGGGATCAATTTCAGTTCTTCAGTCTTATAAAGCAAATATTTTACCAAAATACCTATTTCTCCAGCCATGTGCTGTGTGTGTGTGTGTGTGTGTGTGTGTGTGTGTGTGTGTGTTTTTCTATTTTTCTGGGGAACTGTAACTAATACCTCTAATCAGTATTTATTGAGTAAACAGTAGCTCAAGCATAGGATTTGTTAATATACAAAGAATCTGGACAGTGCATGAGCAAACAATTTGACAGTCTGTATTTACAGAGTTGAAGAAAGCAGAAAGTAAGGAAGAAAGAAAGAACATAACAGAAAATAAAAAGGAGTTAAAGAAAACAAGGGACAAGGGAGAGGATAAGGGGAATGGAGGAAGGGAGGGAAACAAGGAGGAAGAAAATAGAAATTGTGAAGTTAGCTTTTCATTGCTGCAAAAACATATCCAACATAAACATCCTAGAAGGTGGAAGAATTTATTTTGACATATCTTTTTCAAAGGTTTCAATTCATCGTCAACCCCTTCCATCACTTTTGGCATGAGGTGAGTACAATATCATGGCATTAGGAGGGTGAGGATGAAGGGGGCTGCTTAACTCCTGGCATCCTGGAAGCACAGAAAGAGAAAATGCCTATGCTGGCTGACTTCTCTTTCCTTTGATTCAATCTGGGCTCCCACACAAGGGCATGGTGTTGTCCATCTTCAGCGCATGTCTTCCCGCAGCCTATGTCCTGCTAATTGAATATTCCCTGGAAAAGCCCTCACTTGCAACAATAGGTGTGCTTTCTAAATCTCTTGGCCTTATCTAACCAGTTGGTAATAAATACTACCAACACAATATTAGCCATCACAGAAAGAAAGGAAGGAAAGGAAATGTATAAAGCAATGTTTCTTATGGGTAAAGACATAAACATATAGATAAGGGATTAAATGATTCTCTGTTTTTTTTATAGCTTCTTAAGACATATAAATTAAATTAGACCTCAATTTTGTTCTTCTCATTTGCTTCCAAAACTCATGAGCAATATCACTTGTGATGGATATGAGAAGTAAATATTTTAGAACCCTCACAAGGTCTATCATAGCCAGTGTCTTCAAAAGTGGCTCCCAGATATCTATGATTTAAGATTGTTATGTTGTTCTGGTCATCTGGAAAGTTTGGGAATGATGACATTTTCTTTTTTCTGGCTGTGTCATGAAAAATACCTGAGAAATAGAATGGACCATGTATCTCAGGATAGTGAAATGAAACACTTAATGGACTATTAAAAGTAGAAAATGGGTTAAAATATAATTCTAATTTTGGAATTAAAATAAAAGCTATTCACACGAGCCTGCATGTGATATATCTTTAGCTTTACTTGCAATTTATATGATCCATCTAGGAGACTATTTTCTTATTCAGGTAAAGTATCTGAAATGTGGGATTTTTCAATTAGTATGCATTCTTGTTTTGTTTGCATGTTCCACCTAAGGGTAAGAAAAGGTTAATTTGCCACAGAAGGTCACCCTGCTCCATCATCAGGTAGTACAATCAGAAGCTGACATAGGTCCAACTGCTTAAGCTTAATGACAAAATCAATATACAATGGTAGAATTTGTAACTGTGGAATTTCTGCAAAGGCTTGCATGATTTATGCCTCAAAGAAAAGTGCATCCCATATGCACCAAGACTAGAGCTTAATGTCATCAACATTATCATTAATACCACTATTATCAAGCATTATATATTGAGCAGGACCTGATTGCATGTTTATAAACTTATTTGCATTCTTGAAACTATGTTCTAGAAATTGAGAGTTTCAGATGAAAGATAATACATCTGAATACTTTGCGTAGTATAATATTATTATAATTCTTGAAGAAACATTTCATCAAAAGTGACATTGATGATAGGTTAAAGCAATTCTTACCATAAAACTTTAAGTCAGTTGTATTAAATTATTTGCTAATTTCCAAAAGTGCATTAAAACTACAAATTTGAAAACTCTGTTTCATATTTCATAAATATTTTATTTGGTTAAGTTTCTGGTGGTCTTATTGTTTTTAGGCCTAATTCTGTTTTGAAATCACATTTCTTTAAGCCTACAACTAAATCATCAATAGTGAATGAAATATAGTAATTCCTACTATCTTGAACTACATCACCAGTCCTATTCACCTTACTAAACTAAGCTCCAGGTTCCTCATGAATATTTGTGAATACTTTCTCTGTAAAGGACACAAATACTAGATCAATTATGCTTGCAAAACATCTTCTGGTGTCCTGGAGAGATGGCTCAGGCAGGAATGAGCTTGCCTCACAATCATAAGAACCTGTGTTCAATCACAAGAACCCTTGTAATAATGCCAGGGGTATGAATGGATATCTGTTATTGTACTGCTGGTATACACCTATAATCTCAGTGTTTGGGAGGTGGAGATAGTAGAATTTCTGGGGCTTGCTGGCCAGCCAGTATCATCTACTTGGTGATTCCCTTGGAAAATGAGAGACCCTTTGTCACAAAAATGTGGACAGAATTCCTGAGAGTGATAGCTGAGGCTATCCTATAGCCTCCACACAAAAGTGCACATATGCACATGCACCAACAAACACATGTACCCACATTCATAAAAGAAAATGCACATAAATACATCAAACATAAACTTTGGTGCTTATTAATACTTCTTTAACTTTTAAACAAAACTGACACAGTGACAATCTTAGACATGTTAATATAAGATACAGATGAAGTAAATTTTTCAATTAGGAAGAGACAAAGAAGGTTTTCTACTTTGAGGATCTTTCTAAGATATCTTTCCATAAATTTTGATGTATACACAAATAAGAACCAAAGTTTCTTCAAAGGAATGTTCATAAATTTTAATTCCAAATGTTGATTTTATTGATATTTATTGACTATTCAATTACCACATCCAAGGAGGAGATGGTTTCTGAGGTTTTATGTAAAGAATTATAGCTCATCTTCCATACATGTCATTTAGCAAGTTCTAGAAATTAGTATATTAGCAAAATTAGCAATTAGGTGGATTGAATGATATGCCTCCCATAAACTCATGTGTTCTAAATACTTGGTCCCCAATTGATGGCAGTTTGGGAGATGGAACCTTGCTGGAGGAAGTGTGTTACTGGAGGCACTTTCTTACTATAGTTTTCCACCTATTGTGGCAGAGGTGATGTTCATCATCTGCTCATTCCATGCTTTCCCCTACCATGATGAAACTTCCTCTTGATTCAGTAAGCCAAAATAAAAATAAATAAATAAAATAAAATCTCTCATACCATTAGCTGTTTTGTCCCAGCAATGAGAGTGTTTCTACAATAGAAAATTAGTAAAAGAGGAATAGGGTCTTTGCTGGTAAGACTTGACCATGCGGCATTTGTTCTTTTGGAACTGATTTGCAGGAGCAATGTGGAAAGATTGGTAATATTGGACTGAAATATCTTGAAGTGCTAAAGCAGAGATTGATGGTCCATTTTGGTCAGAACTGAAACACATAATTGCAGAAAGAACTGTGGATTGTAAGGCTTGACTTACAGCAAAGAGTACTGTTAGTACTAGGCTACAGGCAATCTGTGTGAGAGGATTCCTGTGCTTTTTCCATGTCCTAAGAACTGAGCATAGTTGGATATAAAGGTAATGGATTGATAGACATGGTATAATATAGAGTAAAAGGATATGGTACAGAAATAAATGAAAGTTTCAGGCCAAAGATTGTTGTCTACTTCGGCTACAATTGTTTGAGAGATTACCACCTTTGAGGTTGGGCCAGATTTCTGTATTGGGGAAGTAGGAAGAATGCTGAGGGAGTTTTCTTGCTCTTCATTGTTGACTTTATCCTCTGTCACAACAAGAGTACACAAATTGTGAGTTCCTTGGTTCTATGGGAGTATTCAAATGCAGGAAAGAAAGGATCATTGGATTTGCCATGCAGTAGTTTGCAAATGCATAGGTGATGTCAGGCAGGGTGGATGAAGCCCCCACATGGACACCCAGTGGAGCCTTGATCTAAATTATGGTTTGCAGGATTTTGGAGATGGTAGGACTATAGAATAGCTTCCAAAAAGAGCTTGCAGCTCTGGATAGGTTTTTCCCTTGGCTGTGAGCAGCCTAGCAAAATTATAATCCCACAGATTTCTTCACTGGTTACAGATGCTGGATTTGAAGCTACAGGATTTGATGTTTTTTCTTATTTTAGATCTTGCATTGGTTCAGTCTTTTCTTGTTTTACTATATCCAATTCCATCCTCCATAGTGTGAATGCTTACTCTGTGTATTTAAGTTGTGTTTCAATTTTAGATACTTGCAGTTAAAAGACATTTTTGAACTTCAGATGAGAGTTTGGACTTTTGAGAATAAGTATGGGGATTTTTAACTTTTGACTGAACATAATGATAGCATTATCCTGACACTAAAATCATACTATAACACTACAAAAAGTAAAAATTAGAACAAAATCTCCAGTTAATATAGATATAAAATGCTTCCACACAGAGACAATGAGGCAAATTGCCAAGAACATGAACATTATCATATAAAATTATCATAATGAATGTATCCCATAAGTGCAAAGAAATTTCCTGATATATCTATTTTAAGATAAAATTTCATCATAATGAAGCATGAATCATAAAAACAATGATTGTTGCAATACATGCAGAGAGTGCTTTTCAAAAAATGGGCTGGGGAGATGACTCAGTAAAGGCATTTGCTAACAAAGCCTTCAGACCAGGATTTGATTTCCCAGTACCCATGTAAAGGCAGATTCACAACATGGTAATACACCTGGAGTTTATTTGAGGTGGCAAGAGGCTCTGACATGTTGATTTTTTTCCTCTCTCTCTCTCCTATATGTCCCTTGTGCAAATATATAAATAAAATTATCAAAACATCCAATATCCTTTAATGATTGAAAAGTCAACATATATTCTATTGAGGTGTTATAAACCTTCATAATAAAATAATATTAGTCCACAGATAACCTCATACTCAATGATGAAAATCAAATCAGAAATAAGGCAAGAGTTTTCTTACTCTTTTCCTAAACTTATTTTTATTAGTTATGGACATACTTAATATGCAAATACCACATGTTAGTACCATCCTTTCCCTCATCCCTGCCTCGTTTCCAAAGGGACCCTCCTTGTTAGGGATGCAGGTCATCCCCATGGGGATTGTGGATCATGCATTGTGGGAGCAGCAGTCAGTTATGGGGGAGAGGCAATGTCCCTGTTCATAATGTCCCAACTTGTGGCTCTAACAATCTTTCCATGCCCTCTTCTGCAAAATTACCTGAGCCATCTTGGGTGTGTTTTAAGTCTACTACAATGATGGGCTCATTAGGGGCTTCTGGATCTCTGGTTACTGATAATTTTCATACATGTGCATAATGTATTTTGATCATAATCCCCTCCCATTATTTTCTGTGCCCTCCATCCCCCATACCTCTTCTATATAACTCCTCATTTTCCATCTACTTCTTCTAGATTGATGTCCTTTATTTTCTTTTTACCTTCCTCCATCATCCATGATGATACATTGATGGACCCAATATTGGGTACGTAACATAGACTGTGAGGCCACGAATGCAATGACCACTAAGTGTCTACAAGCCAGAATTTCAAAGCATTTCTGTCCATTCTCTGGCTCTTATATGTTTTACACCATATCTATCCACATATTCCCTGAGCCTCGATAGGTGTAATAAACATGTCTCATATGGTGTTGAGCACTTAATTGCCCCAGGTCTCCATAGTACTTACTGCCATCTACAAAAAAAAGTCTCTCTGACCAGAAGTGGATGAAGTGCTAAGTGATGGACATAAACACACATACTTAGAGAGAAATTTGATGAGAAGTACATCCTCATTTATCCAGATAAGTAGTAGCTACCCTATAAGGTCTATAACTTTCACAACTATTGGCTTTGAGTAGGTTTTAAGTATCTGGGATGGATTCACTCCTGTGGAATGGACCTAAATTCCAACCAGATAGCAGTTGGCTGTCCCCACAATAGTCATGCCAATAGTGTATATCAGTGGAGAAATATTTCCCAGATGCCCATTTCTGTAGCTTACAGGGTCCATTGTTGGTTATGAGTGTTGAAAATCATTTTCCCACAGAAGACTTTATAGTAATTTCCAGCCCTGGCAGATATCCAGCAATTAGGAGGCTTCCAGCTCTTTTACAACTTGATTTCTCAGTTTTCTGCAACCTATGAATAGGGTGCACTTATTCTTACCAATCTGAATAGCACAGGATTGGTTGACTTAGCCAGAGTGATTGTGAAAGAAAGAAAGAGAGAAGGGGGGAGGGAAAGAGAAAGAAGGAGGAGAGAAAAAAGAAAGAGAAAAGAAAAATGAAAGAAAAAGAAGGAACTAAGGAAGTAAGGAAGGAGAGAGGGAGGGAAGGAAGGAAGAGAAGAGAAAGAAGAGTAATAGAGAAAAAGGACCATGTATATACACATGTGCTCACAAACCTATGAACAAGCACACAACAAATGCTTGCGAATCATGTTAAATATTTAGGAATGAATTTAACCACAGAGATAAAAGGACTATAATCTACATTGCAGTATAAAATATTTGAAGTTTGAAATTTGCAGGAAAACAGATGGAATTGAAAAACATATTTAGTAAGGTTACCCAGGTAGAGAAAGCATATATATATATATATATATATATATATATATATATATATATATATACCCTTTTCTCTCTCATATGTGGATCCTAGTTTCAAGTTTTTATATTTGTAGGCTTAACTTGGAATGGTAATCCATGGAAGTGGGACACCTAGAAAGGGGTCAGGGGAGAAGGAAGAAGGTTTTCATGGGAAAGGATAGTATAACACATTTGAAAATAGAGTGGTGGGTTGTAGGGAAGGTTAAACAGGGATACTGGTAGGGAAATGTGGGACAGGAGGTTGTGTTAGAATGAACCAAAACCAAGGATGTCTGAGTAAGCTATATGGAAATCTACAACATGATAAGACAAATTATATATTTTTTAAAAAGTATTTGAATGAAAGTCCCCTAATAGGGTGGATGAAGCTGTTCCCAGAAAACACAGGTTATTAATTGAAAATTCTAGTGCCAGGAATAAAATATATCACAATGAATTAGGAGTCTACAAAGACCCCTAAAACAATATAGACTATTGGCATTGCTCATTTGCTGCTCAAAACAAGATAAATCCCTATTCCTGGACACACCACATGCCTAGGTCTCAGGGCATAGAGAAACTAAACTGGAACTGAGCTGGAAGCTTCTTCCCTACAGCTAGCTTTCTTTGTGAGAGAAGGTGCTATGCAGGGGGTGAGACCATCAATAGTCCTACCCAGAAGAGTATCCTGAGTATTCCACAAGTGATCCATCCATGCAGGATGTGCTCACTGGTGCAAACTGCTTTCTAAATATCTGTATTTGTTCACATAGATTAATACTGCTTGAAATCACCATCACAGGGGATTATTACTATAATGGGCAGTGGTTAATGCAAGATTAATAGCTGGCAAAATTGCCAAGAATAGGCAACTATTCTGTGTTCAGACCTAAACATGATCTATAAACCATCCAATCCAAAGGTTGGGAAACCTTGCAGAAGAAGTAGGTGAAAGACTATAAAAGCAGGTTTGGAAGAGGGATATGAGATGCTCTCTTCTGGAAAAGACATGGAAATTACACACATGTACTCACACTGGATGTAATTTACTGAACCAGACTGAGCCTGTCAATATTTCATCATGAATAAGGAGGGGTTCATGAGACCACACACCTTCCAGGATAAATAATTACACCTAATAGTCATATTCTTCAGTCATCTAGCTACTGGCAATATATCAATTCAATGGTAAATAACCCCCACCCATGATCATGCAAGATATTTTTAACTCAATATCAAAAATATTATAAAATAGGAAAGAAAAGCAAAGAACAACCATAAATTCTCGGTGAAGTACAATTTTCTATTTGTTTTTATTTTATTTTGTTTTACAATTTTTATTCTTTTGCATTTTAATTTTCTTTTCTTAAGTATGAAATTGTTGATTCATTTATTGAATTAGAATCATACCATATATAAAATAGCTTTAGCTTTCATCTTGCTTATTCCACAATATTTTCTTTTTCTTTTCTTTTCATTTTTTTTATTATTTTATTATTTTTTATTTTTTGGAGAGAGACACAGAGAGAGACAGACAGAGAAAGAGGGAGAGGGAGACAGATAGAGAATGGGCACACCAGCAGTCTCTCAGCTGCTGTGAACGAAATCCAGATGCGTGTGCCCCCTTGTGGGCAAGTGTGGCATTGCGCCCTTACGTCACTTTGCATCTGGCTAAACATGGGACCTGGAGATTGGAACCCGGTTCTTAGGCTTAGCAGGCAGGTGCCTTAACCGCTAAGCCATCTCTCCAGCCCTACAATATTTTCTTTATTGTTTCTCATACCCTTTACCAACATATTTCCCTGTCATTCATACTTCATTTCCTTTCTTCCTACTCCATGTCCTCCTCTTTTTCTTTCTTGATTATTAATGTGTATAACTCTGAAAAACCTATAAAGTACAATTCCCCACAATATCTTCCTGCCTATATCTCTGAACCATCCACCAACATACACTAAGTACACAGGAGTCTTTTCTTCCATTTTGACACCAGTATTACTGTAAAAATCACAGTTTCTGTTACTGAAATTGGCTCCCCTATTAAATATTAGTGCTGAACATAAAACCACATGAAGACAAGTCACAAGAAAG
The DNA here is from genome assembly GCA_036365145.1 of Orientallactaga sibirica. NCBI lineage: Eukaryota > Metazoa > Chordata > Mammalia > Rodentia > Dipodidae > Orientallactaga > Orientallactaga sibirica. The sequence continues at coordinate 3,685,819 of JAEOAD010000793.1, read as the reverse complement.
ACTCATGTAAAACAAACAAGAGTAAAACAAGCAAAAGAGTATGGAAAGGGGAAAATATGAATGAAGATACATACATACAACAGAAAAAGAAAACACAACAAAAAGATACACACAAATATGGGAAACCAAGCCGCTATGACACTTCCCATTCACTGATTTTGCTCTCTGAGGCTCTTAGGTGGTATAGAAGGTGCACATGTGCTATACTGAAAAGCTTACGTGAGGGTTGGGGAGATGGCTCACCAGTTAAAGGTGCTTGCTTGCAAAGGCAGCATTCATTTACAGCAGCAAGAGACTCTGTTAAATACATATATGAAAATAAATTGTAAAAAATATAAAATGATACTCAAATGAATTCAGGCTTTACACAAACCATGGTTTCTGGCTGGAGAAATGAATTAGCTGTTAAGGTGCTTACCTGTGAAGCCCAAGGATCCACGTAGTACTCTACAGATCCCACGTTAGCCAGACACACAAAGGTAAGGCAAGTGCAAGGTCACACATGTCCACTAGGGGGCGCAAGAGTCTGGAGTATGAGTTCACTGGCTGCGGTCCTGGTGTGCCAACTCTCTCTCTGTGTCTAAAAATAAATAAATAAATAAAAATAAAAACCGTGGTCTAAAACTTATTGCATGAGAATACTTGCTTCTGTTTGTGAGACTGTTTCAAATTCAGCGCACTTACAATTTTTTCATGTTGTCTTTTGCCTGGCAGTGGCATTTGGATTTCCTCCAACATATTCTCCAGACTAGCTATGCTTTATCTCTCAAGGACAAATTCACTTTCAGGCTTCTGTGCCACACTTCCACCTAAGTCTCTATAGCCAGTGCTGTCTTTGCCATCTTTCTGCCTGTTGCCTACTCAGCCCATGGCTGCTTCTCCCAAGCCCACACAGTCTCTCTCCATCTGGCTCATCGTTTCTATGGTACCAATGTTCAGGAATAGCCAGACCTGATGTTTAAATTACTGCTGTCCCTAATCCAGTCTGGCTATTACAATGTGTCTGGTGTTGTTTTGTGGGCACTTCTGGGTGATTCTCCCGTGGAAGATTAGATAGACCTCCACTGAGCTTATTTCTTTTCACTGTGCTACCCTTCTGCCCCCCACCTCATACTCTTTTTAGCTATCCTATCACACTTTGCATGTTTCTGATCATCTTTCACTCTATTTTAGAAATTTTATATCTTATTAACAATTCACACAGAGGCAACTTCAAATATGCCATCTTACCTGCATCAGAGTTTTAATTGACACATGATAGTTATACACATTGATGTGGTATGGTATGATGTTGCAAAACATTTATAAATTGTGTAATAATCAAGCAATACTTAGGATGGTTGATATTATCAACCTTACTGGATTTAGAATAACCTAAGAGGTGATAATGCAGACTTTTGGGTATATTTGATTAAGGTGTTTCCTTGCAGGAATAACTTAAGGGGCACAATTACATAGGAAAAGGACTCAGAGTAAATAAAATAGAAAAAAGAGAAAGTTGAGTAAAGGCAATGCCATTTTTCTCTGCTTGCTGGCATGTCATGATCTGAACTTAATTATATTTCCAATCCTCCCTGCTATGAAAGATTGAGTTCTCTGAAAATATGAAATAAATTTAACCTTCCCTCCATTTACATTGTTTATGTCAGAAACTTCAATAATCACAATGTCACAAGTAACTAATACAATGGTATGTGGCTTATGTATCTCCATAAACACTTATCATTCCTTTGTGGTGAAAAATGTACAAACATACGTTATTTTTAGTAAAACAACATGTTTTGCATCATCTTCTGATCTTCTAGGTGCTACATTAAAATAAACATGAAAAAGTTTACATTATATGATGCACAATTTACAAATTTTCTTGTGTTTCTTAAGATTGGATGTTATATCAAGAAATCATTGTAAAACACAATGCATTGAAATTTTTAGACTGTATTTTATTCTGAGATTGATAGATTTTCTATATTCACAATTTTCTAGCTTCTATAGTATATAGTTATAAAATTATTCAAAGCTAGTTTGAAAAGAAGTGATAAAAATAGCCATCAATGCATCATTCCTTATCTTAGGAAAAGATCTTCAGTCTTTCACCATTCAATAAGGTTTAAGTTGCTTGCTTTACACAGAAAACCTTTCTTATGATGGGCAAATATCTTTGCATTACTCTACATGAGTTTTGTTATATTTTTTATGAAAATGTTTTGTAATTTGTTCAGTGATTATTTCTACATTAGTTTCAGTGATGACGCAAATTTTCCTTCATCATTGTGTGAAGGAACTGATATGAAGTTTTGACTGTAATTATTGTTATATAAATGATGAATTACTTGCTATACTTGTACTTCTTGAAAAATTTATATTTCCCACTGATTGTTTTAGTAAAATTACTTTATTTTCCTCTAGGATTTGCTTTATATTTTGCTTTACAAAGTTATGACATTCACAGCTTTATACCAATATGTAAAAGGCTAAGCTCTTTGTTTCTAAACACTTTTCAGTCAAGTGTCGCCTGACTTTTCTTCTAATCCATATTCAATATTTAGAAAAACATCAGAAACCAATGATACTAAAGCAGCTCTAGGGCATCTACTTCTCTTTAATAGCCTTTCCTTCTTAACCTCTCTGCCTCTCATTCTTCCATATGCACATGGATATGAAATCCTCATATAAACCCAACCTGCTACATTCCAGATAGTACCCTCTAGCTTCACCTCCAACTCTAAGTATGTCCTAGCATGGCTCTGCTAGGACATGTGTTGACTAAGATTTCCCAGATTTGCTGTACTCCACTGATTTTAGAAGTATTCTATTTCATATATAAAATGCCTATATACATTATATATATGTGTATATATATGGATTTATTTCTGACCTTTTCATTAACAATTTGAATATGATGGTTTTATTGCGATTTTTATTTTCCATATGATAATTCCAGTCAAATTATGTTATAAAAGGGCTTGGAAGCTGGGCGTGGTGGCGCACGCCTTTAATCCCAGCACTCGGGAGGCAGAGGTAGGAGGATCGCTGAGAGTTCAAGGCCACCCTGAGACTATATAGTTAAATCCAGGTCAGCCTGGACCAGAGTGAGACCCTACCTTGCAAAACCTAAAAAAAAAAAAGGGCTTGGATCATTTATTCTTTTTTATAAGCATTATTTCATCATATATATATATATATATATATATATATATATATATATATAATGTATATAATGTAATATAATGTATATATAGTATGTAAATATGCATATATATATATATATATATATATATATATATACATGATAAATGTCCAGAAAAGAATCATAGATAGATATATGATTGATTAATGATGATATATAGATAGATGTATGCATACATGTACCCACATATACTTATATGATACTTTTCTGAACATTGGGCCATTATATCAGAGCAATTGATAGTTATTCCTAGCAGTTTGATTGACTGAGTTTCCACAGTAAACAACTACCAATTACACAAAGAAGCTTCCTTCCATGGAGGAAGCTGACAGCAATTATCTACAGCATAAACCTCAATGTTTAGAAGGAAATTTGACAGGAACTCCTTATCTCTGTTTAACAAAACTATAGCAGTAGCTTCTTCTCTGGGGATTATGGCCTTCACAGCTACTTTTTTCCCCATGGCTTTATAACCAAACATGACTTCCTTCCTACTAATCTGATCACTAGCAGAAAGGAAGCTTTAAGCTCAGCCCCAGTCTTACTGCTCTGTATCCTGGAACCAGATAATCTAGCGACTTTGGGGACTTAACATTTAGTTCTGGTTTGCAATCAATAGCAGTGACACTAGCCTTTATTATTGGCTGGAGAGGAATTCAAGCATATTCCCTAACCAAGAACTCAAAGGGAGGTAACCCACTTTTGGCAATGGGATTTCCATTTAATAAAATGCATTTTCTTGGAGTGCCTTTTCCCACCCACAGAATATACCTTAAGTATTTAAACTCCTTAATTGTTCTTTTTGTACTATTTCTCTAGATGAATTTTTAAATTTGTAAGACACTTGATTAGCAAAATATAATGAAACCTTTTTACAGAAGGTAGCAGGCTATCTGCAGGTCCATTTTTGTCAATTCTAAGTGCAAATTGGTCTTGGAACTACTCAACAGCTAAGTGGAAAAATATTAGCAAGAGCAATACAGTGTGAAAACTTCCCATAATTTGAAGCAATTATTCTATCAAAAGGGCAATATTAAGTATAGCATATGGAAGCGTAGACAGAAAGCACTGCCTTGTTTAGCTCTCTTAAAGGCTCTGGAAACAGTGAGAAAGAGGGGTCACTCTCCAGGAGTCATTTGGTTTCTTTATTATCAATATCTGACATTTTAAAGGTTCCCATGCTGGGTACACTATCTTGACCTGCATAGGTCTTCATTTCTCCCATGCAGGACTACGTTTAAGTTTACACCACCAGGTAAAAATCTCCAATAGGCAAATAACGTATCACTTTAGCAAAATAACATTTGTAGCCTCTGTTTTGTGTCATATGACCTTCCCATATATAGCATTTTTACTGTGTTTACAATGTCAGACATGAATTCCTTCCATAGATCAGGCCCCAAATCTAATCAGAGTTCAACTGGTTATCACCCTAATAGTCATTTCACTATTTCACCAGTAGGTACATCTTGCCTGGCCTGTCAGTTGTGTAGCCTTCAGGGTCCATTGCTAGGTAATGTCATTTCTGATGACTTTTCTTACACAAAGGCAAGCATACTGTTCAGCAAATTGCCCTCAAAATATATATATTTTATGCCCATAGGTTAGTGATATTCTCACCTTTGGTAAGAGATTGGGTTTTTGTTTGCTTGTTTGCTTGTCTGTTTGCAAATAGTAGTGACTACTGAAGGCATCTAAAACTCCTCAAAGTGCTGGGAATACATGGCTATAGGGTGCCTATTGCCAAATGAGGCATCTATGTCATCCACTTAAAGGTTCAGGAAACAATTTGAAAGAGAGGTACCAATGAATGTAAGAGAAAGTGGATGGGGAGGAGTGCTGTAGAATGTTATTTTCCAGGCATAGTATAGCCATCATCTTCATGACCTCAAAGTGACTATGCTAACCTGCACAAGACCCATGCAATACTTGGCCCATCCATATGTCATCATGGATGATGGAAGAAGGCATAAATCTTCCATCCATCCCTGAGGAGTTATTGGAAGTTAATTGTGGCTGAGGCAGTGTATGGTATTTTCTGAAATATTCTAAGCCACAGCTAGGATCCACATAATCTGGTAAATAAGCACCCACCCATGTTAATTCAAACAAATCTAATAAGTGCATGGGATCATAAAAACTCACAAGAAGAAAAAAGACATTATGGTAGTTTGAATGTAACATGTCCTCCAAGGGCTAATGTGTTTGAACACTTAGTCACTAGCTATTTGGGAAGGCTGTTGAACCTTTAAGAATTGGAGCATTGTTGGAGGGAGTGTCTCATTGGTGATGTTACATGATGGCCCCACGTACTATTCTCTCTTTCTCTATTTCCTGCTGATGTGATTATGTAAATGCAGGTTTCCTGCACCGATCATAATTTCTCCACCGTGTTTGACTATATTCTCTTGAAATTGAAGCAAAAATAAATTCTTTCCTTCCCTAAATTGCTCCTGACTGACAGGGAATTTGTTCCAGTAATAAGAAAGTAATTTGTGTAAACATCAAAGAAGAGGCACTACTTGGAAAGAAGAAGGGGTTCAGTGAAAGTGTGATGTTGGAAGAGGGTCAAAAGAAGGTAATGGGAAGGGATTATGACCAAAATATATTACATGCATATATAAAATCTGTCAATAAAATAAATTAAAATTGTAAAATAAAATTATAAAATAACCTAAATACAACTTTAAAACCCTCCAATGGTGATGTGTATCATATTTCCTAGCCAAAAATCTATTCCCAGTACTCTTTACCACAGGAGGAAAAGCTGCACATTATACGCTATGGAGGGGAAATGTCCAAGCCTAGGACAAATAGTACTTTCTACTTGCACTGTTCTATTTCCATCTCTGTCCACTGCTGCACATTGGCTCCCATGTTTTAGAGGTTTGAAATGAATTAAGGAACATTTCACTCCAGTATGGTGCCAAGAAGTTCACATTTCAATGTGGTGCTTTGGGGGTCCTTGTATGGCTGTCACCTACAGGCAACTATAGATGTCCTCTGAGAGGAGCAGCTAGTTTTATTCCCACCCATGAATCCTCATTCCTCCACAGCAAAAGGACAATTGTGAAATATTAGCACCTCCCTGGTTTTCACCTTATCAAGGACTTCACCAAACCATTATCCAGGTTTTAAGGCCTTCCAGAGGCTCACAATCACAGTATTTGGCTTTTGGTCAATATTTTCCTTAGAAACTCCAACAAAGCACAAATCCTGCCACATTTACTTTCGAATGACCCAGATAAACAACTTTGTCAATGTTCCTTTGTCAGGCATTGCTAAACACTGACTGGGATTTGAGGAAGCTGGCCTGGGCTGTTGGACATGGCTGGGGACCTTGGGCTGTGGGGGTTGCAGTTGGCCTTATCATCAGGAACCCACTTTGGCAGAGGAGCTTGCCTTCCCTTCTCATGAGATTGTACTGTGCCTCAATCTTTGCCCAGAGGAAACAGGACTGATGGACCCTCCTCCCTATCCCAGAGCACCTGAGCATTCCATAGTCTAAGGTTTTGCCCTCCCTACAGTTCCTGAACTTGTGGCCTCGCTGCCCAGGTGACCCTTATATGGTAGCCATCCAATATGTGGCTGAAGTCACATATTTTTTCTTGCCACTTCTGTTATCTCCTTGAAACTTCTCTCCCATGGCTTCTGCCTTCCAACACCAGCCAATTAGATAGCAACCCATAAACCTATGTGTCCAATAATCTTATGATCTGTATGTGCCTTCTCAACCTTTCCCAGTTTTTGAATAAATGAGCCCTATCCATCAGATCATCTCCCGGGTGGTTCATTGCCCACTGCCTTCACCTGCACCAAGACCCTGCTCCTCTCAGCTCTTCCTACACCCAGGACATTGGTGGCCAATGACCCCCAGGAATACCAAGGACCCACAGCTGGCACCCGAACAGGGACCTTCTGAACACATGGTTAATAGGTGAGTGCCGCCTTGAGGGACATCCTCTTCTTGGGGTTAACAGCCCCCTTTGGTCACCTCCCCATCTAGAGCTGGCAGGTTTCGGTTTCTCCTTCTTCCATCAGAGGAAGGCAGGCTCCTCTCTGTATCAGAGAGTCAGGTTTCTCCTTTCTCCATCAGAGAGAGGCAGGTCTCTCTTTCTTCCATCAGAGAGAAGCTATTTTCTCCTTTTCCTTCTTTACTTTTGGTTCATGCCATCACAAGAGATTGATCAAGGTGAAAGGGCAACTGACGTCTTTTGGCCGAGGCTACACCCTGGTATTCACTGAAGGTCCCTAGCCCACTGTTCAGACCCCAACAGCCCACTCAGACATTGGCAACAACCTCCTATCTGTTTCTCTTCATGATCAACAAGCCAGTAATGAATCTACCAGTAAAAGCCTCTAGGGTTGTCGCTGCTTTCTTAAACTCGTGGACAGGCTGGCATCTGGACCTTTGGGGAATCCCCCATGGTGCTGCATCACCCTGGGAACATTGCCCTCTGGTCTTGGCATTTCTGGTCTTTCTTTATCATGGGAAATGCTACCTCTCATCAAAAGGAATCCCAAATCAGGGGATTGAGGTCACTTCTTAAATTCAGGGGCATTAAACTCTCTCAGAAAGAGGCCAATTCATTTTGGAGAGAAGTCCTTCAAATAACCCCTTGGATAGTTTCGGGGGACCTCTATGACCCAGACATATGGACCCATATAGCATATCTAGCCAGAAGATGGGAAATCCAAGAGGGGAACACCCCTCCCTCTTTTTTCTTCCCATTATTTCAGCCATTAGACAATGCATCAGCCCCTTCAAAAATGCTTCCACACCCAAGTCAGACAATGACTCTGACAAGGACAGTGCTGAGAACCGCCCAGCAGCAGATCTCAGATCCTTAGAGAAGGCAGCAGATCTCAGCTCCTTAGAGACAGCAAAAGAACTCAGCTCCTTAGAGAAAGCAAAATAAGAAATAGAAAAAAAAGGTCACCCCAGACAGCACAGCCACCCCCACTTCCACCCCTACCTCTGTATCCACCCCTTGACCCTAGCTGCCCCCCTGAACACCTCCTACTGGAGCAGAAAACTCCGAACATGATGAATTACCCTGATCGGAGCTTTCCCAAGGAAACCCCCACCCAACAACTCTGTGAAGTTATAGATAACAACAGAGCTGCTTATAATTAAGAAGTCACAGCCTTTCCTGTTAATCTTCAACCAACTCTAGCTTGGCCCTTAGACTGGTATCCATATCAAGCCAATGACCTTAAGGAGCTCAGGATAGCAGTCAGGGAGGATGGGATCCACACACCTTGGCATAAATCCCTGCTCCAGAGCCTACAGGGCTTTCTTAACACACTCCCAAGACTGGTGAGATATCTGTCACTCGTCAGTGCCTAGCCACTTATTTCTCCAATGGGAAGCTCTCTACAGAGAAGAATGCCTCCAACAGATAAAAAGAAACCAAAATCAACAAAATATCCCCTTAGGCTTTGACAAAATGTTTGGACAAGGCAATTTCTCCATGGGGGTTGAACAATCCTGACAACTTCCAGGGTTCTATGACCAGGTCTGCCTTTGCACCCTCTAGGCTTAGTATAGAGTGACCACCCACTCCAATTCCCAAGACAATATCTCCTCCATCCTATTTCTTCTCCAAAAACCAGAAGAAATGCTTTCTGATGTCATTTTAAACACAAGGACCAATTTAGAAAGAAAAGTCCCCGACCATACTGCCAAGGACCTCCTCCTCAAAAGTATTGTATGGGAGGGAATGACCTCTGAGTGCAGGGCAGTCTGTCAAGGGCTCAAAGATGAACATTATGACAAATGGATAGTTGCCACCCAGGACATTGGGACTGCCTCACACAAGGCTGCCTCTTTAGCCCAGGCCTTAGCAGCAGTCCTGAAAACTAAAGAGAAATATTTCAATTGCAGGGAGAATGGACATCAGAAAAGGGAATGTCCCAGAGGCCCACACAGAATTCCAGAGGCCACCTACAAAAAACAGTCTGCCCTAGATGCCACAGAAGATTTCACTGGAAAAGGGATTGTCATTCTACTCATGATATAAATGGCAAATCCCTGGAATCCTTTAAACTTCAAAAGGGGCAGCCCTCACCCCCCCCCCCTCAATAAGAGGGAAGACTCATAAAGTACAATTGGTAACAAGTATGCTGGAAGGGGCCCACCCCAGATTAGCCACAGAAATAGGAGGAAATTTTTGAATGTTTAATTGATACTGGAGCCAATAAAACTATTCTGAAACAATCTGAGGTCCCTCAGCACTGGGAGTTGATACCAAAACCACAATTAATGGGGATAGGAGTGCCTTCACAAGCATATGTTATCAAAGAGGCTTACAAATAGAAGGACCCAGATGGCACTATGGGCCTTATTAGACCCCTAGTGGTTGATGTGACAATTAGCCTACTAAAAAGAGATATTCTTGAACCCCTAAATGTAGTTATTGCCAGCAATATTGAAAGACAATGCATTGAAATGGAGGATTATGAGAGGTATCTCTGTCAATGTCACCTCCACTCTTAAAGTCCACTGTTAAATATGAAACTCCTTGCATAGAATGGTTCTTTAATGAGCTAGTCTGGTTTGAACAGTGGCCTCTACCAAGGGAGAAACTTGAAATCTTAAATCAGCTAGTAACAGGACAACTTCAACTTAACCATATCTGCCCTGCTTGAAGCCCATGGAATAATCCTATGTTTGTAGGTAAAAAGATCTCAGGAGGATGGAGATTATTACAAGATGTTAGGGCCATTAACAAGGCCATGCTCATTTGGGGCACCTCTCAAAGGGGACTGCCCTTGTATCGGCCATACCAGCCAATTACCCCCTCTGTAGCAGACAACTTCAGGTTTACTGAGATGAACTTCCAGACCAGGCACAGTTATGGAGGAGGGGGTATTATTTATTGAAGCTTACAGATCCAGGGGAAATTCCATAATGGCAGAAGAAGCTGGCCTGCCTTCACAGGACCAAATACAGAGAGCTAAGTCACAAGCCAAAAGCCAAAAGTCTCTCCTCAGGAACTCCAGCTAGGCACAGTTTGCATACCTTTAGGTTGGGAGTCATCTATTCAAACTACCACACCCTCCTTGCTATTGACATCAAGGATTGTTTCTTTTCCATCCCTCTGCACCCTAGGGACCAACAGTGTTTTGCATTCGCTGTTCCTCTGTCAATAATTCAGCACCTTACAAAAGTTTAAAATGTATGGTCCTGCCTCAAAACATGGCTAACAGTCCTACCATATGCCAAGAGGTGGTTGCTACAGCATTAAGGCCTCATTTAAACCAAGGCCTTAACATTTATCATTACATGGATGATATTCTTGTTTGGAAAGACTCCTCTACTTCACCAATAGAATTAAGAAACCATTTGCTACTTTCCCTCAATGAAGCAGGCTTTAAAATCACCCAAAGTCTAACTAATCCCACTCATAACCTTTCTGGGAACATAGCTCTCTCTTACTTCTGCCTGGCCCCTAAAGCCCACCCTCTTCTTCCCCCAGAAGCTCACACTAACCTCACTCCAAAGCTTTCTGGGAAACCTCAACTGGCTTTGGCCATGGCTCCCCATGCCTACCAGTGATCGACAGACCCTATTCAACATGTTAAAGGGTGACAAGGACCCATACTCCCCTCCTTCCTAAGCCCAGAAGCAAAACAGGCATTAACTAAGATTAATAACATCTTTTCTGATATGGCCCTTGACCGATACTCACCAGACAAGCCAATCCAACTTTTAATATTTAACTCTTCTCAGACCATTGTGGGGGTACTACATCAACCCCAAGGGGTCCTAGAATGGCCCCACATATCTATTGGTGGAACCCCATGCATATTAACAGAGGTTGATGCCCTTGCAACCATGATTAGAACTGGACAAGACTGGGCCCTCCAGACCTTGGGCAAAGGACCTGACACTATCATAACCCCCTTCTCCCTCTCTGACATACAATGGCTCCTCAGGATTCACCCACAATTTGCAATCACTCTACTGGGCTTCCCTGGACAAAGTGACAACCATTATCCTAATGAAAAATAGATCCTTGCAAAAATAGACCCTTGTAGTAGTTTGAATATATGCCCCCCAATATATTCAGTGTTTTATTAGTTTATAGTTTGCATCTGCATCCACCTGGCTGGAGGCAGTGTCACTAGGCAGATCTTAGGGTGTGGTAGTGGGTTTGACATTTCAATCTAAAGATATGCAAAGTGTGCCTAGCTGGAGTTCCTGAAGTGTGCTGTGCTGTGTTGTGGCTTTTGGCTTTTGGCTTCTCCCTCTCTGCTTGGACCTGTGAAAACAGGCCAGCTTCTTCTGCCATTATGAAACTTCCCCTGGATCTGTAAGCTTCAATAAATATCCTTTCCTCCATAACTGTGCTTGGTCTGGAAGTTCATCTCAGAGAATCTGAAGCTGTCTGCTACAGCAGTTGGTACCAGAATGTGGGAGGAGATGAAACTGACCATGTGGATTTTGGTCTTTTGGAACATTTGTTTTGGAGGAATGGGCATGGACTTGGTGCTTGCAACTGAAGATGCTTCTGGAATGGTAAGCAAGTATTTTGGAATATTTTGATGAGAGTTTGAAAATGCTAAGGGCAGACAGTATTGAACATCGAGGCTTGGCTTATGAGCTTACTAAGGGGAAGGAAAGACTGCAGAGGACTTTCTTGGAACTGGGCTACTGGCAAAAGGGATGTCTGCACTCTGCTGCCCAGGCCCAGAGGGTTTCATCAAGGTTAAATTTGTAATGAATTGATGTGCTTGGCTAAATATATTGGACTGAGAGATTTAAGATTTTAAGTTGGAAAACCTCAAGCAAGTTAAAATAACAGGCACTGAGACTGGTTTTAGGTTAATGAAGCTGCTATTGTCAATAAATTACCAATATGAAGGAAGATGGCTCAACTGCTTTACATTAAAACAATGGAAAAGATGCCTGAGGAAAGACTGTTAGAAACGCAAACTCTTTGGGAAAGAATTGACTGGAGAATGAGCCTGCTTTTCAAGGTTATGATTTATTTCTCCACTGAATTAAGAATATGGCTCTGTTGTGCATTCCTGGTATTAGTTTTGGAATCATGAAAAATGCGTGGAGTGGTCTTGAATTTCACAAGGTTCTAGGAGCTGCTGCTGAGATGTGGCATGAGGCAGGGCATGATTCCCTGATAGGCTGAAGAGCCTTTGGAAGATGGACCATGGTTTGCATGGAGACCTGAAGACATTTTGAATATACCAGGACCATGCAAGGGCTACCATGGAGTGCACTGTTGGCCTGGGATAGAAGTTTTCCCTGGCTACTCTGCCCAGCTGGAGGGGCAGAATTGGGAAACCTGGAGACCCTCAGTCTCTGTTTATATTGGACCCGAACTGCAGAAGTTTGATGATTGCTTGATGGTGGTTGAGTTTGTATTGTTCTAGTCTCTCTTTGCTATGCCTTATACCAGTTGAAAATGTTTACTCTGTGGCTTTATATGTTGAAAGTATTTAACTTGTTTGGTTTTATAGGACTCACTATCTTAAGTTCATCAAGACTGTGGGGACCTTTGAAATTGGACTGAATACAAATTACAAAGTGTGATGGTTATGAATCTATTGGGGACCAGGGACTAAATGTGGTAGCTTGAATATATGGCCCCAAATATATTCAGTATTTTATTAGTTTGTAGTTTGCATCTGCATACATCTGGCTGGAGGCAGTGTCACTGGGTGGATCTTAAGATGTGGTGGTGGGTTTGAGATTTCCATATAAAGTTATGCAAAGTGTGCCTAGCTGGAGTTCCTGAAGTGTGCTGTTCTGTGTGGCTTTTGGCTTTTGGCTTCTCTCTCTCTGCTTGAACCTGTGAAAGCAGGCCAGCTTCTTCTGCTATTATGAAACTTCCCCTGGATCTGTAAGCTTCAATAAATATCCTTTCCTCCATATCTGTGCCTGGTCTGGAATTTCATCTTAGGTAACCTGAAGCTGTCTGCTACACCCCTCTTGAAATGGCTCCCACCCAGCCTTTTATCAAGAAATCACATCCATGGAGCCCCCCATTTTTATAGATGGTGGAAAAAGGGGAGCAGCTGTAATTCTCTACCACCCAGGGGAACAACCCCCCCACCATTCACTTTAGGGTGCTTCCTGATAGATCCCCACAATAGAAAGAATTATATGCCATTTATCTGGCACTATTAGAGGAAGAAGGCCCTTTCAATCTTTTATCAAATAATATATATGCTGCTAACTTGCTCCCCTGGCTTGCATGCGGACATATCTGACTGGATTAAAACCCCTTTAACCACTACTGATAAAAGTTTCTAACCTCATTTATAAGAGAAAAGCTCCTTTCTCTCTCTCTCTCTCTCTCCATATATATATATATCACATAAGGTCCCACAGCCCCATGCCTGGCACTTCTTCAGAGGGTAATGCACTAGCAAATCAGGTGGTGCCTATGGAAGCAAAGCAGATTCCTTCTTAACCACTCTTGAGGCTAAAAAATTCCATGCTAATACCCATGTAAACTTTAAAGGGCTTCAATCATGCTTTCCCCAAATCCCTAAAAGTCATCTCCAATGTATCTTAAAAACCTGCCACTCCTGTGCCTCATTAATTACCACACTAGCTCTCCAGACTATGAGAACCAACTCCAGAGGCCTTAAAGCTAATACACTCTGGCAGATTGATGTCACCCATGTCCCCCAATTCGGTCACCGAACTATGTATTTGTGACAGTGTATACATATCCAACTTCATGTGGGTCACAGCACAGACAGGAGAAAATACAAAATATCTGAAATTACATATGCTATCCACCTTCACCATCATGGGCATCACTCACCAAGTAAAAACTGATAATGTCCCAGCTTTTATCAGATCCTCATTCAAAACATTCTGTGTGCAATGGAGGGTCACACATCACACAGGAATTCCACACAACCCTCAGGGCCAAGGCATAATAGAAAGAACACATCAGACAGTAAAAAAACAACTTATAAAACAATAGACTAATAACTATCCACCAAACATCCAACTGTCCATGGAACTGGTCACTCTAAATATTTTTAACATATACAAAAATGCCCAATATCCCTCCCATCGCCCTTCACTGGAATATACCAAAGATTGTCCCCTCACCATTATTGTATAATGGTGAGACCCCCTAGATGGAAAATGGAAAGCGCCTGACCCCTTCCTCACAATGAGGAGAGGATTTGCTTTTGTCTTCCCACAGGACCAACCCAAACCTATTTGGGTACCAGCCAGAAATGTCCAATTCAACCCCACTGAACAAGGGATGCCTGTCCTCAAACTGAAATGGAAGTGTCCCCCTAACTACAGGAAACAGAAATGGAGGACTATCCAGGCCCCCAAGGAGGAAAACATGCCAACCTGGGGCCAAATTGAGTCCCTGTGCCAAAAAGGAGTCATGCTGGTACAAAATTCACAACAGCCTCTATTTCCAGAGACTCTGTTTATATCCTTACTTGCTATCCTGGCCTTAAAAGTACCACAGATTCAACAAGCATATTGGCTTTATGTACCGGACTGCCATCTAGCTAGGGCTGCTCTTTGGGAAGAACTTCTACATTAGATATTTTCCAATCCTTCCCTTACCACTGCCAATTATGACCTAGAATTCTTGCAAGTGGCTAAACCAATTAACTGGACCTCTCTCAAAGCAAAGCCACTTATCTGCTTTTCAAGCAATAGGTACCATGAAGGATGCTATATAATGTATACAAACCACCAATTAATTATGGATGGTGGATACCAAAGTAAATATAACTTATAATTACAATTGGGTCCCTGGGAAGGCAAACAATCAGAGATACCACCCATCTTGAGCCCCCAAGGGAACCCTCAACCGGAATTCTGGAAAGTAGTACTTACCCTAAAAGAGAATCATTTTAAGTTTCATTTGTGTCTACCCCTCCCTTACTTTTTTGTAGTTGGGCCAGGGTGGATCAATCACCAAAACTGGATTTATTATTTTAGATGTACCCAATGTATTAACACCAATTGTATCAATTATAATGGAGGCACAGCTGCAGACTACTCCTCCAATGTAGTCTTTATTGTCATGCGGCCTCCTTACTTAATCATGTCAGTCAAAATGACTGAGCCCTGATACTCCAGCTTTAGAGGTCAGGTATTCCAGCAGCTCAACTGATGACATGAAAAAGAAGATTCATAGAATGCCTAATTGGGGTGGGGGGTGGGGTCTTTGCTACAATCCCCATATTCGCCTTTTCCACCATGGCAGCAATATCCCTAGCAAATCACTGAAGACAGCTGATCATGTTAATGGACTGGCTAAAATGTATCTCAAGCCCTTTTGTCACCGATAGATATTGATAAAAAGGTGTTAGTCCAATTAGATGCTCTATAGGGTGCTGTTATGTATTTGGGAAGATGGGTTGCCAATCTGGTGGCTCAAATGCACTTGGTCCGTCATGCTAATTATCAATTCATATGTGTTACTCCTCTACCATACAAAGGGACTGCTACTGAATGGTGGAAGGTTGAAAATCTTATTCGGGGTATTTGGAATCATAATAATCACAGCATAGATTTACAAAGTTTACAAAAGGAAATATATGTTATTTCACATAGTCACTTGTCTTTTGGTGATCCTGCTAAGGCAGCTAAAGGATTTTTTGATGTCTTACAGAGCACATTACAAAAATTATCTACCTAACAGTTTCTTTCTCAGCTTTTTGTTTGGCTACTATTGGTGTCAGGCACCCTACTACTACTCTTATGCATATTTCCTTGTATGTGTAAATAAGGTTTCAAACAATATAAACAAATCTTGACCGATCCCGTCCTTATTCATCATCTAGCTCTAACTGGACCTGCAGTAAGCCACAAAAAATTTACCCAAGATGACACTGCTCCATTTTAAAAACAAAGGGGGAGTTGTCGGGCATTGGTAAACACAGGCTGGGACTATGAGGAAGCTGGCCTGGGCTGTTGGACATAGCTAAGTACCTTGGGCTGTGGGTGTTGCAGCTGGCCTTATCATGGGGAACCCACTTTGGCACAGGAGCTGGCCCTCCCTTCTCTCGAGGTCACAGTGTGCCTCAAGATTTGCCCAGAGGAAGCAGGACTGATGGGCCCTCCTCCCTATCCCAGAGCACTTGATCATTCCATAGTCTAAGGTTCTCCCCCACACACAGTTCCTGAACTTGTGGTCAGCTGCCCATGAGACTCTTATATGGTAGTAAACAGTCTCCCTTGCAGCTGTAGCCATCCAATATGTGGCTGAAGTCACATAGCTTTTCCCACCACTTCTGTTATCTCCCTCAAAACTTCTCCCTTTTGACTTCTGCCTTCCAACATCAGCCAATTAGATAGCAACCCATAAACCTATATATCCAATCACTTTATGATCTGTATGTGCCTTCTCAACCTTTCTCAAGTGTTTATAAACCCAGTCCCCTTTAGAATAAATGAGCACTATCCATCAGATCATCTCTTTGGTGGTTCATTGCCCTTTGCATTCACCTGCTCCAAGACCCTGCTCCCCTCAGCTCCTCCTGCTCCTGGGATGTCAGTGGCCAATGACCCCCAGGAATAGTGAGGACACACACTCCTTTTATCCTCACAAATTCTTGTTCTGTTACACTTGCTTTAAAGATCCAATTTACATTCCAGTCTAAGAGACTCAAATACACAAGAGCCTTTTCTGTCAGATAATGATCACGTTCCACCATGATGCTCATCAAAGCCCTTATGATGTTTAAGTTCTGTTATCAACTGGATCAGATTAGAAATCCACAGATATTCCTCTAAGGCAGGTCTTTCAGTTGCTTCCAGGAAGGATTAACTGAAGGAAGAAGTCCTTTCTCCAAAATGGGTGACCCTCTGAGAGGAAATAGTCCCTTTTATTCCATCTGGCTGTCTGTGCTATTCACTGGTGAGTGCCTTTTGTCTGACTGCCCCACTATTTACTCACCTATCTTGTTTGGCTATCCTTTGCTGGCATTTTCATCAACTTTTCTCAACCTTCCAGTGTGTACAGAAAAACAGCAGCTCTTCAGGAATCCTCCAGCTTTCAGTATTGGATTGGGAGTGCTGAAGTATCCAGCCATGTGGACTGAGCAGCTACTGGGTCCCTTGACTCTAAAACCAAGAAACAGCTATTATTTGACTAATCCTAAACTAATCCAATAAATTCTCTTTTTCAAAAACTTTAAAAAATATTTTATTTTTCTTATTCATTTGAGAGAAAGAATGAGAGAGAGAGAAAGAGAGAGAGAGAATAGGCACACCAGAGCCTCCAGCCACTGCAAATGATCTCCAGATGCATGTGCCACCTTGTGCATCTGGCTTACATGGGTCCTGGGAAATCAAACCTTGGTCTTCTGGCTTTGCAGACAAGTGCCTTAACTGCTAAGCCATCTCTCCAGCTCAAATTCTCTTTTTAATATCAATTCATTCAATTGGTTTTGTTCTTCTAGAGAACCCTGACTAATAGAGTATTGTACCAATCCCAAGAGCTTGGCTGAATTATTGATTTTCTACATGACTTGTGAAAACAATCTTACCTGGCCAGGTAATCCAGCCATCAAGCACTATCTCTCCCATGTCCAAATTCTTCAGTATATTTTATACTTTATTCTCTCTGTCCTCATGCCTGATTACTCATATATTTCATGTTTGTTTTATTTTTTTAATCCATTATGAACTCTTTAATACACACTAAATTTGTACTTGATTTAGTCCCTCTCTATCTGCTTCTTTCCCCTCTCTCTCAAATAAATAAAAAATACAATAAAATTGGTGATAGAGTAAGCAAAGATATAAATTGAAAAGAAGATTCAGGTTAGAGTAATGGCTTAGCAGTTAAGATGCTTGTATATGAAGCCTATGGACTCAGGTTCGATTCCTCAGTACCCACATAAACCAGATGGTACAAGGTGGTATATGTGTCTGGAGTTTGTTTGCAATGGCTGGAGGCCCTGACATGCCCATCCACTCTCTCTCCCTCTCTCTGACTCTCTCTCAAATAAAAAAGTAAAATATTAAAAAAGAAGATGTAAAGGGTATACTAGAATGAAACTCATTCTTAATAAAATAAAATATAATGTCACAATTTCTTCTGTAGATTTAACGTTCAAAATACAGAAATGGACATTTACATATGTCAATATAATATTTTTTCTTTTGTTTACATGTTTTTCTTTTGTTTACATGTATATAAGTATGTATAGGAATGACAGACTCTCTTGCCACTGCAAACAAATTCTAGATGGATGCATCATTGTTGTAGTCAGCTCTATGTTCTGGGACAAATATCCTATCAGACACAATTTATGGGAGGAAGGGATTTATTTAAGGATTATAGATGCAGGGAAAGTTCTACCAATAGCAGAAGACCTGTTTACTTCCATGTAGCCAAACAGAAAGAAACTATCACTAGTCAGTAAACACCAAAAATCCAACAAGCACAAACCCAGAACTCAAGCTCTTCTTTGCACACATTTGGGCTAGAATTAAATCTGTCTCCAGTGATGCACCCCTTCCAGCAGGTTGCTGGAGACTTATAAAAGAACTTTAACCTTAATCAAAAATTCATGAAGCTATGGGAGACATACATTTACATGCAAACCATCACAACCTTTTGGGTCCAGCATTACCTGGGTGCTAGGGAATTAACCCGGGTCAGCAGGCTTTGCAAGTAAGCATATTTAACCACTAAGCTTTCATCCCAGCCTCATGTCAGCATAATGTTAAAAAATCAGAAACCTCCCCAAATTTTGGAACATTATTGAAATATATGGCTTATGCATATTTTCTAATGTTAGAAGGAAAAGAAACATGAATGAAAATTAAAGTAATAATTGTTGAGATTTTTCAAAATGAATGAAAGATACCAATCCATAGATGCAAGAAACTAAAAGACCCTGAAGGGTTACATGGACAAGATATATATATATATATATATATATATATATATATATATATATATATATATATATCATGTTCAAATCGCAGAATGCCAAAGGCATAAATAAACTTGTAAGGAAGCTAGGATTGCTTATCAAAATAACTAACAAATAAGGGTAGAAAGTTATAGTATACACCTTATCAGAAACCAGGCAAACATGAGAATAATGGAGAAATAACGCTACAGAATTTTATAGGGTTAAGGAAATGGCTCCGGTAAGAGGTAAGTGGGCTAGTCACACAAGCATGAAGGCCTCAAAGAGCCTGATTTGTCCCGAGTTTAATTCTCCAGCATCCACATAAAACATCTGGCTATGGCTCTACAAGATTGTAGAAAGCTCTCTGACGCTCTCAATCTCTCTCTCTCTCTCTCTCTCTCTCACACACACACACACACACACACACACAATAGAACACACACCACACCACATTGCTACACCCACATTCAAAATAGAGAATTGTATACACAGAAAACACATCCCTCCAAAAGAAAGGAGATAAACTCTTTAACAAATAAGAGATGAAGCATTCATTCCTAGAAGAATTATCCTGAAGGAAACATTGAAGATATTTTCTCCAGACAAGAAAAAATATGCAGAAGGTAAAGTTAGATACTAAGAATACTTTAAGAAAAACAACAAATCAAAGAATAAGGGAAGATAAAATATTTTTATTTGTACTTTTTAGTCAAGTTAAAATAGATCTTTTTTTAAATCTGGGCATGGTGGTGCATACCTTTAATCCCAGCACTCCGGAGGCAGAGGAGGATTGCTGTGAGTTTGAGGACACCCTAAGACTACATAGTTAATTCCAGGTCAGCCTGGACCAGAGTGAGACCCTACCTCAAAAAAAAACATAAAAAAGATCTTGTTTAAAACAATTATAATAATATTGTTTGAAGTAATTATAGCAGATAAATATAAAGAAAATGGAAGAAAGATAAAAGGAAGTGGGAAGAATTTGGATATACCCAGTTATATAATACTTGCACTTTACAGATATCCTATAATTTTATGTGTCAACAAACCAGTAGTTTTCAAAATATGTCCTATAATTTTCAAGGGAGCCACTGAGGTATTTCAAATGGGTAGAATTTATAAGTTAGGAAAAGAGGTAAAGTGGAATCCTACAAATTGAATGTTTCATTTGATGTGTATAGCTTCCTTGTTTTTAGTTACCCAGACAAAAAATAGGGTGTGGGAAACAAGAACTATTCAAGGAATAGAAAATAGTTACAAACACAGTCGACCTTATTACAATATGGCAACAACTATAAATATGGATGTGCTGAACACAACCATTATTAGTCAGAGATTGTTGTAGTTGACAAAAGACCTGACTCCATGTACTGTATGAAAAATTCACTTTCAACACAGACTCAAGTGAAAACAAAAGGGATGCAAAAATCCATGAAGAAAGCAATAATTCAATAGAATAGTACATTGGATGGTCCCTGGAAATCCCAGGAGTCAGAAGGAAGTAGTTGAAAAGCTTTGGTCTGTTCTCCTTTCAGTGTTTGATTCAATTAGTGAAGCTTGCCATTCTTTCAGGAAGATTGGTAACAAATAAGTGACAAATTGAAGTCCAAACTTTTACAGGCTGACACAGGATCTCAAAATAACTACTAGCAAAAAGGAATTACTGTGAAAAAATAAAATTTAGTATCTTAGTTTCAAACTAGAATTTAACAAAGTCATTAGAAAAAATGAACTTTGTTCAAAACAAATTTTATACACTTAAAGTATAGATACATAAATTGCTTTACATAAAATTTTAATGTTTTGAAATATATGCCATTTACTATATTGTTTATTTCAATTTGAAGCAACCCATTATGAAATAGTGTTTCACTAATGAATGATTTTTTAATTAGTCTCAGTAGTTGAATCTCAGCATTATATTTTGACCAAAATGGTGACATGACATATGTAGGCTACATCTTTCAATATTTAATTATTTAAAAGAAAGCACTCTTGTGAGAGAAATAAAAAAGCTGGAGTATATATAATGATTTCAGATAAAACAGAGTTCATAGAACAGATACTTAGAAATAGTGGTATAAAATTGATACAGATGAAATGGTTAACAATTCTATACATGGATGCACCTAACAAAAATTGTCAAAAATACATGAGGCTTATCTTCTATAATTATAGGGAGACTAGACAACTACTGATGCATTGAAGGCTTGGGGTCCCTAGGTTAGTAATTGACAGTCAAACAGGCAAGAAATGTCTAAGCCCACAGAAGAACTAAATCATAATAGAAATCATCTTGATCTAATTAATCCTTGCAATAGACACTATTCAACAGAATATAATACTGCTTCTTTAATTTGCATGGGAATATTTATTAAAGTAGACCATAACATATGAAATAAAACACACATTCACAAATTTATATTAACATAAATTCTACAAACCAGTTATAATAACTTCTTTGCAGCTCCAAATATTTCAATTAACATGTATATAATATATAACATATATATAATAATAGCACATAGGTTAAAATGAGAATGCTAAAGAGATATTTAAACATTTTGGCTAAATGGAAACAATAGATAGCCTAACAAAAATTGATTGGAGAGAGTAAATGCAGTACTTAGAGACCAGCAACATTTAAAATTTGTGTGAGGGGGCTAGAGAGATGTCTTAGTGGTTAAGTCACTTGCCTGCAAAGCCAAAGGACCCAGGTTTGATTCCCCAGGACCCAAGTAAGCCAGATGCACAAAGGGGCACATGTGTCTGGAGTTCACTTACAGTGGCTGGAGTCCCTCGCATGCCCATTATCTCTCTCTCAAATAGATAAATAAAAATAAAATATAAAGGAATTCTAAAATTTATGAGGGGAATTTCTGTTCTGACATGGATTATACTTGGAAGTCATTACTCCCATTGTTACAATAAGGAGAACAACCAAACAATATAATAATTGGGAAATCTTATATTCATCAGAGAACTGAGGTGATAGAGTGAGCCACTTCCTCCACAATTAGACAACCAATCACATGCAGTAAATTACAGCTATATAGAGCAGAAACCCATGGAAAGTCTGTCTGGATCTAGAACTGGACTGAAAAAAATTAATATGTAATTGATGAATTTCTTTAAGCTAAGAAGATATAAGCTTGACGGATCCCTGACAAAACCTGCCTCCATGGTCTCTTTCTAGCTTCTTGGCCTCTGTAGATTTTCCGACTTACAGCCACAATCTAGATATTTGAAGCTAGGAATAGCATTAGTTGCCCATTCTATGGTAAATGACCTTATCCCATGATCATGCAAGCAACTATATTACTCAATGGGTGAAAACAAAATAAGCTTGCAAATGTCTTAGGGATTAATAGGGAAGAAGAAAGGTGTTAATAAGAGAGAGTAAGTAGAAACATGTATTCAAAATGCACTTTATACATGTTCAAAAGAATACATTCTGAAAACAAAACTGGAAAATTACAATTTCCAGGAGAATAAGACTGATAATTTAATGAATTTTACCTTCAAAACTGCATGAGTAAAAATCAAGGGAACATCTTATGCTTTCAACAGAAAAGTAAAAATTTTGACATATTCTTGAAGATTTCTATTGAAATCAACAGTACAGTTTGCCTTTAACTGTGCAACAATCTGGAAAAGACACACTATGTAGCAAGGAAATTTATAAGAAATTAACAATTCTTCTCTGCCCAAGGAACTAATGGGACAAGTATATACAGGAAAAGGAATTTTATAGCAGGGAGACTGTTCATGATCTTCTAATAGTTTCATTCTATATTTGCTAAATCAAAAGGCTGTATGAGAATATGAATGAACTTTGACATAAACAACAGACATAAATGTTAATATTATAATCCTTAGTGGTTTCTTAATTGTAATGAAAGCGTAATCATAATGCCAGATGTTAATTAATAGTAGTGGAAACTTTCTGCTGAGCCTGGATGTTTTACTTACATGAAATTTACTTTGACCTACAAACTATTCCATTACATTTAAGGTCAACAGCTCACAAAGTTACATGACCTGAATTAATGCATTCAAATTATTTACCATGATATTTTAAATGTGACCTCTAGTCCAGTTTTCAGTAAGGTCCTTATTTCCATCATTAGCCTCATGATCCTCCTGGCCTATAGTCTCAGCACTTTTATCATCATTTTGATCTTCTGAGTTCCTACCATAATCACCAGCAAGCTATGGAATATTTTTCTGTGTAATGTAGTTTTCCATGATTATAGGAACTTGAGTTAAAAAAAAATATATTTGGGGTTAGAGAGATGGGTTAGTGGTTAAGGTGCCTGCCTGCTGAGCCTAACAGCACCCGTTCGATTCTCCACGTCCCACGTTTAGCCAGACACAAAAGTGATGCAAGCACACAATGTCACACATATGCACAAGGGGGGGGCATTCGTCTGGAGTTTGTTCACAGCAGCTGAAAGGCAGCTGGTGTGCCCATTCTCTCTCTGTCTCTCTCAAATTAAATATATATATATATATATATATATATATATATATAT
The DNA here is from genome assembly GCA_036365145.1 of Orientallactaga sibirica. NCBI lineage: Eukaryota > Metazoa > Chordata > Mammalia > Rodentia > Dipodidae > Orientallactaga > Orientallactaga sibirica. Next base: position 3,662,203 of record JAEOAD010000793.1, on the reverse strand, counting down.
ATATATGGGAAAAAGATATAATTTGGCTTATGTTTTTGGAAGTTTTCAAGTTCATAACTGTCCACATTACTTCAGGCCTGCAGTGGAATATCAAGAGGGATCATATAATAATGAATTTACTAATCTCATGTCTGAATAGTGAAAAACGATCAGAAAATTCTACTAGATCCTTTGACAGCACCAACATAATTGCCTACTATCTGCCATTAAGTCCTTATTCTCAAAGTTTCCCACTATCTCTCAATAATTCTAAGCTGAACATAAAGCATTTAGCACAGGGGACTTTAGCAAACATTTCAAATTCAAGCTTTAGAAATACACACAGAAACACATACAACCACACACCTCACAAAAAGTAAGACTGTTTTTCTTACTTTATGTATTATTTATTTGCAAGCAGAGACAGGAGAGAGATGAAGAGAGAGAGAGAGATTGAAAATAAGCACTCTAGGGCCTCCTGCCACTGCAAATAGAACTCCAGACATATATGCCACTTTGTACATCTGGGTTTATGTAGGTACATGGGAATCAAATTCAGGCCATCAGGCTTTGCAAGAGAGGGCCTTTAACTGCTCAGCCATCTATCCAGGCCAAGTGTGTGTTATAGCCAGCTTCCTCTTGCAAGCTTTCAGCTTACTTCATTGCTGCTCTTTGATACCTGCTATGGCAAGGAGATGGTTTCCAAACTCTCCTCATGACACACCTTTTCTCTGCCATCATGGAGTTTGAGTTGGAGAGTGTAAGCCAAAATAAATCCTTTCCTTGCATGAGGAGCTTTTGGTCAGATATATTTGCACCATATATATATATATATATATATATATATATATATTGTGTGTGTGTGTGTGTGTGTGTGTGTAGAACTTGCAAACATAATGTGATAAGAATCCTGGACTTCTTAAACTATAGAATATATATGAAATACATACTCATGGATTTATATATAAGAAAAAGACTTTTCAAGAGCTATGAAAACCAGATATCACAGTACCTATTTATAGCATATGGATGAGAAAGCATGTATTAAAGAGATTAGAATGGGTAGATTACACATTACTATAAGCACTTCTCCAATTATTCCAGATAGCAGAGATTGGAGAAAGATAGTGTTTGTTGAAGAGAAGGAGTTGGGATAGAGCTTAGAATTTTGTCATACACCTGCCACAGTGAAAACACAGCATTATGCAGAAATCCTAAGCACATGATTTCAGAAACTTCTAAACACATCACATTTCCAGTAGGAATCTGTAGCTCTTCAGTGTATACATGTTAACATATAACCACAAAATATTTGAATTTGTCAGAGATAAACTTAAGGAAATAGAGAATAAATCAAAAAGAGAAATTGAACACTTTGGTGCTACAGATATACTGGCTGTAAAAAATTTAATTTACTAAATTACTGAAAGGCATGTACTGATTCTGTACTGATAATATATAAGAAAGATAATATATGAGAATTATAATACACATATATTTATACATAAGAAAAGACTTGTATGTGTAATTTAGAAAGGCAGAGGTAGAAGGATCCCTGTGATTTAGAGATCATCCTGGAACTACAGAGTGAGTGCCAGATCAGCCTGGGCTAGATTAAGACTCTACCTAGAAAAAAAAATAGGGGAATTTGAGCCCAGTATAGTAAGCAGACTCTGGAGATGGGGTTTGATACTCTTCACAGATTTCTTATTATTTCCCAGGTAGAAAGTTATCATAGGGGATGTCTGTTCATGAAATCTTTCAACTCAGGATAGTAAAAGGTCCTACGTTTTTATTGATAATGTTTATACATGTGTATAATGTATTTTATCATAATTTACTCTCATTAGCTTCTCTTGTCTCTCCTCCCCGCATTCCTTGCAGTGAATCCTTTCTTCTTATTAACTTGTTCCTTGCCTACCTTTATGTCTTATTTTCTTTTGTGTGTACCTATGGGTAGAGTGTGACCCACTGAATTTAATTTATCTGCATAGGCATGTGTGGGATTATTTGCTAGTGTGTGTGCAACTTCTAGTGGCTATACAACTTCAGAAAATGTCTCCAGCTCCCCCAGCAACTATTAACTTCCAATAGCTTCTCACAGAAAGATGGAAGGAAGCCACATGCTCTCTTCCAATAACATGACTGAATATTGATTGGCCCAGTATAGACTCTGATTTTTAATATCTCCAGAACTACTTCAACCACATCCCTTCTGAGTATTGGCCAAATTATTCAGAGAATCAGTGTGGATTTAAAAAAATAGCTGATTTTGACTCAGATTTACAAAACAAAGTTCTATTCAAGTGGGTGTCCATGCCACTTAGAAGAGAAAAAACTGAAATCGGGGAGAGATGCAGCTTGACTTCTGATAAATAGAAAGAGATTGCCTGTATCTGAATATAAGTAGGAGTACGAGGATAGACCACTGCACAATCAGGAAACACAGGATCACTAAGTGCTCTGTGCCTTGCCCCATTTATTATAAATTTCTAAAGCTTGGCTGTTTTGTATCCTTTTGAATATTCAGGACATTTGGAGAAAACACAGGGCCTTTCCATTGGAATTTTGCATGCCAAACCTGCACTGCAAAGTATCTCTGGTATGAGGGGTCATTAAACATGAGAATTATCTGTATAGCTGCTGGGAACAATTTAAGGAGAGTCAGTACATGTCCCATACTGACAACTCAGCATGTGGAAAAACACCAACAAGAATTCGGAAGATGAATTACTAAAGTAACCTGCTAGTAAGAATGTCAGGGCAGGGCTAAGGGTGCAAACAGCACTTTCTGGTCTAACCTGTTTTGGTTACATAGTAAAATGACTCAGTGATTTTTTTAAATCCTTTAAGGAGGTACAAAACAAGAAGAATAGAAAACAATATATAATTTTCTTACTCTTTGCCCTCAGCAAGGAATATTGATAGAATTGGAAAGACTTGTACTGAGTGAAGTAAGCCAAACCCAGAAATACAAAAAAAAAAATGCTTCTTTTCTCTCACATGTGAATACTAATTTGTATGTATGTAAATAAGTGAATGTGACACTGAGTATCCTTTATGATTCAAGATTTTAAAAAAGTGAAAGGGGAAAGGGAGGTGATGAGAAGGGGTGAAATGACCCAAAGAAACATATGGTATAAAAAATAAAATGAAGCTGGGCATGGTGGCACATGCCTTTAATCCCAGCACTTGGGAGGCAGAGGTAGGAGGATAGCCATGAGTTTGAGACCACCCTGAGACAACAGTGAATTCCAGGTCAGCCTGAACTAGAGTGAAACCCTACCTCTGAAAACTGAAAATAAATAAATAAATAAATAAATAAATAAATAAATAAATAAATAGAGGCTAAGTGGGAGGAATGGCACAACAAGGAGGGGGAGAAAGAAAGAGATGGAAATAAAAAAGTTTGAAAATACAATATCAAAACATAATTATTTGTATACTAATGAATATATTTTGTAAAGAATGTATAAGGAAGAAAGAACAACTGGTACTCAAATTATCAAACCGTACATCCCTTTCAATAATAACCCTAAGGGTAGATGTTACTAACTTTGCAATTAAACTGGATGACTAAATTTTAAATGAACAATCCAACTGGTTTGTTGTCTGCAAGATACAAACCTAACCAACAAAGAAACACACAGATGGAAATGGGAAGGATAGAAAGGATAAACAAAAAAAGTCAGCATGCAAAAGCAAAATGTCATGACACTCATATCTGACAAAATATACTTCAAGCCAAAAGTAGTCAGAAGATACTACAAACTAGTGACTACATACTAGCAAAGAAATTAATCTAATAAGGAGATAACAATTGTGAAAACATATGCACTATATACCAATGCAATATATATTTCATAAAACACAACACACCAATACATGATTGGGGACGAGCCACATGCCCAGTGATATGTTGCCAAACATATTAACCAAACATTAATTCTGGACATGAAGAAAAATATAGATACAGATATTATGATACTCAGCGATTTCTGTACTTTATTGTCATCAAGAGATGAATCATCCACATGAAAATAACAATCAGCACAGAAACTAGAGTTAAACTGCAACATGGACCAAAAGAACTTAACAGATATTGCCAGTATAGTCTATTCAATGGTGTATCTGGGGCCTGTGAGCTACAGGATGGTGGGTCATCAGCAGATTGGGCAGGGAGGAGGGAAATGATGGTACCAACATATGATGTGTCCATACAATTATATATATATATATATATATATATATATATATATATATATATATATGAAATCTCCAATAGAATAGCTACAGAATATAAATCATTCTAAGCAATGCATTGAAATTTCTCCACAATATGTTAAATTTTAAATCATAAAATAAGTCTGAAAAGTACAAAAATTGAAATAATTTCTTGCATCTTATAAAATTCTAATGCAATCAAACTAGAATGAAACAGTATGTTAAACTACAGTACATACAAAAACACATGGAAATTTGAAATACAGTGTTGACTGATCTGTGAATCATTGAAGAAATCATAGGGGATTAAAAACTTCCTACAATCAAATGAAACTGAAAGCATTAATTATCACAACATGTATGAAACTGAAAAGGTAGTTCTATGAGGTAGGTTTATAGCAATGAATGAGTACTTATATTAAATCAGAGATTTTAAATGGGTAACTTAATGATGCGTTTCAAAGTCTTAGAAAATCAAGAATAAGAGAAGCCTAAATTTGGCAGAATAAAAAAAAAAATTAAAAAGAGACCATAGCTGAAACAAAGGAATGTAAAACAAATGAATCAATGAAACAGTGTTACATTTTTGAAATATAAATGCAATTGAAAAACTTAACCAAGACAATTGAAAGAAAGGTAAAGAAGACACAAGTTAATAAAATTAAAATTGAAAAGAGGAAAATTACAATAGATACTAGTAAAATCCAGAGTATTATTATGGACTATTTAAAATATATATATATATATATATATATATATATATATATATATATATATATATTCCATTAGACTGGAAATCCTAAATGATATGGATAAATGCCTAGGCATTCATAAAATTCCAAAATTAAGGCAAGAGTATTTATAAAAGTTAAACAGATCATTAATAAGAAATGATATCAAAGCAGTAATCATGTGTCTCCCAATAAAGACAAGGCCAGGATTAACCAGATTCACTGCTAAATTCTTCCAGAACTTTTAGTTGTAATAACTTATTATTTTCTTAGTCAAGGTATTCCTATGTAACCAAAACTTCCCTTGAACTTGAGAGGGGGGTACAGTTAGGGCGAGTGGGCCCTGAAGGTAAAAAGAGCAGGAAAATTTTCACTTTCTAGAAATCAAAGATGATCTGATTTCTTATCTCTCTTGCCTACTTCCCCAGACCTGTTTTTCCACAAACAGCTAGGACCTCTCCTGGAAGGGAGGTCTTTCATAGGATTTAAATACTGTGGTTGGTCAAGTTCAGCCCCCGGAACTTGGTGCCAAGGCTAACCTCTTCCTGAGATAGCCCCTAGTCTTAACCAACCAGCTGTCCCTCTGGTTCACCTGAGCCAGAAGACAGCCAAACTTCACCAAAAGGCTATAAACACCTTTGCAAGGGAAAGATAGGCTCTCTGACCACTTGGGAACTTCCAGTTGTGGGTGAGTTTTTCCTTCCATTGGGCCTGGTCTGTACGGGCCCAAGACTACAGCCCAGGCCCGCCTGGGAGGAGCTTGGGCTAGGCACTGGCCCAAGCTCCTCCCAGGCGGGCCTCCTAACCCTTCCTCTCCACACGGGTTCTTTATCCCCTCCAGTTATCCACATGGCAGGAGCTCCTTGAATTTTCTTTTTATTTCCTTGCTTTTTTCCCAGGCGCTCCATGTGGGATCTCTAGCCATTTGTGTGTCTTTCCTTAGCAATGGACCTCCCTCAACAAATATAATAATTTAATAATTATCCTTCTCAGTCTTCTTTTTTTTATCCAATTCTTTTATTAATATTAGAAATTAGCTTAGAGTATGGGGTTCAAGGATTTTCTTGGACCCCTAGAGCCCCATTACAAACTCACTGTCATTGTCCCTAAACACCCTCAGTGATGGAATGACAGGTATATGCCACTATCTCTGGATTATAGCTGATTATTAAAGCACTAATACGGATGTTCCTCTAATTCATTCTATGAAGCCAGTAATACCTTTATACCTAAACAAGGATAATGGCACAACAACAACAAAATGACAGACCATTTCCCTTGATGTACATAGAGGCAAACATCTTCAATATAATCATTGCCAACAAAATTCAGCAGGATATATTTAAAAGACCATACACAATGATAACTTTGGATTCATATCAGTAATGTAAGGATGATTGAACTATAAAAACAAATAATTTTAATAATAGCATATAAATCAAATCAAGGACAAATATATCATGATATTTAAAATAAATGTAATAAAATATATGCTTGGTAACTCCTTTTATATATAGTTGATATTAATATTGAAATTTCCCTATTTTTAGACTAAATTGCCTATTTATTGATATTTTAGTCACCCACTATTATTGTATTCAAATGTATCTATCTTTTCACGTCCATGTAATGCTTTTAATGAAATAAGATATATTAGCTATTGGTGCATATGAAGCTGGAAGACATTTTATTAAATGAAATGAACCAGATATAGAAAGACAAATGTCAAATGATTTCACTGATATGTGAAATGAAAAATGCATTATCCTGTAGAAGTGGAGTGTAGAGTTCTGCTTATGAGAAGTTAGGGTGGTTTATTTGAAACATAGGGAGATGCTGTTAAAATACATATAATCGCAATGGACAGCATGAATAAGTTCCAAAGATAAAGTGTGAAACATGACTAGTATAGTAAATGATTAAAAAATTCCAAGGGAGTGAATTTTAACTTTATACCACATGAATTGTAACTATGTGAGGTAATTGTTTTGTTAACCATATTGGTTGATTTTTCTGTATATTAATCCTGCCAATAAACCAGGGATGGATTCTACTTTTCATAATATATTATATATATATTATCTTTTTAATTGTCATTCAATAAGCCTTTTAGTAAACTATCTAGTTTTAGGGATCAGGTAACTGTGGCATCATAAAATGAATTGATTCCCTTCTCTAGTTCTTTTGAAAGAATTTGAGTACCATGTCTTAGTAAGAACCCAGAGGTTTTATCTTTGGTGACTTGAAATCCTATGAAGAGGATAACCAAGATTTACCATCACAATTATCACAGTTTCTTTCAGTATCAATTGGAAATGTATGTTCCCCATAGACTTATGTATTTTTGTTAAGTTTCCTACATAAGTTGCCAGCAGGCAGATCCTTGCTTCAGCCTACCCCTTCTAGTTCTGTCTTCTGATGCTTGCAGGTGTTGACTTCTCTCTCTCTCTCTGCTGTGAATGCTGAAGTGAGCCAGCTCCTTCCACCATGATTGACTTTTTCCTGGAATCTGTAAGATCAAAACAATCCTTTTCCTCCCATCAGCTAATTCTTGTTGGGTGTTTGTCACAGCAGCAAGAGGGTAACTTCAACACCTATCAGTGAATAAGCAATATTGTTCAGTATCAACTGTGTTATTGCTTTAGAAGGATGCTATGGTCGTTTGAACGGATGTCCCCCAGTAGACTCAGGAGATTATTATTATTGTTTTTGGAGAGAGACAGAGACAGAGAGAGAGGGACAGGAAGACAGATAGAGATGGGCACACCAGCAGCCTCTCAGCTGCTGCGAATGAAATCCAGATGCATGCTCCCCCTTGTGGTCACGTGCAACATTGTGCCCTTGCATCACTGCATCTGGCTAAACATTGGGACCTGGATATTGGAACCACTGAAGATTGGAACCAGCATTCTTAGGCTTAGGAGGCAGGCACCTTAACCGCTAAGCCATCTCTCCAGCCTGACTCAGGAGATTATAAAACTTTTAACTTAGATCTCCAGCCTGGCTGGAGTTGATGTCACTATGAGTGGATCATAGGATCTAGTCCTAAGGTGTGTTTGGGGGTAGAATGGAAATTCTGTCATAAGGTATGCAGAGTGTTTGAGCTGAGCCTGGTATTCCCTGAGTGTTATTGCTTATTGTATTGATAGTGGCATTTCTCTCTGTGTGGACCTATGAAAAGGTGTCAGCTTCTTCTGCCATTATGAAACTTCCCCTGCATCTGTAAACTTCAATAAATCCTATTCCTCCAAATAAAAATCCTGTTTCTCCCATAAACTGTGCCTGGTTTGGAAGTTCAGCCCAGCAACATAAAGCTGACTGTTACAGAATTGGTATCAGAGTGTTGTGCTGTGATGAGTCTGACCATGTGGAATTTGGTCTTTTAAACTTTTGTTTTGAACAAAAAAAAATTGGTCTTTGTAATTGAAGATGCCTTCAAAAGTGGTATGCAAAGTTTTATGGACAATTCTGATAAGAATTTGAAAATGCTAAGTGCAGAGAGAATTGTATTTGTAGGCTTTGCTTATGAACTTTCAAAAGGGAAGGAAAGATGACTGAGAACTTTGTTGGAACGGGGCTACTGGAATAAGGGATGGCTGTATTCTGCTGCCCGTGCCCAGAGAGTTTGATCAAGGATAAATTTATAATGGACTGATGTACTTGGCTGAAGATATGAAACTGAGGGATATAAGAATTAAAGTTATAAAAACTCATGCACGTTTAAAATTACTGGCATTGAGATTAATTGCTGAAGCTGCTATTGTTATGGAGATATTACCATGATTAAGGATAGTCAAACTACTTTACATTGAAACAATGGAAAGGATACCCAAGAGAAGACTGAATGGTAAAAATGCACTCTTTTGAAAGGAGCTGCCTGGTTTGGAAGTTCATCCCAGAAACATAAACTGAGTGAAACAGATGCATTCCTCTCAAAAGTAACAAGGGCTTATAATTACCATATAGAGGATGTATCTATTAGATATGATTATGACATGGAAATGTTCTTAGTATTATTAAATAATTCTTTTCAATGGAATTAATTATGACTAACTTTTATTCTGAGTAGCTGAATGCTTCCACAAACATCACTGAAAGTTTCTTTTGACTATTTATTTAAAGATATGCTATAACTTACTGAAATGTGTTTTAAAGACAAAACTTATACTTAGGGGCCAGAAAGATGATTTGGTGATTAAAGTGCTTGCTGAACAAGCATGAAGACCTGACTTTGGATCCCTAGCACTCATATAAAGTGCCAAGTATGGTGATATGCACCTGTAATCCCAGCAATGAGAATCCCTAGGGACAGAGGGAGACCATGTCTCCATGAAGAATGGGATAGTGATTAATGAAGACACATAGACCTATGTCCTTCACCCCTACATACATATATATATATATATATATATATATGCATCTAGACCCACATGTAACCACATACATATATAATCTCATGCACACATAAAACACACACACACACACACACACACACACACACACACACACACACACACAGAGAGAGAAATGAATAAATATTTTAAAAACATTGTATTTTTCCAGTGTACAGCAAGGTAAGTAATATGAAAAGTCAGATAAATCTAACATTTCATATGTGTATAAGGCTTTCCATTGTCCAAATTTTTCTAAGCTAAAATCATTGTGAACAATCTTAAAATATGTTGAAGTAATTTTATGTAAAATGACAATTAGAGAAAATCCATAGAATTGGAACTTACTTAGAAAACATAAATGTTTTCAATGCTGTTTTTTACTATTAACTAAATTATTATATAATGGAAAATGTTAGTCTGTAGAATGTAACAAGAAAATTTTGGGAAATTGTTTATATGTGAAACGGTCTACATATATATGAGTAAAGATAACAAAGGCTATCTTGTCTCAATGACTCAGAACAGGAGAAAAATCTCATAAATAATAAAATACAAAGGGATCTTAAAGAGCATTTTTTTCTTCTAAACAAATGATTCTTTGGAATAATTGTTTTTATATATTACCACTATGGTATGAATTTTACTGCACTGTGTAAAATTTTTCATGTATTTTAAACATCATTGTGATAGTAATAAGAGGTAGGGCTCTAAAGAAGTAACTAATTTATGAGTCCAGAGAACTAGTGAATGAGATTATTGATCTTATAAAATGGCTAAGGGGCATTTTTATTATTCAACTTTCTATTTTGGAAGGATGTTGCAAGAAAATGCTATCTTGAAAGCAGAGAGATTATGTTCTTACCATGTTGTCACCTTTATCTTTGACTTCCCAGCTTCTATAACTGTTAGAAATAAATTAATGTTTATTATGAATTCTCCATGCTGTTAAGTTTTTCTATAATAACACAAATGGACAGAAACACATTTATTCTTTCTCTTTCATAATTATTCCATTTAGGACTTCCAGTATTATGTGAATAGAAGTAAAATGGGTCTCCTGTCTTGTTGGTATTAGAGGAAAATATTGCAGTCTTACAGTATTGATAATGGTGTTTTGTGACTTAATTTTCATGTACAGACTATATTAACTTCAGCTAATTCTATTCCTATTACTACTTTGTTAGTAATAGTTTTTGTCATGGAGCATATTCACTATTGTCAATGCTTTTCCTGAATTTATCGACAGCAATATGGTAATGTGGTAGATTGTTGGGCCCTGCCCAGTGTGAAGCCTAGTGGTTAGCCCAGCCAGTTTGTACTTGGCCTACTCCCGGTGAGGCCTAGTCGAACTTCCGGAGCCTGAGTAGAGTTTTGCAAGCTGTCCTTGGAGTGACTCAGCACCTAAGCTGAAACTGCCTCCGCCCAGCTACTGCTGACATGGTGAAATACTATTGGCCCTTACACCTTTATCTCATCCTTTTTCCCACCCTCTTCCTCAAAATATATAAATACCTTCCCATGACAATAAACTGAGAGTTTTCCGCCCTAGACGGTCTCCCCACTAAATGTGGTTTTCTTTTCCCCGGTGGCTTGGGGAGGTTTTTTGAGTTGCCGACACCCGCCTTCCTGATCAGCCTCGAGAGAAGCGGCTGGCCTGGCTCTCTCTCTCTTCCGCTCTACCTGCCGGTGGTGAAGGAAAAAAAAACGGCAGTAGATCATATTAATTGGATTTTTTGTGTACTGATCATACCATACAAACCAGAGGTGAATTGCTCTTTTCATAATATATATCAACCTTTAATGTCTTCTTTCAATAAGTCTTTGAATAAAGTATCTGGTTTTGGAGAATCAAGTGATAGTTGGCATCATAAATTGAATTTCTTCTCTTCTCTAGTTCTTTTGGAAGAATTTGAGGACCATGAATTAATTGCTGCCCTTATTGCTGTGATCAAATATCTGACAAGAAACTTAGGAAAGGTATCATTTGGCTCACAGTTTGAAGTTACAGTTTATCATGATGGGGAAGCCATGGTGGCAAGACCATGAGACAGTTGATCATACTGAATCCTCAATCAGGAAACAGAGAGCAATGAATGTTCATTCTCAGCTCTTTTCTCAATCTGATTCAATCTATGACCCTAGTCCATGGAATGATAACACACACAGTTACAGTGTGTCTTTGGACTTCAATTTACCTATTCTAGAAACTTCTTTACAAAGATTCCCAGGGATTTTTCTTTTAGGTGATTCTAGATCCTGCTAAGATGACAATCAAGATTTACCATCACAATTATCACAGTTTCTTTGAATAAAAAAATACAACTTCGTATTTTCAATTATTACTTTGAAGCTAGATAGAAGTACTCTGAAATGTGTTAAACAATTAACCTGGATGGTAGAAGGTTAACATTTTTATCAAAACCAAATTTCTAGTTTTCCAAGCTCAGAAACATCATTAAATGCAATTAACATGAAAGCTATATTGAGCACAATTGAATCTTGTTTTGATTATTCAGAAGAAATTTCAGGACTTTTACAGCTCAAGAGTAATTATTCTGAATATAAATTCTTATGTTGAGGCCATTGCTCACTACATAATATGTTTGATGTGGAAGTGTGACTACCTGAGTTTAGATGGCCAGAACTCACATACAAAGGCAGGCATCTGTAATCCTACCATGTCTACAGTGAGATGAAAAGCAGAGACAAGATAATATTCTAGGAATTTAAAGGTCAGCCAGCCTGGCAAATGTAGCAGGTAAAGACAAGAGAATCTGCCTCAAACAAGTTGGAAGGAGAAGACCAACATCCGAGGTTGTCCTCTGATCTCCATACAGGTGATGTAGCCTGCATACCCCCATGCACACATGCACATGTATGTGTACGAACACACACACACACACGTAAATAAGTAAATAAATAATTTATTTATTTCTATTTGTGAGCAAAGCAAAAGAGGAGAGTGTAAAGGATAATATGGGCAAACCATAGCCTCATGCCACTGCAAGCTAACACCAGACACATGCAGCACTTTGTGCATCTGGATTTACATGGGTACTGGGGAACTGAACTCAGGCTGGCAGACTTTGCTAGCAAGCACCTTAAGTCACTGATCCATCTTATATCTCCACCCCATAAATAATTTCTTGTTAAACATGGGAGTGTCAACTAATCAAATTGTGCACTTAATAAAAGGTTTAACATACAGCACAGAGCTGATTATTGTCTTAACAGAAGAAAGAGGTTCAATTATGGTTTTGCAACCCTGTAATCTCAACACTCAGGAGCCAGAGGCAGGAGTATCAGCAATTTAAGTAAAACACAGGCTACACAGTGAGACCCTATTATAAAAATAAGAGCAGGGCTGGAGAGATGGCTTAGCAGTTAAGGCACATACCTGTGAAGTCTACAGACCCTGGTTTGATTCTCCAGGTCCCACGTAAGCCAGATGCACAAAGGGGTGCACATGTCTAGAGTTTGTTTTCAGTGGCTAGAGGCCCTGATGCCATTATCACTCTTCCCCTCTCTCTTTCCCTCTCTCTGTCTCAAATAAATAAATAAATAAAATAAGATCTTGTAAAAAATAAAAATAAGAGCAGATTTTTTTCTATAATTCTTTACTATTAGACATAAAGGAAAGTGATGGCTGGAACCAATGACCCAGGCTGGTAATAATACATACTCAGTAAGTTGAAGCAAAAGGCTAACAAGTTTAAGGCCTGCCAATGCTACAAAGTGCAGTCAAAGCCCATCTTGAGCAATATAGTGAACTCCTGCCTAAATATAAAATATAAAAATGGTTATGGTTGTAGTTCAGCAATGGACTACTTGCCTAGCATATGCAAGGTGTTGAAATCAAACCAAACATCACAAAACCTTTTTAAAAAAGAGAATGTTTTGTAAAGAATATTTTTGTAAATTTTCCAGGTAAGCTAATGTATTTACACATTTATTCAAGTAGATTTATTGTAAACCATTTATGTACCCATTTTTGAAGCATAAAGGGAGTTTCAAATAACATGCATTCGTAGCTTTGAGTAAATTTTATGCTATATGACAGGTTATTTGTCTCTTTTTTAAATCTGGATATAAGAATACCACCTTTAATAAAGTAAAAAATTCTAGGGCTATGGGAAATAGTTATCTGTATAAAGTGCTTGCTGAGCAAGCTTAATGAGTAGAGTTCAGATCCCTAGCATCCATGTGAAAGCTGGATGAAATAGTGTGTGTCTACAATACCAAATCCCCTACGGTAAGATTGGAGGTGGAGACAGAATCTCTTCAGGCAAGTGAAGCTGTTATTCATACTGGTGAACTACAAGTGATTGTTTCTCAAACAAGGTGGAAGTTTAAGACTGACACTTGTGTCAGTTCTCTGACATCCATGCATGTGCGATGGAGTGTGCACCTGCAATCTAACACAAAAACATATACACATGCAAAATATAATTAAAAAGCAAAAATATTTTGTTTGATATAGCTGTGCTGGAAATTCATGAAAACAGGAAAGAAAAGTGTTTTAATGATAATTAGAATTCCCATCTTTATAGTGTCAATTATATTACATTTACTATCTGATTATGCATAATATAAATATGATATCTGCACAGTGACATTTAAGTATGAGTGTCTACTTTCTTTTCAGGAAGAATTTTGAACTGTGTAAAAATGAAGATAGTATCTGTGGCAGCTTGAATATAACATGATTCCAGAGGCTCATGCATTTGAATGCTTAGTTTCCAGCTAGTGGTACTATTTGGTAAAGTGATGGAATCTATTGTAGGTAAACCCTTTCTTGATAAAGTGGGCCATTGAGAGAAATCCATGAGATATTGTAGCACAGACCCATATTCTGTTCATCCCCTGAACATTATCATGCCTGATAATAGGATAATATTTTCCCATGCCAACTTGTCAGGCTTTAGCAACCATGATTAAAATTCCTCTTGAAACAGTAAGCCAAATTAAACCTTTTTCTTTCCATAAATTGCTCCTCATTGGGTATTTGTTCCCAGGAAGGAGAAAGTAACTTATAGGAAAAATTGGTATGAAAAAGAAGGGCTTTTTCTGTGATAAACCTGACCATGTGATTCATAAGCTTTTGGAACTGGTTTGTAATAAGAATGTACAAATGTTTGGAACTGTGGGTAAGAGAAGCCTTACAATGCTATAAGCTGAGCTTAATGAGAAATTCTGGTGGAAGATTAGAAGAACAGAGGACTGAAACAAATGTGGGATATGGAGGCCTGGCTCATGAGGTGCAAAAGAGGGGAAAGAACTGTAATGAAACTGGTCTAGAGGCAGTTTATGGGATGTTATGGCAAACATATTGGGTGCATTCTGCCCATGTCATGAGAACTTAAATGAAGTTGAGTTTAAAAGTAACATGTTTGATGAAGAAAATTTCAAGATGGGGTTAGATTGAATCTGTGGAAAGTTTGTCTCTAGGTGCTTTCATTCAGATCTGCAATGAAAGAGAGCAAAATGCAGAACAGGAAGATATAAAAATGTGAATTTTCAATAAAGAAATATGAATAAGTTTAATGTTTCAGAGAATACAGCTTAGGTGGATATGCTGGTTCATGCCTTTAATTATAGCTCTTGGGAGGTAGAGGTAGGAGGATGGCTGTGAGTTCAGGGCCAGTGTGATTTCCAGGTCAGCCTGGGATGGAGTGAGACCCTACATTGTAAAACCAAAAGAAAGAAATAATGAAATAAAGAAATAGTAAAGAAAGAAAGAAAAGAAAGAAAGAAAGAAAGAACAAAAGAAAGAAAGAAAGAAAGAAAGAAAGAAAGAAAGAAAGAAAGAAAGAAAGAAAGAGAAAGGAAAGGAAAGGAAAGGAAAGGAAAGGAAAGGAAAGGAAAGGAAAGGAAAGGAAAGGAAAGGAAAGGAAAGGAAAGGAAAGGAAAGGAAAGGAAAGGAAAGACAGTTCTGAGTGCTGGTTGGTAGCAGAGCTGGAGGGTCAGTGCTACCCAAGCCTTTTGGAACCCAGATAAGTCCACCACAAGTTCCAGCTCCCAGACATGAAACTCTAAGCTTTGGTGTTTTCCTGGTATTGCCCTGCTGGGTTTTGATCTTGCTTTGGTCCAGTCTTTCCTTGATGTGCTTGTCTACAAAGCCTGATGACCTGTGCTGTATTCCCCAGTACTCACAGAAAACCACATGCACAAAGTATCACATATATCTGGAGTTCATTTGCAGTGGCTAGAGGCCCTGGTGCACCCGTTCTCTCTCTCTCTCTCTTTTCTTTTCCCTCTGTCTCTCTCTCTTTCTCTCTCCCCTTGCAAATAAATAAATGAATAAATAAATAAATAAGTAAATATCTTTAAAAAGACTAATAGAGCTAGAGAAATGGCTTAGCAATTAAGGTGCTTGCCTGAAAAGCCTAAGAACGCAGGTTTGATTCCCAGGATCCATGTAAGCCAGATGAACAAGGTGTAGCATGTGTCTAGAGTTCATTTTCAGCAACCAAAGGCCCTGGAACACTCATACTCTCTCCCTCTCTCTCTCTTTCTCTCTTGCTCCCTCTTTCTCTCAAATAAATAAATAAGTAAATGCAATGTTTAAAAACACTAATGAAGGAAATTAATTGAGCTTGTAGTACCTTAAGAGAATTATAGTGGCCAGTATTTTCCAAAGCATTATTTGTTAAGTACTAGTAGTAATAGTCTATGGGAGCAATAACAGATAATGAATGCATTTGAATGATCACAATTCATAAACAGTATATATTATATCACTTAAATTGCCATTTCATGGAGCATATATTATCATGTCAAGTGCCTCAAGAAGCCATATAGCAACAAACAACAACAACAAAAATTACCTGTGTTTGGGATACAAAATGTAAGAAGCTCTAGCTTTAGTTTGCAGTGGAAATGATTAAGAATCAAACAACAAAAATAAATTGTCAAATATTATATAGTCATTTATCAAATGAGGATCAGGTAATAATTTTATTCCATTTTTCCACATCTCTATCAAACTGCCTCCGAATAGAATCCTCATTGCCTTACTCTTAGAAACAATTGAAAGCACATTTTGAAATCTTTTCATTATTGTTGTTGTAACTGCCACACAGTAAGTTTAATTTTAGAAAACTCAAAGGATCAATAAATAAATATTATGATCCCTTTAAGATGTTTCTTGAATGACAAAATTATATATTATATATTCAATTATAAATTATTAATTTAATATCTGTATTATACTTTAAAAATGTACTAAACATTTCATAACAATTATAAATTATCAAAGTAACTTGCTATCATTTTCCTAAGCAGATCATATGGCCATCTTAAAATATGGCATTTTTACTAAAGAGAGTTTTATACATATTTTAGAAGGAAATCTTTATAATTTGCTTACCATTTCAGTTATCTTTTTGAAGGCTTTGCACAAATCATACAACTACTGTATTCCTCTAACTATAAGAAGAGTTGTCATTAGAGAGATTTTGTTTTGTTTGCCTTCGTTCATTTATAAACAATGAAGAGAAAAATGAAATGGTAGGTACTGGGTTCAAAAATGTCCAATTGAGAAATTGCCATAGTTTGTTTTCTACTGTCTTTCCATAAATACTAGACACAAAAGCTAACAGTAACTTATATTTTTAAGAATTAATGCAGAAAATAAAAGAGGTGGGGATGTAAAATAGCCCAGTGATAAAGAAATCAGGAGCAAACTCTTACTGCTCTTTGGAAAGAGTAGTTTTTACAAAGTAAGCAAGAATCATTTTCTCTGGTTGAGTGTTGATTCCCTAGCGTGCTCTCAGTAAGTAATTAGAATGGCCCACTGAATGTCAGCATCAGCTTGTTTATTCTCATTATTTTATCATTTTAAAAACCCTCTAGGTGATGAGACATGCAGTATAGAACATAATTACCATTATTAGCATACTAATTGGACACAAAAATAGGCCAACTACAAGGTAGCCAACTGAATAATTTCACATTAATCAAACACCATAGTGAATAAGCCTATTGTTAAATTGACAGCTACCATAATTGGCAATATTTTGCAGTGAAATATCAGAATTTCCTTGTAATATCTCTCCAGTGTCATATAATTTAGTAATTTCCCATGTTCCCATCTTCAAATGTGTACACCTCACTTAGGTTCAAGAAAATATCATGAGAAGAATGTTAGTCTTTTAACAATTGGCCTCCGTATTTTAAGAGAGGCTTGCTGGCCTTCAGGAAGAGATGGAAGTGATAAGAAGACAATAAAAGTACCAACTTAGTCACTTGTTGCTATAAATCATGTTTTATTTTTAAATATATATTATTATAATCTTAAAACACTTGGGCACAATAACCCTCTTAGGGAAGGACTAATTCACAAAATCTCAGGTATGATAATAGAAATAATCTCCTAATTAAAAATGTAACATACCTTATAAATTGATAGTTGTAAATTATAATTGCACCATTCTGGCTTATGTTTTTTTTTTTTTTTTTCTTTTTCTGCTGATAGAGAGGATGTAGACCAAAATTCATTCTCAGGGGATGAGGTAATTATATTGTGATCTCAATTCTTTCTTTCAGGAGTGATTTTCCTGTGGCTATGATATGATGATATTTATTTTTTTCACATATTTTTCACTGAGAAATCAATTATCAGAATATATATAATATGTATGATGCCTTCTGATGGCATACTATGATACCCTTTCTAATAGTGTAAGTGCTTATTCAAATACTATAAAATGTCATTGACTGCCCTAGGATTTAATGCTCTGTTGGACACCATTTCTGTTAGTTCACACTGTAACCCAAATATATCTTTGATACTAATCTTCTAAACATATTTTTGCTTCAATCATTCAATTTTATCTGTCAAGCATGCATGCTGTAATTTGCTTATTTATACTGCTATGATTTGAGTGTGAAGTGTCTCTCATAATATTATGTATCTGAACACTTGACCACCAGTTGTTGTCACTGTTTTGGGAGGTTGTGGATCCCTTAGAAGGTGTTAAAGTGGAGGCAGGCATTAAGATTCTAAGGTCTTATGGCCTTTCTGCTCTTTGCTTCCTGACTGCAGAAACAATATGATAGGCTACCTCACACTCCTTTCACCATGACTTCCCTGTCACAATGCCTTAACCTGTGAGCTACAATAAACCCTCCCTTACTTAAACTGTTTATGTGAGGTATCTTGCCACAGCAAAGAGAAAAACAACTCACTCACATGCATCCAACATAGAAGTACTGCTTCTCAGTTACTTGTTTCCTTCTTTTACATTTCATAAATCCACTTCTCCATAAAAGTCAACTCAGTTCCTTCCTCCAGGAAGCATTCATTCCCTATCTTTTCTCCCATCATCATTCTGTTTCCTAGTAAGATACTTTTTAATACTGTAACAAAATTCTTGAGATAATCCATTAAAAAAGGTAAAAGGTTTATTTTGGTACAGAATTATAAAGGCTTGGATCCATCGTGCTTCACTTCATTGCCTCTGGACTTGTGGAGAAGAAGTAGATCTTGATGGGGAGTATGAGTCAGTGGGTAATTCTCACCTTATGGTTGACAGGGTTTCAACATTCCATTCAAGACCAGCCACCCAATGACCTAGTTTATTCTCATCTTTCTTGGCCTCTAATAACCATAACTTTTATTTGTCCTTTATGTGATCAAGTTATTTTTAGAGTCCATAAATGAAAGCAATCCTGTGACTTTGTATTACAGTACTCTGATTATTGAATTTAAAGCAATGCCATCCAGGCTTATCTATGTTGTCATAGGATTTTATTCTCTTTAGAATTAAAGATATATTCATCTTGTAAATATTCCACATTGTCTATATCCATTCATCCACTTACATATACCTAGATTGATTGTATAGCTTGACTAATGTGAACACTGCTACAATAAACATAAGTCTATAAATACCTCTTTGACCCACTGACTTTATTCCTTTTGGATATTTGCCCAACAGTGACATTGCTGGAACATATAGCAGTTCTATTTTATTTCAACAAGGAAGTTACATTCTATTTTACATAATGGCTGTAATAGCTTACATCTCCACCCACAGTGAATCCCTCACTTTCCCCACTCTCACTAGTATTTGTTACTTCTTTTTCCTTCAACAATAGTCTTTCTAGATAATATTTATCGTGTTGGTTTTCAATTACCTATGATCAGTCATTCTCAGTATTTTTACATATACTTTTAGCCCATTTGCATATTTTATTTTGAGAAGTGCTTGTTCGTACTGATTGCCCATTTTTAAATCAAATTACTTATATTTTCTGATTGTGATGGTTGTGCCCTCATACACCCTATGCATTAAAGCCTTGCCAGGTACATGGTTCATGAATATTTTCTCCCATTTGTGGGGTATCAATGCTTCCTGAAATACCAGCTCTGTTGAATTTAATTTCCAGCCAGATAATTGGACATAGGGAATCTGATTATCTATTACTTTGTAGCTTAAAAAGCATTAAAGTAATATAGTGAACTTAACCAAATACAAACATTGAGTTTTGTTTTGTTTTTCAGGCAGGGTCTCACTATAGCTCAGGCTGACCTAGAATTCACAGTGTATTCTCAGAATGACCTCAAACTCACATCATTCCTCTGCCTCCCTGGTGCTGGGATTAAAAATTTAAAAGAGGTCAAATTTTTTTCTCTGTAAGGGAAATAATCTTGATATTACACAAGTCACATTTTTCATATCACATAGAGTAGAACTTGTGTACATGCCACACATTGCAATAAGTGATGCTTAAAAATGTAACATTCAGGCTGGAGAGATGGCTTAGCGGCTAAGGTGCCTGACTGCTAAGCCTAAGAATGCTGGTTCCAATGTCCAGAGGTTCCAATCTCCAGGTCCCACGTTTAGTCAGATGCAAAGTGAGGCAAGGGCGCAATGCCACACTTGCCAACAAGGTGGCACATGCATCTGGATTTCATTTACAGCAGCTGAGAGACTGCTGGCGTGCCCATTTCTGTCTCCCTCTCCCTCTCTGTCTATCACTCTCTCCAAAAATAAATAAAAAATAATAATATAAAATTAAAATGTCACATTCATTTTTGTATCAGTATACTCAAGTAACAATTTTATTAATGTATAAGATAAAAATGTTTAACAATACACATATTTGAGGAAAACAGTTTCTATAACAGGTAGGATACTATAATAACCTGCCAAATTGCTTTCTTTAACTAGTGTCCATCAGTTTTCACAGCTGAGGATAAAACATATTTCTTTCATAATTCCCAACCCACATTAGTATCATTTGAACAGTTCACAATGATTATTGACCCCATTTTATATTAGATTAAAGATAAATGTACAAGTTTTTGTTTTTTTAATGTTGGTTACTCATCAGACACTATTCCTTTTGGATGCAATATGGTATGGCATGAATAGCTCTACCTACAACTATTGAGCTATAAATACTGTGAACTTACTTTCTCTGAAGTTTGGCAACTAAGTCATGAGAATCCTGAGACTGAATATGCGTTGTGCACTCCTTTAATCCCAGCACTTTGGAGGCAGAGGTAGGAGGATCAGTGTGAGTTCAAGGCCACCCTGAGGCTACAGAGTGAATTCCAGGTCAGCCTGAGCTAGAGTGAGACCCTACCTCAAAAAAAAAAGGAAAAAAATATATAAATGAAAACTTAAAACTCAGGAACAGTTTAGAGTTTCATTTTACAAATGATAATGGTCACATATGTTAGCTTTGTAATCCAAGGTTGAGTTGTGGCTATGGCAATAGCCACAACTGTATATATAGTTGCCCCAACTGCATATCCCCTTAGCTATACTTCTCTCTTCCTTCCCCTCTTCACTTTTTCCTAATTCAGTAATTAAGAGTTACTATTTGCTGAATGCAGAGTTTTGCTTTTTCAACATAAAATTTTCTCAAGTATAATGGTGATGACAGCTTATGAAGGAGGTAGACATATTTAATGCCACTGAGTTGCTCTATTAAAAGTTTTACATTGTAGAAACACCATGGTGGGGTGCAGAAAGTTTTACCTTACCCCCATAGTCAGTTGTTGGTAAATTCCAGTGCCAGAATTGGGTTATTCCCCACAGTGAACTGTTGGTTAAGGAGGCCCATGAGGCCTCCAATGCAATGCAGGCCATTGCCAAAGTACTTAGTTACAACAAGTTCTAAATTGTAAGAGCCTATTGTTGAGGACAGCACAGACTGTGGTCACAGTTCATTAAGAGATCATGCTGGGGCCAGGCATGGTGGCACACACCTTTAATCCCAGTACTCGGGAGGCAGAAGTAGGAGGATCCCCAAGAGATCGAGGCTACCCTGAGACTACATAGTGAATTGCAGGTCAGCCTGCACAAGAGTGAAACCATACCTGGAAGAAACAAAAACAAACAAACAAACAAACAAACAAACAAAAGACCATGCTGGAAATGAGATGGAAGTCAGCTGGCTACTGGCTAGCTGACATAGCTGCTGGGGAAATATGGTCAACAACTGTAAACAAGCTACAAAATCAAACACCTAGGCAAGATGTCCTCTCCAATGCAACAATGGCACAGAGTCTATGGGGATGTCACAGACAGCTTCACGTGGCTGGGATGAACATTCAAAGCAGGAATAGTTTAAGGGAAAAAGGAATTTATTTTGAGCTTATAGATTCAGTGGGAAGTATAGTCAGTGGTGAAGAAGCTGCTTCCACACATCTAAACAGAGAGAAACAATCAAACAGCCAGCAACACCAAAGACAACCACAGCTCAGAGTGCTTTGCATGCCTTTGGCTGACACCAGGGACACCTCCTCCAACCTGGTGGCTAGAGACTCAAGTTACAAGCTTTAACAAAACATCTAATTCTATGGAGGACATACATTCAAACTACCACAGCAGGTAATCAACTGCTTTATAATTGAACATGGGGCCCACTAAGTGGGAAGAAATTCATAATTGGTACTGGGGACCAATTAAGAGGCCTATGGCTTGGAAGTCACAGACCCTAGAAAGAAGCCTCCACTGTTTTCTACCTAAAAGGAGTGGTTATGCTCACCAAAATTTGTTCTAAATATCTATGTTTATCAGCTTTGGTCCATGCTACAGTCACTCTTGGTTAGAGAATCTGTTTTTTATAGATGGTAGCAAATACTGGGGAGACCCTATATGCATTAGTAGGACAAGAAAAGAAAGCTGTGTGCCTAGTACAAGGCAACTCACCTCTATCACAGCTGCCAGAGCCCAAGAAACATCACATAGGAAATAGTATATTAAATATGAGTGCTGTTCTCACTTCAATCCCAAGAACCTCTTCCAGGGAGATGGTGGTAGTCACTGAGGTAACAGAAAACTCATCAAAACACGAAATCAGAGGCTACCAATTGTTCAACACAAAAGGAGACATTGACGAAGAGGGGGAGAAAAGATTATAACAGCCAAAGGGTGAGCAGTTGTACTCTGAGGCATAGCCCCTCTCCCATCCAAACACAGACTAACTGGTATGTTTATGACCCCACAGTTAATGCTGATAACCCCACTGATGAGTATCCTCAGTGGTGCAGAGGCAAGGGAGAAGAACATTACAGTATAACCCTATGGGAATATGACCATTACTCTCAATTTAAAAATATTAGCATGGAAATTTCATTTTATATTGTCTTTTCCTAAAATACATAAAAAATAAGAAATGGAGATATTCCCAGGTGGTCCTTCATGTTCAGTGAAAGTGTATTTGACAGTAAGTTTAAGATGTTTAAAAACATTATCATGTAAACATCAGTAGTAATATATTTTAATTTAAACTCTACATTAATGTTTTATACAAAATAAAAGATAAATCTATTAAAGTAATTATGAAATTAATTTGTTAGACATGTGATATATAAACATAATTTGTCATAAGAGCAGCATAATGGCAATGAGGGATTGTTAGAAACGAAGCAAAATGCTACTGTTGATAATCTGTTATCAATTAAACATAAATAGTTATAAACTTAGGATGCAAATAAAATTCCCAAGATAACCATTAAGATAATATCTATAATACATTCAAAATAGAATGACAAGAAAATAAATGATACACTATAATAAGTCAACTAAATGTTAAAAGGATTTAACAGAAGCAAAGTGATAAACAGTAAAATAACACATAAAGAAAAGAAATAGAGGGTCTAGGCTAATGCCTCAGCACTGGAGCACTCACTTAGCATGTACAAGGCCCAAAGTTCAATACCTTATATGGAAAACAAAAGTTACATACAAGATGGCACTTCAAAGCCATGGAGAAAAGTAGGAAGAGTTCTATAAATGTAATTGACAAATAAATCATTATAAAAATAAAATTTGGAGATGCAATAGACATATTGCAGGAAATACTTGAGGGTGAATAAATTCCTTGGTGTGTAAGAGTACTTGTTGTGCAAGAAATGTGGGCCTGTGTTTAATTCCTAGAGCCACATTCTTAAAAAGCTAAGTGTGGCCACACACATCTATAACCTCAGCACTGAGCAAGGCAGGCACAGGAGGAATGTTGAGGCTTGTTGGCTAGTCAGACTGTACAGAGACAGAGAAAGACAGAGAGGTAGAAAGAGAGGAATGAAAGCAAAAAGGAAAATAGCAGAATAAAGGCCCTTTGTTTTTAATTTCTTTAGGTGTATTAAATGCTAAAAATAAGAGACATAAATTGATATAACTTAAATATGATTTTAAATGATTTTAAAAGTGACTTTTAAAAAGCATGATAGAGGTATATAATATATATTTTTACTCAGCTTAGTTGATATGAATAAGTAGCAAATAAAAGATCAAAAAATATTTTCCAGGGCTGGAGAGATGGCTTAGTGGTTAAGGTCCTTGCCTATAAAGCCAAAGAACATAGGTTCAATTCCCCAGGACCCACATAAGCCAGGTTCATAAGGTGGCACATGCATCTGGAGTTCATTAGCAGAGGCTGAGGACCTTGGCACACACATTCTGTCTCTCTCTCTCCTTACCTGTTTCTCTCTCTCTCAAATAAAAATAAAAAACAAAATGTTTAAAAAATTCTATGAAAATAGCAATCAATGGAGAAGTCAGAAAGTAGCCTCACATAGCATTTTATTTGTAGTGCTATGTATTCACCCCAGAGCCTTACATATACTAAGCAGGGGGTAAATAATTGAGGCAAAGCACAGCTCAAATGTGAGATGAGGGAATTTTTTTTTTTGAGGTAGGTAGCCCTGGCTGACCTGGAAGTCACCATGTAGTCTCAGGGTGGCCTTGAACTCTTGGGAATCCTCCTCCAAGTGCTGAGATTAAAGACATGTGCTACCACAACTGACAAAAGAAATTTTAAGAAAAAAAAAAATCTTTGTAGAGCAAGAAAAAACACTGAATATTATTAAAAGTTTATTAATTCAAAAAGATAAAATGGTGATAATCATTTATAAACTAAACATCAGAAAACTAATATAGAAAGGAATTATTGAAAAATTAAAGAACAGACTCTTCTATAGCAATAGTTAGAGAGAGGAAAGAACCACTTTTCATAATAATTAAACCACCTTGATTGAAGTTTAAAGAGAAAATAAAGCACTTGAACAACCTGATAAACCAAACATAACTATTGGATATATATCACATGCTCATTGCATCATTGTAGATAAATTATCTCTTCATATGTAAAGTGAGTTCCCTTGGGTAGACCACATATTAGAAAATAAAATGAGTCTTCAAAGATTTAAAGATAGTTATTATCTGCAATATCTAAGCTAACAAGGAAAAAATAAGTTAGAAAATAATGCTAGAAAGAAAACTGGAGCACTCACACATATTTTGAAATTCAAATACATAGTCATAAACAACACATGGGTCAAACATGTAATCACAAGTGAAATTATGTTGTACTTACAGATCAAAAACACTACAACATGTCAGAACTCAAGAGATTCAGTGAGTTCTGCATCTAAGGGTCAGGCTTAGTGGTGTTATAGTAATCAGGACATGTTGCAGTAATGAATAACAAAGTAAGCAAAAATAAAAAACACAAAATATTTGGTTATATGAAAAGATCAACAAAAATTACAAACTTCTAGGTTTGCTAATAAAAAATGAAAAATTATATAACCTAAAGGTAAAGGGATAGTGATCACATTTCTATTGACATTACAGATATAAAAAAAAATCATGCTCTATCTATCTGCCTCTTTTTCTGTCTGCCACTCTCAATTAAATAAGTAAATGAATAAATAAACAAAAAAAATTTGAAGGGCTGGAGAGATGGCTTAGTGATTAAGCACTTGCCTGTGAAGCCTAAGGACCCCAGTTCAATGCTCGATTCCCCAGTACCCACATAAGCCAGATACACAAAGTGGCACATGCATGTGGAGTTTGTTTGCAGTGGCTGGAAGTCCTGGTACACCCATTCTCTCTCTATCTCTCTGCCTCTTTCTCTGTGTGTCACTCTCAAATAAATAAGGAGCTAAATAAATATACAAAATTAAAATCATGAAAATATATGACACACACACACACACACACACACACACATATATATATATATAAAATTGTTAAGATGCCAATAGTACCTAATTCATACACTCAATGAAATTCCTATTACTAAAATTCTAATGCTTTATTTCCAATGATGGACATGAATTATCCTCAAACATATAAAAAAATTTAAGGGTCCCTGTGATACCATGAATTAGATCTCTCCCATGAACTCATTTCTTATGTATACTTAGGCTCCAGCTGATGGCAGTTTCAAGGTGGAGTCTTGCTGGAAGAGGTGTGTTGTTATGATCAGGCTCAGTGATGTTATGGCCAGCTTACCCTTGCTAGAACTCAGCTCAATCTTTTGCTGCTGTTTTCTATTCGCTGTGCAGAGGTGATATCTAGTATCTGCTCATGCCATGCTTTACCTGCCATCATGAAGTTTCCCCTTACTACCGTAAGCCAAAATAAAAACTTTCCTCCCTTCAGCAGTTTTTGATTGGGTGTTTTGTCTCAGAAATGAGAAGATAACTAAAACAAAAAAATTGTAATAGTAGTGGGGTCATTGTTGTGTGGCTTTTATCTTTTGAAACTGATAAGTGGGAAGAATATGGAGTTGGGCTAAGAGACTCTTTGCAGTGCTACAAACAGAGTTTGATGAACCATCTTGGTCAGAGTTAAATCTAAATTCAGAAAGAGATATGCATGGTGCAGACTTGGTTTATGAGGTGAAGAAGAGCTTATTCAGACTGGGCCAGTGACAATTTGTGTAAAAGGCTAGCAGCATTATTTTAGAAGAAATGGAGTGCTATGAGCAGAAAGAAATGAAAGTTTTGAGTAGGAGTCAGCAGGACTCTTCAGTTGCAATTGTCTGAGAGATTATATCCACTGAGATTGAGCCAGTTGTTCTGCACTGGGACAGCAGGAAAAAGATATTGACTCTTTTTAAAATAAGGGGCCTAACTAGTGAAGGAGCTTCTTGCTCTTCAAAGTCAGCTTTATTCCCCTAGATTAACAAATTTGGCAGCCCACGTGGTACTATGGGAGTGTAACATGTGCAGGAAAGAAAGGGCCACTGGATTTGCAAGAGGGTTTGTTTGCTGAAAATGGCCACTAAGGCAATGTGATACAGGGTTGTTGGAGTTGTTGGGTGGGGACCTGAGATGAGATGATGAGTTACAGTGGAGATCCCAAGATATTTTGAGATACTAGGAATATAGAATGACTGACAAGGACAGCTACCAACTTAGAATGGAATTGTCCCTGGGCTGTGGGCAGCCCAGCTACAGGGGCAGAATTGGACTCCAGAGACATCACGTGCTACTAATGTTGAACTTGAAACTACAAGATTTGATATTTTCCCTGTTTGTTTTAAATCCTGCATTGGTTGAATCATTTCTTGTAATGCTATCTTTGGATATGCGAATGTTTACTCTGTGTCATTTTTTGTGGTTTTACAGGTTCATAGTTAAGAGACCCTGGATTATGGGAATGTTTGAATAGTGTTGGGATTGACAAAAACAAGATTGTGGAACATTAAAGTTGGAATGAATGCATTGGATTTTACACTATGAATGGCCATGTGTTTATGGGGGCCAGGAACGGAATGTGATTGTTTGAATCAGATGTCTCCCATAAACTCTTGTGGCCTGAATACTTGGCCCACCTAATAGCAATGTGGTATGTTGAGCTTTGCTGAAGTAGGTGTGCTATTTGAGGTGAGCTTAAGGGTGTTGTAGTAAGCTCTTCCTTGCCATTCTTTGTTGCTGTCTTCCAACTGCTGTGCCAGAAGTGATGTTCAGCTTCTGCTCATACCATGCTTTCTGCTGCCATCATGACCCATTGAGTGTGTAATCCAAAATAAAAACTTTTCTTTCATCACATGCTTTTGGTCAGGTGCTTTGTCCCAGAAGTGAGAAGGTAGCTACAACAGTTACAATAACCAAAACAATGACAAAAAGGATAGGAAAGTTGGAACAATCATAGTTCCTAATTTGGTTATATTATTGACATAGGATAAACATCTAAAATCATGGAAAAAACTGAATGTCCAGAATAAACATATGCATTAAGCCTGTTCACTCTCAACATATGTGTCAAATCTATTTATTGGAGGAAATGTCTGTTCAATAAGTTGTCATGTAATAATATGAGTATTCACATGTCAAAGCATGAAAGTGGGCATTTGTCTCTCCATATATGAAATTAACCCAAAATGTATTAATGACCCTTTTTAAAAGCTAAAACTGAAACCTTGTAGGATAAACAAAACAGGAATAAATACTAATAAACTTGGATTTCACACTTTAATATTAGACATAGCATGTAATGCACAAATAAATAAACCACATATTTTTAAAAAATATGACACACAACCAACTGCTCAAGTGTTGGACACAAGACCCACTCAGTGGGGGAGAACTCATATCTAGCTCTAGAAACCAAGCCAGATTCCCTAGAACATGAAAACAATAGGCTCTAGAAAGAACCTCTATTGCTCTCTGAGAAGAATGTATATACACATCAATATATCTATCTAGTGACTAAGGCTTTCCCCTTTTATTCAAACTGTTCTCACTTTTGTTTGGGGTAGCTGCTCTATTTTACAGATGGAGGAGAATACAGGGAAGAACTAGGATGCATCAGTACATCAAGAAGAGAGAACTGAATGTCTACCAGGAGATGGGTTACCTCCACCTCATCTGCCCAGGCCCAGAAGTCACTACAGAGGCAGTGGTGATATGAATACTGCTCTCATGGCTAGCCTAAAAACAGTTTCAAGGAAATGGTTACAGATACTGTGGTCACTCAAATCTCATGAAAACAGAAATCCAGAGTCTACAGAGAAACACTAAATAAGATCTCTATCTTGCTCACCAAGGCTCAGGGAGCATTGTGGAAGAGAGGGAGGAAGGATTGTAAGAGCCTCAGGGTATGTGGGAACAGCTTGACATACCATGTTGCCCTTATCCCTGCAGACACTGACTGAGATCTCTTTATGCCCACAATGAATAGCAATAACCCCACTTTAGACCCTCAGCAGAATTAGGGGTGAGAGGGAATCTATGTGTACAACCTTTTAATTAAAAAAGTAATGTAATATACTTTTATTATTTTTATAATTTCTAAAAGTTATACTCTTATATCCCCTCACTCCACCAATTCCACTTAGGCCCCTCTTCAGTGGGGTTATTGGTATTTATTGTGGACTCATGAAGGCCTCTGTAGAGAGGTGTATGTTTCAAGATATTCCTACCAAAATTGTGGCTCTTACAATATTTCCACCCTAGCTTCCACAATGTTCCCTGAGCCCTGGCAGGCATGTTAGAAGTTGGTATTGAGCTCTCTTCAGCTTCCAGATTTCTGTTTTGATGATGTTTAAGTGACCACAGTGTCTGTCACCATCTCCCTGGTCCTGGTTGTCAGGCCAGCAGTGAGAGCAGTACTTGTGTTAAAATTGTTGCTTCATCTGCAATGTCTTCTGGACCCCAGCAGATATGGTAGATGTGACTTATCTTTTGGTTGGCTGTTGACTATCTTTGCTTGCCTTATTAATGAATCTTGATTCTCTCTGGTATTCTCTGCCATCTTAAAAAAAAACACATATTCTCTAAAGAACAGTGAGAGCAGCTTTGACTAAAAGTAATAAGAATACTTATGTGAGAAACTTATTGATGTGTATACCCACTCCTTTTAGCCGAAGAACAGTGGAAGCTTCTTTCTGGTGTCTATGAGTTTCCAATCACAAAATTCTGACTTGGATACCAGTATCAGGTATGAGTTCTCTCCCACTGAGTGGGCCTCATCCAATCGAAGAACAGTTAGTTTTGCATAGGCTGTGTGCCACTAGTGCATAGTTGTATACCTCTTGCCCAGCTGGTTAATTTCATAGCTTGCAGGATCTCCTGCTTGTTCATGTTATTGATGACCATAATCCCCTGGCAGCTGTCATAGCAGTTTCCAGCAATATGAGGGTTAGCCAGGAGGAAGCTGTTTTCCCTTCCAGTTTCAGCATGATTTCCTGATGTCCTTTCTCTACATCCTGCAGTGTCTTCAGCATTAGGTTCTTTTTTTTTTTGCTCACTGTGGAAAACAATTTGATAATTTGCCAAAATTTTGAACATAGAAGGACTACATAAGAAAATAATTCATCTCCTACATATACACAAGGAAACTTGAAAATATGTCATTAATATGTTTAAGGAAAACACTTTATCCACTGAGTGCTATATCTGTAAAAATGAAACAAAATAACCAGTTTGAAGTGAATGAATTCATTAGGAATATGGCAAGAAAAAGTAAAAGGAAAAGGGTAAGTAGCAGATAGAGAATAGAACATCAAACTAGTCAGAAATGTCTGAACAGTCAACAAATCACAGGCAGAACAGAGCCCCAAGCTGAGCAATTAACAGCATCCAGCAGAAATGACTGGAGTATCCAGTGGAACAATCAGCTGGAGTTACCATCTGAGGGCTTCAGACACAAGTTTTTTTTTTTTTTTCCT
Organism: Orientallactaga sibirica; assembly: GCA_036365145.1. Taxonomy (NCBI): domain Eukaryota; kingdom Metazoa; phylum Chordata; class Mammalia; order Rodentia; family Dipodidae; genus Orientallactaga; species Orientallactaga sibirica. Next base: position 3,631,950 of record JAEOAD010000793.1, on the reverse strand, counting down.
TGAATGATACGTCCAATGTACTGTTCTTTCTGCAGCCCCCCACCCAGGATAAATACTAGAGACCTCTGTTCTCGTTTTAACATTGAGCAGGAGGGGCACCAATCATTCTGTGAAATCGTTTACTTTCTAGATGTTCTCAAGGCTCAAGGACATAATGTTTTTAGCCCTTGGGCTGTAAATATACTTGTTGTGGTGTGTGTGTGGGGGGGTGAGTGATAGTCTGTTCCCAAAGTCAGTTTTCAACACACTGTAACAGCACATGACAATCCACCAATGTAACATTTTTATTAGTTTATTTCTTTTTTTTAAGTTTGGCATATAGAGTGAACTAAACCAATAAAGACAGACCTGTAGGCAAAATTGAATATATAGAGAAGAGTTGGAACTGGGCGGGGTGGCACACGCCTTTAATCCCAGCACTTGGGAGGCAGAGGTAGGGGGATCGCCGTGAGTTTGAGGCCACCCTGAGAATACAGAGTGAATTTCAGGTCAGCCTGAGCAAGAGTGAGAACCCTACCTTGAAAAACCACAGGAAAAAAATAGCTGGAAGAAGGCTAAGAGAAGGACAAGGATACATGCAATACAAGGGGGAAGGGAAGTGGTCAACAGATGGGGAAGGGAAATTGGAGAGGGATAAGAACCAACAAAAACATTAATTATATTCAAAAATACCAGAATGAATGATATCTAGCTGTTCATTAAATGTAGTTAGTCGTCCTTCTATGCCATTTCATAGGATATTTATTGAGATCTTGCTGATAACATTTATCATCCAAAGAATACAATTTGTAAAAACCTTGCTTATTTGATTTTAAAACTTAAAGTATTTCCATCTTACTTTAAAAATGCTTATCTTGACACTAGGTAGAAAGAATTCTGGATTGATGTTTGAATTTTCTCTTCAAACACAAGATACTAAGGGCAGAAGTTCTGCAAACAGTATTAACAGTTTCTTCCTTTCCTGAGTATAATGTTTGTCCAACCAAGAGGTGGTTAGGTTGTAATCTGATTTCTTTAAGATCACTTATTACCAGTGCACCATGCCCTTCTTTCTCAGTGTTTCCAGGTTCTTGTCATCTTATTCAAAGACTTCAAGAACAGCTAATACAAGTAGTTAATCAGTAAGAAGCTTCATTAAGAGCAAAGTGATAGTAAAATTTCACATACAGTGCTATAGGGGCAGCAGGTCACTTAAGTGGAGAGTACCCAAGGGCACCAGGAACTTTCTTTGTCTTCTTATAGGACACTTTAGGAAAGGACAAATCAGTTTTTGTGAGCATAGTTTGAGTGGTCCTCTAGTGTGATTGGTAAGTTTGGGTCATAATCATATGTATGTCCAGTTTTTCCTAAGTATAAGATGATAAATGTAGGTTTTTCCCCTAAAAGTTCACTTAGAGGACAAAAGTTTTTCTTACTGCACAAGTCCCCAAAAGCAGTTCAGAATTATTGACCTTCTGTTGTTTCAATACCAGAAGTAAGAATATATTTGAGGGAATTGAGAGGTGGCTTAGTGGCTAAAGTACTTATCTGCAAAGCCAAAGGACCCAGGTTCGATTCTCCAGGACCCACGTAAGCCAGATGCACAAGGGGCATGCATGTCTGGAGCTCATTGCAGCAGCCAAAGACCCTATCATACCCATTCTCACTCTCTCTGTCTTTTTCACACTATCTCTCAAATAAATAAAAATAAAAATAAAAATTTTAAAAAAGAATATATTTGAATATATACTGATCATGGATAATGGTCATTAAGGCGAGGAGAAAATTAGTTCATTGTTTGGAGCAGAGTGCACATCCATGCAGCTTTTACAGGTTGGAGAGGGGGGCACAGTTTCCCAGTAGTTTGCATTGTGTAGGAGAAGGGTGTGTTTACTGTACAAACCAAGCAGTGCCCCTATGATTGTCTACTTCAAACCAAGTACAGTGGAAATAATTTCATACAAATCCTGAACCTAACTCTTAAAGAATCCTGTTAGATTTTTTTTTCCTTTCCCTCTTAAGGAAACTACCCATTTGTGAAAAGAAGTTAAGGGACTGTGACAAAAAAGATTAAAGACTACAGTGAAGGAGAGAGTACAAGGCAGGAATGAACTATTCTATCTAACCCAGCTGGGGCCCAAAATAGTTGAATTGGGATCATCTCAGATCCTCCACACAGAGTTGATGTACTCTAGTCAATGCCATGTGAAGAAGAATCAAACTGGCTATACTTGTCCTGTCCCAAGTCCTCAATTATGTGTAAATAAATGGCTGTTATTATTTTAAGGTATAATTTTACAACATTTTTATTCATCATTGGATAAAATCAGTTACTTTTCCTTATAAAATTAGGTTGACTCATCATAAGTTATTAGAATGATTTGCCTATAAGTAAATCTATTAACGTTTTTGTCATATGATCACTAGAAATAAAATAAGTTTAAAACATATATGGCCTCCTCAGTAGCAAAATGTAACAGTGTACAATGCCAAATAAAAATGTTTAGATGTAAGTATTAAGGATGAACATAGAAGCAAGTAATTTTTGTATGCTTTGAAAGTTTAAAGCACTTAACATCTGGGTTGAGTATAGGACAAAGAAAAAAATAGAATGACATTTCACATGTGATTTTCAGACTATTACAAATCCAAAATTACTAGAACCATGTGCTCAGAGATTTCAAGTGTGGCAACTAAGTGAAAACTCATAAGTAGCAAAATGCTGTTTTTATTAAGTGTTCTTCCTAGTCCTTTGAGGTTCCTAATAGCTGGAATGAATTTGTAAAATGAGTTTCTTTCATTGCTTCAGTATGTGATATTACCACAATGTAAAATATAGGAAAATAGGGGGATTTGTAAATACTCATGTGAAAGAAAGATTATGTTAATACTCTTAGTATTTTGAAAATAATAGAATGTTCACGAAAACTTCAGTCATATCTCTCCAAAGTATTTTTCTTGCTGACAAAATATTTTATCTGATAGAAAAAGTAAAGAGTATCAGTTTTGTAACTAGATAAAATATTTTGATGACAAGAGAGATACAAAGATTAAAAACTATAGTTTGGCACAGGAAGAAATATAAACAACTTTAAACTCTTGTGCATAGAAATTGCCAAGTAATTATTAAGAGATTCCTGATATGGGAATTTGCAGTGTCTTTGAGAGCATCAGAGCTTTTTATGACATGTTCATTGTTCCTCTTGAAAAGGTAAGAACTTAGGAGCTAGGGTCCCAGAAACTTAACAGTCATACAAACTCCAATCTTTTCCCTCCTTTTTGTGTTAGAGCTGTCTATATATTATATGGCATAATTTATTTGGTAGTAGATAACAAGACCTTCAGTGCAGAAGAGGCTTGCTCCCAAAGCAATGAGGAGAGAATGTTGCAAAGACAGGCAAAGGAGAATCTAACCAAATAAGTCTTGTTTATATCCTCACTCAATCTATTATAACAAAATCATACATTTTTTTCAATCATATGTTTATATTTCTATTAACACTTCAATCATACCTATGAAATACGAGAGAGTAATACTAACAAAAAATAGCATTATAGGCAAAAAATAAAAAGCATCCATGTTGCAATAATGATGTTTGTTGAGAACTTAAGTAGTTAAGGAATTGATTGACAGACATGCCTCTTACTTATGTCTGTGAGGATGTTTCCCCCGCCCCCCAAAAATAAATAAATAAGAGAGGAAGTCCTTCTTCCAAAGTGGGTGGTCCTTGAAGTGTGGGACTGTACATAAGGAAGCTCCAGGAGAATGAAGCTCTTTGTTTTTTTTTGGGGGGGGGGGTTGGTTGCCTGTGCTACTCACTGCTGCATGTCTTTCACCTGGCTTCTGTTGATTCTTGCTCCTTGCTCATGTGAACACCTACTGTATGGCTATCCTCTGTGGACATTGGAATCCAGTCTGCATTCTGCTTCATTGATTGAGAAGCTACGCAATCCTCTGGAACTCCAGCCTGCATCCAGCCAAGGAATGTGGACTGATCATCTACCGGAATTTTCAAATCACTGGCTTATAAACAAATATTTTTGGACTTCCCAACCAATATCTTGTAAGCTAATCCAATAAATCCCCCCTTACAATAAATATTTCTTCTATTGCGTCTTTTCCTCTAGATAATCCTGATTCATTTTATATATATATATTCAATGGGAAAAAAAATCACCCAGAAATAAACCCACATATCTATATCCACCTTACATTTAACAAAAGTGTCAAAATGTACACTGACAAAAAGAAACAAAGTTTCAAACAAATGGTGGTGGTAAAATCAGATATCCATATGTAAGGAATGAATGGGGAACCTAGCATCCAGAACACCTAAGTTTATGGGGGGATACCAGAATCAAACCACCACATTCCACCCTTGGCCCCATAAATTGATAACCATTCACGATGTAAAATGCAATGCAGTCATCCAACTTTAAAAGTCCCCACAGTTTTTATCAATTCCAATGATGTTCATATATCCACATAGTCTACGTTTTTTAAAATTAATTTATTTAATTTTTAAATTTCTTTAACATTTTTTATTGAGAACTTCTACATTTACATAAAAAGTGCATGATATTTCCCTCCCCTCCCCCCATTCCACTTTAGAACTCCAATCTCCATCATATCCCCTCCCTCTCTCCATTAGTCTCTCTTTTAATTTGATGTCATCATCTTTTTCTTCTATTTTGAGGGTCTTGCAAAGGTATTGCTAGGCACTGCAAGGTCATGGATATTAAGACCAATTTCTGTCTGAACAGTTGCATTGTAAGGAGTCTCACCCTTCCTTTGGCTCTTCCATTCTATCTGCCCCCTCTTCAGCAATGGGCCCTGAGCCTTGGAGGGTGTGACAGAGGTGTTTAAGTGCTGGGCACTCCTCCATCCCTTCTTCTCAGCACTATGTTGCCTTTTGGGTCATCCCAGTGGTCATCGGCATCTGAAAAGAGAAGCTTCTCTAACCAGAAGTGAGAGTAGCATTATTATGTGAATATGAACATTAAGTGTAGTGCTTTCAGGGCAGTTTTTTGGGAATAAAATATACATTTATTGCACAACCATGTTTATTGCTGATCTATTCACAATAGCTAGGAAATGGAAGCAGCCTAGATGTCCCTCTACAGATGAATGGATAATAAAGATGTGGTACATTTACACAATGGAGTTCTATTCAGTGGTAAAGAAAAATGAAATTATGAAATTTGCAGGGAAATGGATGGATCTGGAAAGGATTATACTAAGTGAGGTAACCCAGGCTCAGAAAGCCAAACATCACATGTTCTCTCTCATATGAGGATCCTAGCTACAAATGTATAGACTTGTGTGTGAACTGGAACCAAAAATAGGTACCAGAAACCAATAAGCTGGTAAAAGGATATAAGAGAGGGAGGAAAGGGAAGGACTTAAGTGTATGGTATTGCACATATGTAAGTAGAAGAACAGATTACAGGAAGGGGAATGGCCTAAGTGAGGCCATGGGAAGAGAATGCGTAAAAGAAGGGCAGGGGGAGGGTCAATCTAAATTCAAGATATTGTGAATAAGACTTATGTAAACCTACTTTTTTGAATAATGGCACATCTAGAAGCTGTAGACTGTTACTAGAAAATTTTCAGTGCCTGGGATGGGATACCTTCCAGTGAGTTGTTGGCCAAGGAAGTCCAGGTAGCCTCCAAAACATTAAAGGTTTTTGCCAAAGCCCTTGGTCTCCCTTAAGAAACAGATAGTAAGACCCTATTGCTGAAGACATCTCTTGCCTGAGATGCAAGGTCACTGAGAAAGCAAGATGGTGCTGACCAGAAAACCTTCTCCCTGTAGACCAGCCATCTGAAAGCTGGAAAAAGCTGCACTGCATGCAGCCGTATGGGAGACAGAAGTCATCAGCAGTGGAAACAGTGGACACTGAATATTCAAGTTTGGCCATACAGGCCCAATGACTGAATGGGTGCAATAGTGGCATGTCTACTCTTGGGGTAACTAACTGAATACATACCTGGTCCTGAAAAACCTAAGCAAAAGTCTATGGCAGGGGAGGTCATGAGCCTTAGGGGTATAAAGCCTGCTCTTGTCTGGCTAAATGTATATTTTTAAATTTTTTATTGACACCTTCTATACATACATATATACAATAAACCATGATATTTCCCTCCCCTCCCCCACTTTCCCCTTCACAGCTCCACTCTGCATCATATCCCCTCCCTCTCTCTTTTAGACTCTTTATTTTGATGTCATCATCTTTTTCTCCTATTATGAGGGTCGGGTGAAAGTATTGTTAGACACTGAGAGATCATGGATATTGAGACCAATTTCTGTCTGGACAGTTGCATTATAAGGAGTGGTTCCATTCCTTTGGTTCTTACATTATTTCTTTCACCTCTTCCACAATGGACCCTGAGCCCTGAAGGGTGTGATAGAGATGTTTCAGTGCTAGACACTTCTCTGCCCCTTCTTCTCAGCACTATGTTGCCTTTTAGGTCATCCCAGTGGTCATTACCATCTGAAAAGAGATGCTTCTCTAACCAAAAGTGAGAGTAGCATTAATATATGAATATGAACATTAACTGTGGTGCTTTCAGGATAGGTTGGTTAGAGTAATATATACATTTAGCCAGACAAGAGCAGGCTTTATACCCCTAAGTCTCATGACCTCTGCTGCCATAGAATTTTGTTTAGGTTTTCAGTACCAGGCATGTATTCCCTCCCATATAGGGAACTCTAGTCCAGTTAGAGAGTAGTTGGTTTCCCCTAGAGCAGACATGCCACTATTGCACTCGTTTAGCAATTTGGCCTGTCTGGCCAAACTTGAGGCTTCCAGTGTCCACTGTTTGCACTGATGATGACTTCTGTCTGTCATAGGGTTGCATGCAGTGCAGCTTTTTCCAGCTTTCAGTTGGCTGGTCTACAGGGAGAGGGTCTTCTGCTCAGCACCAGCTTGATTTCTCAGTGACCTTGCTGCCCAGGTATAAGAAGTCTTCATCAATAGGGTCTTACCATCTGTTTCTCAAGGGAAACCAAGAGTCTTGGCAATAGTCTGTAATGTTTTTGAGGCAACAGGGACACCCTAAACAACAACTCACTAGAAGAAATCCCATCCCAGGCACTGATTTTTTTTTTTAGTAATAATCTATGGCTTCTGGAAGTACCATTAATCAAAAAAGTAGGTTTTCATATGTCTTATTGAGAATATCTTGAAATTTGATTGACATCCACCCACCCTTTTTTACTTCATCTCTTTCCCTGGTATCACTTAGGTCTTTCCACTACCTGTAATTTTTCTTTTACTTACATATATACAAAACCATCCCCTTAAGTCCTTCCCTCTCCTCACTCCCTTGTAACCTTTTTCTAGCTTACTGACCTCTGCTACTGATTTTTGGCTCCAGCTCACACAAAAGTCTATACATTTGTAGCCAGGATCCACATATGAGAGAGAACATGCAAAGTTTGGCTTTGTGGGCCTGGTTACCTCACTTAGTATAATCCTTTCCAGATCCATCAATTTCCCTGCAAATTTCATAATTTCATTTTTTTTTTACTGCTGAAGAGAACTCCGTTTTGTAAGTGTACCACATCTTTATTATCCATTCATCTGTAGAGGGACATCTAGGCTGGTTCCATTTCCTAGTTATTGTGAATAGTGCAGCAATAAACATGTTTGTGCAAATACCTCAAAGGTAGTGAGAAGAGTCATTTGGTTATATGCCTAGGAGTGCTATAGCTGGATCATATGGTGAATCTATTTTTATCTGTCTCAAGAACATCCACACTGATTTCCACAATGGCTGGACCACATTACATTCCCACCAACAGTGTAGAAGGGTTCCCCTTTTTCCACATCCTCACCAACATTTATTGTCTGTAGCAGACAGCTTCAGGTTCGCTGAGATGAACTTCCAGACCGGGCACAGTTGTGGAGGAAGGGCTCTTATTTATTGAAGCTTGCAGATCCAGGGGAAGTTCCATAATGGCAAGAGAAGCAGCCTGCTCTCCACAGGGCCAAGCAGAGAGAGAGAGAAACCAACCAGCCACCACAGCACACAGAGCAAAACTACAGCCAAAAGGTCACACAGCACACTTCAGGAACTCCTGCTAGGCACATTTGCATATCTTTACAATGGAATCTCAAACCCACACCTTAAGACCAGCCCCCAGTGACATTGCCTCTAGGAAGGTGATTGTAGATTCAAACTATAACTAATAAAACACTGAATATATTGGGGGACATATATTCAAACTACCACATTGTCATTTATTTTCTTGATGATAGCCATTCTAACAAGAGTAAGATGGACTCTCAAAATAGTTTCAAGTTGTATTTCCCTGATGGCTAAGGATGTTGAACACTTTTTGAGATATTTATATGCCATCTGTATTTCTTCCTTTGAGAACCCTCTATTTTGTTCCATAGCCAATTTTTTTTTTCCATTGGGTTGTTTGATTTCTTATTGTTCTGTTTTTTGGGTTCTTTGTATATTCGGAATATTAATCCTCTGTCAGATGTGTAGCTGCCAAAGATTTTCTCCCATTCTGTAGGTAGTCTCTTTGCTCTATTCACAGTGTCCTTTGCTGTACAAATGCTTTGTAATTTCATGAGATCCCAGTGGTTGATTAGTGGTTTTATTTCCTGAGTAATTGGGGTTATATTCAGAAAGTCATTGTGTATGCCAATATGTCGTTGAGGGGTTTTTCTCTACATTTTTCTCTAGAAATTTCAGAGTTTCAGGACTGACATTAAGGTCTCTGATACATTTGGACTTGATTCTTGTGCATGGAGAAAGACAAGGATCTTTTTTCATCCTTCTACATATAGATAGCCAGTTTTCTGAGCACAACTTGTTGAATAGGCTGTCTTGTCTCCAATGAATATTTTTGGCATTTTTGTCAAAAATCAGATGGATGTAGCTGTCTGAATTAACATCTGGGTCTCCTATTCTGTTACATTGATCTATATGTCTGTCTTTGTGCAAGTAACATGCTGTTTTTGTTACTATGGCTTTGTAATACATCTTAAAATTGGGTATGGTGATACCACCAGTCTAATTTTTGTTGTTCAAAATTGTTTTGGTTATTTAAGTTTTTTTGTTCTTCCAAATGAATTTTAGGATTGTTTTTTCTATTTCTGTGAAGAATGCCATTGGAATTTTAATGGGGATTGTATTAAATGTGTAGATTGCTTTTGGAATGATTGACATTTTCACAATATTGATTCTCCCAATCCAAGAATATGGGATTTCTTTCCATTTCCTAGTGTCTTCTGCAATTTATTCCTTGAGTGTTTTAAAGTTCTCATTGTAGAGAGCCTCACTTCCTTGGTTAAGTTTATTCCAAGGTACTTTTTTAATTAATTTTTTTGAGGCAATTGTGAATGGGAGAGTTTTCCTGATTTCATCCTCCACATGTTTGTTGTCAGTATATAGGAAAGCTACTGATGTCTGTGTGTTTATTTTATATCCTGATACAATGCTAAAAGTGCTTATCAGCTCTAACAGTTTACTGGTAGATGCTTTAGGGTCTGTTATGTATAAAATCATATCATCTGCAAATAATGATAACTTGATCTCTTCCTTTCCATTTTGTATCCCTTTTATGTCTCCTGCCTGGTTGTGATAGTTAAGTCTTCCAGTGCTATATTAAATAAAAGTGGGGACAGGGGACACCCTTGTCTTATTCCTGAATTTAGTGGAAAAGCTTCAAGTGTTTCCCCATTTAGTGTTATGTTGGCTATAGGTTTGTCATAAATTGCTTTTATAATGTTGAGATATGTTCCTTCTATTCCCAGTTTCTGCAGGACTTTTACCATGAAGGGATGTTGGATTTTGTTGAATGCTATTTCTGCACCTATTGACATGATCATGTGATTTTTCTCCTTCAGTCCATTTATATAGTGCACTACATTTATTGATTTGATGTTGAATCATCCCTGCATCTCTGGGATAAAGCCTACTTTGTTGGGAAGAATAGTCTTTCTTATATATTCTTGTACTCTGTTTGCTAGTATTTTATTTGAGAATTTTTGCATCTATGTACATGAGGGAGATTGGTCTGTAATTTTCTTTTTGTCCTGTCTTTGTCTGGTTGTGGTATCATGATAATGCTGGCTTCATAGAAGGAGTTAAGTAGAATTCCTTCCTTTTCTATTTTATGGAAAAATTTGAGAAGCAGAGGTATTATTTCTTCCATGAAGGTCTGGTAACATTCACCAGTGAATCCATCTGGGCCTGAACGTTTTTGAGTAGGGAGACTTTTTATAACTGCTTGGATCTCCATACTTGTTATAGGTATATTTAAATAGTTTATCTCATCTTGATTTAATTTTGGAAGATCATATGAGTCAAGGAAATTATCCATTTCTTTCAGATTTTTTTTTGGTTGTTTGTTTTGCGAGGTAGGGTCTCACTCTGGCCCAGGCTGACCTGGAATTAACTATGTATTCTCTTCTTTCAGATTTTTAAACTTAGAAGCATATACATTATTAAAGTATGTTCTTATGATTTTCTGAATTTCTTTGGTGTCTGTTGTAATGGTGCCCTTTTCATCTTTAATTTTATTAATTTTTGTCTCTTTCCTCTTTCTTCTGGTCAGATTTGCTAAGGGTTTATCAATCTTGTTTACCCTTTCAAAGAACCAACTCTTTGTTTCATTGATTCTTTGGATTATTTTTTTGGTTTCTATTTCATTAATTTCTGCCCTAATCTGTATTATATCTTCCAGTCTACTGATTTTTGGTTTGCCTTGTTCTTCTTTTTCCAAGGTCTTAAGGTGATTCATTAAATTGTTTACTCATGAATTCCCTAATTTCTTAATATAGGCACTTAGAGCTCTAAATTTCCCTCTTAGGACTACCTTCTTTGTGTCCCAAAGGTTTTGGTATGTTGTATTCTCATCATCATTTGATTATATGAATTTATTGATTTCATTTTAATTTCTTTAATGACCCATTCATTATTCAATAATGTACTGTTTAGTCTCCATGAATTTCTGTATGCTATTGTGCTGTGAATCTGGTGTTTTGCTCAGCTGAGCTAGATGCCCTGCCGCCCCACTGGGAGCTGAATGTGTTCTCTGAGGTTTGTGGTTCTGTTGGTTGGGGATGGGAGAGTGCAGGAAGCCTGGAGTTGTACTAGAACTGCTCAGCTACTCGTCCCACCTGTGTCCAGCTGTCTCCCCCTTAGATTTCTTGACTTTGCAAGGAGGATGATGAGGTTGGAAACTCCCCTTGTTTGGTCTCTGTTCCTGCAGCTGGGTGCCAATTGGGCATGTGGATCTGCATGAGTCCTGCGGCTCCTGTCCGCAAGTTCCTCAGTGGGATTCTGGCTGATTTTTTCCTTTCGGATAGATCTTAATGTCTCCTGCTTCTGTGCTGTGGCAGAAAAAAATATATACACCTTCACTTTTCAGGTGAAGAGTGTATTTTGATCTTTTCATAGTGTCTCCCTCCCTAGGCTGGATTAATGTGACTCCTATGCAGTCATCTTACCTGGAAGTCCATCTATGATCATTTAACTGAGCCATAATACCAAAAAATTTCTCCCCCACAAAAGCCCATAATGGCACAGAATAAACATTCACATTGCAAAATATGGCATTGGGCATTGCAAAGAAATATTCAGCCAATACAAGATTTAAACAGGGCAAACATCAAACTCTGCAGCTCCAAGATCAACAACTCTAGCCAGTGACAAGTCTCAGAGTCTGATAATCCTAACCAGCAACAACTCTCTGGAGTTCTAATTCTGCCCTTCCAGCTAGGCTACTCACAGTTCTGAAAAACTGCATTGGGCTGGAAGCTTACCTTGGCAGGCATCTCATGGTTCCAGCATCTTGACTGGGTCTCCACTGCAAGCCACAGTTCATCCTCACGGCTCCACTGGGTTTCCATGCAGGTATCCAGTAAACCTGCTATACACTGCCTATGGCCATTTCCAAAATACAATACTGTGTTGCAAATTCAATTGCCCTCTCTTTCCTGCATTTTTTGTACTCCACAAAACCAGATAGAATGCCAATTTGTTAATCCAGGGGGGAATAAAGAAGACTTTGAAGAACAGGACACACCTTAAGTACTCAGGTCCCTTCAAAAGAGTCTATATTCTTCCTGTTGCCCCAGGGCAGGTCAGCTGGCCAATCCCAAAGGTTGTAATCTCTCATATAATTGCAGCTGAATGGGCAGAAGCTTCAGCCCAAAGATTTCATTCTGTGCCATATCCCTTTGCAGAGACCAATCCATTTCTATGCAATGCAACCCTGCACAACTTCTCAGGACATGAGCATAACAGCAAACATCTCACACAAACTGCTTGTAACCCAGTCCAAACAAAACTTCTTCTCACCCTCATAAGCTAAACCTGACAGTCTATATTATTATTGCATTCAGGTCTTTCAACTCTGACTAGAATAGTCCATCAAGCTATACTTATAGCACTGCAAAATGTCTCTTAGTTTCCTTAAAAAGTTAAAAATCAAAAAGATATTAGAGCATATACCAAAAAATAAGTAAATATGTTTCTTTACTAAAAGACCTCAGAAACTTTCAAAGAATTCAGTATGTTAAGGTATCTTGGGAATTTTGATGTCAGTGAGGGCTGAGGATAGAATAGACAATAAAATATTTTTACATTTATTTGAATAGAAAATCTCCTTTTATAGAGAATATCTCAAGGTATTAGGGTTTCAGAAAAGACAATCAGGAAAAAATTACTCCCTGTTTTCTGAAAACTCTAAAAGACTAGAAACCTTTGTATCTTAAAGGAATCAATATATCCCGGGAGGCTAATAAAGATTTAGGGATTGCAGCTACTGTCATAATCATACCTGTAGCTACTCCACTTCAAAAAAATAACTCTAGAGGTATCTTTAACTTTTTCTAGATTTTAAATTCCAAAAAATGGGTGAAAGTAGTTTATATCTGAATGGAATTCTTTCATGAAGAAAAAATGTATCCTTATTGGAACTCAACCATGTTAAGCTCTTTAGAGGTGTGGGCCCATCAGACTAAAGATTATCTCAAACTTCATGCTTCCATGAGAAAGTAGACTTTAAATAAAAAATCTAAGTATTTAGATGAGTCGAAAAACATAATTGAACTGGTGGTGGTGGCACAGTCCTTTAATACCAGCACCTGGGTGGCTGAGAAAAGAGGATCACTGCTAGTTCAAGGCCAGCCTGGGGCTATAGAATGAAGTACAGGTTAGTCTGGGCTAGAGTGAGTCCCTGTCAGGACAAACAAAAAATAAACAAATGAAAACCCCTCCTAATATTCCCTAATGATAAGTATCACAGGAACAGAAGGCACTAAAATTAATTGCCCCTTATTTCTTTTTATTATTATTATTTTTTCATTGACAACTTCTATACTTACATACAAAAAACACATGATATTTCCCTCCCCTCCCCCATTCTACTTTAGAACTCCAATCTCCATCATATCCCCTCCCTCTCTCCATTAGTCTCTCTTTTAATTTGATGTCATCATCTTTTTATTCTATTTTGAGGGTCTTGTGAAGGTATTGCTAGGCACTGCAAGGTCATGGATATCAAGGCCAATTTCTGTCTGGGCAGTTGCATTGTAAGAAGTCATACCCTTCCTTTGGCTCTTCCATTCTATCCACCCCCTCTTCTGCAATGGTCCCTGAGCCTTGGAGGGTGTGACAGAGGTGTCTAAGTCCTGGGCACTCCTCCATCCCTTCTTTTCAGCACTATGTTGCCTTTTGGGTCATCCCAATGGTCATCACCATCTGAAAAGAGAAGCTTCTCTAACCAGAAGTGAGAGTAGCGTTAATATGTGAATATGAACATTAAGCGTAGTGCTTTCCGGGTAGGTTGGTGGGAATAATATATACATTTAGCCAGACAAGCACAGGCTTTATACCCCTAAGGCTCATGACCTTCCCTGCCATAGATTTTTGCTTAGGTTTTTCAGTACCAGGCATGTATTCCCTCCCATAGAGAGGGCCTTCAGTCCAATTATGGAGCATTTGGTTACCCCAAGAGCAGTCATGCCACTATTGCACCCATTCAGTCATTGGACCTGTATGGCCAAACTTGAATTTTCAGCGTCCACTGTTTTCACTGCTGATGACTTCTGTCTCCCATAGGGCTGCATGCAGTGCAGCTTTTTTTCAGCTTGCCCCTTATTTCTTTTGGCTCAGCATAGTGATATGATCCTGTAATCCTGGCACTTGAGACATGAATGGAGAATGTTTAGGAGTTCAAGATCAGTCTTTCTTACACAGTGAGTTTGATTTTTGAGACCCTGTCTAGATCAAAACAAGTCAAAAAAAAAGACAAAATTTTTCTTTTTATATTCCCCTGCCAGGGATTGTTGTCATATTCTCTAGTTATTTTCTGGTCATATATGCCAACTCATGAAGTTCACTTGCATTCAAGAAATAAATTTTTTCCTTTAGTCTATGTACTCATACACATGAAACGTGAGTATTTTCCCTTTTTTATTTGTCACCATAAGAATTACATTCTTAATAACATTTTGTCTTATCATTGAATTGTGGGTAATAATTTTAGGCAATGTGACACTTGTTCATATATTTTGTCACAAGTAAATGTGTTCTATTTAAAAGTTCACATGCCTATTTTATATTTATTTAAAAATACTCAGACCTATTTTTTTCCTCTAAAGCAAATCATTTCATAACTATAAGATCTTTAAAGTAACAGTCACTCCTTTAACTCATTAAAATGCATATATAGGTAGGTAGAGATAAATAGACATAGATATATAACCTAGAGTATTATTGATTATCTAAAAGATATTTTTACAATCTACTTAGAACAAATACTTCTTTTTCTTTAGTTTGATTTTATTATCTTTATTTCTTTCGGTTTGAATGTAAAGTATTCCTCATAAGTTTATGTATTCGAGTACTTGGTCCTCAGCTGGGGGCACTGATTTGGGAGGCTCTCAAACTTTAGTTTAGGACTCATTTAAAATATGAAACTTAGAAGGCTGACTAAGGACCCTAAAGACAGGATTTATGGGTCATAGTCTGGTCCTAGCATCTGAGGAAGGCCAGAAAAAACAGATACACTAGAATACATTTTGTGATTTCAAAGGCTTTTAGAAAGTTTTAGCATTATGTGTTGTAGTTAGCCAGGAAATACTCTGTTTTGCAGAGGACTAGGGCGTGTCTGTTATATTACCTCTCCAACTTTGCACCCTCTCAAATGGAGACAGAAAGTACTGAGAGGCTGGATATATAGTCATGATTATTTCATATTCCATGACACAGGACAACTGTATCCTCTAATCTCCTTTGCAGCTAGGCTGAAACAGTGTGACTCACTTCTACTCTATGATTGTTCTTAGTAAATCTTCAAGATGTGTAAAACAATCAGATAGAAAAAAAAAAACATAGGTCTGTCAAGTAATACTTGAAGATGAATGGGCAAAGATAGCCTACAAGCTATTACAAGAAAATAAATTTTGGTTTTATTAAATCACAGAGATTTGGGAACTTGTTACCATACTACCACTTAAGTAAGGCATCAAGTTAATGAATGATTCAACAAAGACTTATGCTAAAATGACTTTTGATGTCTGAGAAATTGTTGGGTGACTGCCATTGCTTTTACTTTAGGAGCCATTTTTTTAGACAAGGGATTTGAAACATTGCATAAATAGTAGTATAGGTATTTGCATACAGGCCAATTTAGAGCTTCTGGATTCAAATATTCAAATTATTCTCCAGAGCAACAAAACATAAAGCATGTATATGAATATTTGTATGTTATATTGGATATATATATTTACATATGCAAATATATACCTATATGCATATATATGTATGTGAGAGAGAGAGAGAGAGTAAAGATTGTGAGGAATAACTATTCTGTACCCTCCATTGCTGGACTTTTGCACCTCAGTGCCAAGAACCTCCAGCTCTGTGCTCACCCAGCTTTAGCTTTCATATCCCAATTCCAATTACAGCAGTCCAATGGGTATGGGGGCTGAAGTAATTATGGAAAACCTTCAAAAGTTCCCTATGCATCATAAAATGTTATTGGACTGAGTAAATGAGAAATGGGAGCAGGACTGGCTTGGTGATGTCACAGGGATTATCTATAGACACCATTTTAAGGCCTACAAGGATATTTTGACTGCTAGCACTAAGCTTTTCTACAAATTCTTTTACAAATTTACTCAAGAACCTCTGATTGAGTAAGAAAGTATTAGTAAAATTTCTTCTCACCATTTGATTTCATATGTATGCAAAAATAATGGCACAAGGAGATGTAGAAACCAATGATATATGGAAAACAGCTGTTTCTATAAATGCTAAATGCTATCAAAGCCTTCTAAGCCAGAAACAAAGAAAACTCAGCTCCATTAGAGGTTAATAATGAGGGTAAAATAAATTTTGGGGAAGTGGGGAGATAGGTGGCTCAGCAAGTAAAGCATGAGGATATGAATTCAGATTCACAGAACCAATGTAAAGCCAGACATAGCAGCTAACATCTCTAATCTCAGTGTTCCTGTGGTAAGGTAGAAGGTGAAGATAGAAGAATCTCTTGAAGTTCATGGGCCAGCTAGTTTGAGGAACATAGCAACAAGAGACCTTACCTCAAGCAAGGTGGAAGGTGAGGACCAAAACCCAAGCTTATCTTCTGGTCTCCACATTTATGGTATGTTGTAAATGTAGAACACACACACACACACACACACACACACACACACAAACCCCATTCACACATATACATATACAAATCATGTACACATACAAGACACAAACAATGGTTTTTAAACAGAAAATTTCAAATGTTATTTTAAGTCAATGACTTAATCAGAATCAAGACCTGTTAAAAATTAGGTGGAGATTGCCAAAGGCACAAATGAAATGGAAGATGAAGGCATCAAAATGCTGTAGGAAGAAGCTCCTGCCCAGCAGTCCATAGTGTATATACAAGCCACAGCTCTCATGACAAGTCTGGTCTAGTACTTTTGACAGATACTACCAGCAAGCACCATCAAGGTGACAGAAAAGGACAGATTCAAAAGGAAGATAACTCTGCATCTTATGTCACTAACAAAGAGGAACATATGAAACCACACTCTACTGAGAGTTTCAAGTATGAACTATGCAGTTAATGGTATTTTCACTTTGTTATATGGAAACAACACCTAAACTGTTAACACCTTAAAAAAAGTAGAGTCATTAGGAAACAAATAATGGAGGAAATTTTTACATATGTCAATACTGTGAGAAACAGTTGACTACCTTGAACATGTAAAGAGCATCTTTGGAAACATACAAGTAAAAACTTGAATGTTCAAATTGCTCTGAATAATACACTAGAAATAGTACTTTCAGATGTCATCTCACTGTATACTAAACCAGAGGGGAAAGAAAAGAGAGAAGGGAGAAGCTTTATGACTGTCATGACTATAGTAAAGTGTATAACAGCTAAGAACAATTCAGAGATCACTTGAAAATCCACAACTGATAAACCAAGTCATTATACTCTATGTGACTTGTATTTTATGCAAGAAAGTGAAATAAGGAAACATCTTAATTATCAAAATGTTTTGGTGTGTCTCATAACTGACAAAGTCCTTTCAGTAGAAACACATTTGCAAACTTAAACAGTAAAATCAACAACTATTTTAAAACAAGCTGGAAAGGTGGATGTGCTACCATTTCTTCAGGTCCAGGTGAATTCAGCACAAGTGACAGTGGAACAGGTTAGCCAGATCTGCTCTAGGACAGCCAAGTGCATGACTCACACATGAGCTTCAAGTGAGTCATCTAGAAGCAGGTGGAATTCAGAATAAGAAGGCACTGAAATACATATGGAGGAACCGCATGTTGAATTGGTAAGTAAGATGCCAAGAGTGTATTTCCAAGCTCCAAAGGCAGAGAATAACAGCAGCTCTGCCAGTTGGAAAATGAAATAAAACATTAGTATGATTTAAACTTTCATTTTGGACAAATTGATTATGGTCAGTGTGATTGTTCTTAAGTTAACAGCTAAGTAGACCCAAGTTAAAATTATTTCCTGTTGTGCTGAACTATTTCTATTAAAACAAGTTGATACTTCTCTTTTCAACTAATACCACAAAATGGGAATAATTGTAATAAGGAATGACAAATTTGAGAAGTATATTTGTAGTAACATGGATTATATTCTTATATATTTGAGTATGAAAGTTTTTTTTAATTCACTGTGATAAGGATTCTCCCTTTTCTCTTTCCACTCCCTCAAACTCTTTCCATGTTATAAAATCAATCAGCTATAATATAAGTTTGTTTACTCTAATGCATGTTAGAAAATTGAATCTGTAGGAAATATAAGACTACATGTAGAAAAGTGTGCTTTACTAGGCAGTTAAGTTTTGAGTCTGTCTTTCTTGTTTACCTCAGTGGTCAGATGTCCCCTCTTAACAGAAACAGATGGGTGGTAGCAAAGGTTATGGAGAATTTAAAAAAAGAAAGAACATTCATGTGCTTTTTCAAAACCAACTAAATTTCTATAAAACACCTCTGATTCTTTTGGTTTGTGTTGAAAGTTATAAGGAGCACTGTATACAACACTATTATTCACCATCCTTTCCTTATAATTTCAACTACCAAATATTTTTCAATAAATAGTGGCTGAAGGACCACTTTTGAATTTGGAAAATTCATTTTCATCAGTGGTAAAGTATTTTATTGAAAAAAAATTTATACATGTATATAATGTATTTTGATCATAATCTCCTAGTATTTTGATGACAAGTCATACTAGTATTTTACTACCAGATGAAAATAAAAAGAAAATAATGAAACAAAAAATAATATATTAAAAATATAAGGAGATGAAGGCCTACACCTTTAGTCCTATCACACAGGAGGCTGAGATAGGAGGATCACCTGTGAGTTGGAGGCCAGTCTGTGACTACAAAGTGAGTTCCAAGTCAGTGTGGACTGGAACAAGACCCTGTGTTGAAAAAAAAACCAACAAAAAGGAATACATTTAAAATAATATACAGAGAAAAACATTCATATATCAGGATTTGTTTCACATAAAATCTTTTCCCACAATCCTTAATTTAATATCTCGTGTCATAGTTTTTAAAGCCATACAAATACAAGAAATAAATTATGGACTTAAAAGAAGGAGCATAAATAATATTAATCAATATTTCTTGGAAAATAAAACATATCCACACAAAATTGGTGTTACTTTCTTTACTTCTTGAATATCAGGGGATATTTATATGTTTAAGGTGAACTTTAAAATTATGAAAAAATGAAAAGTTAGATAAATATGTATTTAACCTTGTAATTCTTCCTATGCCATGACTTTCTCTTCTGTATCTATGAATATCTATATGATATATAGATGAGAGAAAGAAAGAGGTAATGAGATTTAATTTTAGGAATTGCATCATATGATTATGGAGTTTGTGCATGATGTGCAAGAATGAAATTTGCAGAGCTGGCCAGCAGATCAAAAACTTGGGTGAGAGTTGGTACTTTTGACTTGAGTATGTTGCAGTTACCTTCTCATTGCTGGGACAAAACAGACCAGAAGCGGCTTAGGGAAGGTACGGGATTATTTCAATTCACAGCTTCAAGAGAAAGTTTCATGGTGGTAAGGAAAGCACTGGCAAGTAGGACTGAATTATAAAATCTCAAAACCTTCTCCCAGTCACACAGCTCCCCACTACTCAGCTTCACCTCCTAAAGACTCCACCATTTGCAATGATGGGGCACATTTTACCTTCAAACCACTGCACAGCAAAACATCTTCTTAAAGTTCAGTTTGGGGAAGCATATGTCTTAAAGGTAGAATGCTTCATTAGCATGCTCATGAGGCCCTAGTTTCCTCCCCTAGCACTACATGGGAAAACAATGCTAACACCAAAAACTTAAATTTGTTTTTAAGGCATTGAAGTGAAGAATATATGGCTTGTCCATATTCATGTGAATAATCTTTAAAATGAACTAAATATGCATGCTAGGAACATTTTCAGAACCTCTTCACAGCAACTCCTAGATTAATATTGGAATAAACAACTGGCTCATATAAGCTAGCTAAATTGACACACAAAATTGATAATCAGAGTCTATCCCTTTTCCAGTAAACACCCATATATATTTCTTTAAAACATATCATGTCAGGTAGTTAATGCCTGTAATCTCAGTACATACAAGTGCGAGGTAAGAAAATTAAAAGGTTAATGTGTCACATGAATCTTTTCTTCCTTGTAGAGATGTAAACATACATTTATTCACTACAGATAGGGTGCAGATGACAGATCATAGCATGATTGCACCAAAAACCAGTTTGGGTGAATCAATGAGCTTACTGTAGTTACCTATAAAGCAGGGTAAAGGGTTGCTTACATTAGCAATGGACAACTCAAAGACAGCTGCATCACCAATAAAACCCACCCCAACATAGATGATGACTCAGGAATGCTACATCTCTAGAGCTCACTGCATGACTTTCAGGCAGATCAGCTTATGGAGAGTCTCCTCCAAAGTAGTTGTTTCCCTTTTATATATCCTTAAGGAGATGTCTTTTTAGTTTCAGCTCTCCAACTTGACCTTCTGAGTCTCCTTATCTTCCTTCCTCCATTCTGAAGGGCATGTTTCAATTCAGAGAAATTGCTATACAATATTCATCAGAGGCTGCCCCTGAACAGTTGTTTACTATTCCTGCAACCTTGGGGAGTGGATGTGTGACCTTTTAAATTTTATCAATCCCAGACTTGTTGACCTACTGACTCCTTCTTTCCTTTGAGAGGGAATATTTGCAATTTGGAGGAATTTGCTGTACAACAAGGAACCAGCCAAGTCTACATAATAAGACACTTAAGTCTGGGGGCTCAGAAGATGGTTCAGTGGTTAATGTACTTGATGTGAAAATAATAAGCACCTAAGT
Organism: Orientallactaga sibirica; assembly: GCA_036365145.1. NCBI lineage: Eukaryota > Metazoa > Chordata > Mammalia > Rodentia > Dipodidae > Orientallactaga > Orientallactaga sibirica. The sequence continues at coordinate 3,611,089 of JAEOAD010000793.1, read as the reverse complement.
TCACATACTCAACACCCATGCAAAAGCCAGGCATAGCTAGACATTCCTTTCATCCTATGCTGGAGAGGCAGAAACAGGAGGATACCTAATCCTTGGTGGCTAGCTAGTTTAACCAAATTGGTGAGGTCCACGTTCATTAATAGATGATGTCTCAAAAAATAAGGTGTACCTCTGGGTTCCATGTGTGTGCACACACAAATGCATGAGCACGTATACCTACATGAGTACTCATATTCATATGACCATACATACATGTATTCCACATATACACATTAAAAAAATCAAAAAGTTGCTTGAGTTAGAATGACAATCATTGAGAAAACAAGAAATGTTGGATAAAATTTGAAGAAAATGGAGCCATCTTCCACTGCTGATGGGAATGTAAATTAGTCCAGTCTCTATGGAAACAACATGGGGGTTTCTCAACAATCTGAAAATAGAACTGCCATATAACCCAGCTATACCACTAATGGGTATTTACTCAAAGATCTCTAAGTCAACATATCACAAAATACCTGTATATTGATGTTTATTGAAGCATTATTCATAATTGCTAAGTTATGGAATTACCAAGGTGTTCATCAACAGAGGAATGGAAAAAGAAAGTAGTATTGGGGATTTATGTCAATGGAAGAGTGCTTGTTATCAAGCATAAGTCCCTGGGTTCAGTTCTTAGTACCGAAAAAAAAAAAAGCAGAGGAAAATGAGGTATATTTATAATGGAATTGTATTCAGTCTTAAAGGAGAGTGAAATTATGCTGTTTTCAGGAAAATAGATGCAATTCAAGATTATCATTAAGTGAACTGAAGTCAGACTCAGAAAGGCAGAATTGCATGTTGCTTTTCAAAAGCAGAATATAAGGAGATACAGTGGGAAAATGGTCAAGATATATTGTATAATTGTCCTATGATACATTATATAAATCTCTCTATGAAGCCCAGTGCTATACACAAAGGGTATATGTCAAAAAAGCCAAAAAGAAAATAAAAAAACAAAATATTAAACCAGACCAAGGTTTTCCTTCCTCATAAGAATTTCTCCATGAAGCTATAGAGAGAATTAGGAGAAAGTATAATGTTATAAGATGGTGGCTATGGATATTTGGGTAAGTTCAACATGTAACACGTTTATTCTTGTGAGTTCTGCTTGAGCCTGATTTTGTGACTACCACTTCCATCTGATGGTGTATGTTGTAGGCAGGTCCACATTGCTGGGACAATTATTTAACCAGATGTAGTTTATGGGAGGAAGGTGTTTATTTCAGCTTACAAATACAGGGGAAGTTCCATCAACAGTGGAAGAAACTGCTTACTTCTATAGATCCAAAGAGAGAGAAATGACTGAAGCAAACAAAAACACTAACATCAGCAAACACACACACAGAGCTCATACTACTCTTTCTACATCTTTGGACTAGAATCAGATCTGTCCCCATTGACATGTTCCCCTGTAGCAGGAATCTGCCTGCTAGAGACTGAAGTTGCAAAATCAATTTTTATAAGAGACCTTGGACTATGAGGCCATACATTTACACTATCATATTCAAACAACCACAGTGGAACATAACTATGTATGCCCAACTTTATGGTTTTATTTGTCAGGAAACACCTGGTTCATTGAAAGGAGCTAAAAACCTCATAGAAACTAAATGGCCCATGGTTCAGCATTAAATCTCTCCCAAGACCTGGTAACATGAAAGCTACAAGCAAGCTAAAAGCTGTTTCTCAGGTGGAGAGAAGTGATCTGTAGAGGATGGTGAGACTTCACACAAGGAATATAGTAGTTATACTAAATATTTGTGCTGTGATTCACATATAAAGAATACTCAAAGTGGCCACATAGTTTCTTCATTTGCACATGACATTTTAAGGTCAATTGAATTACTAAATCAAATAGCACAGTTTGTAAAGAAGCTTGTGCTGATTTGTAGACCTATTGTAGGGTCCTCTCATGGACTGGACTCCACTAAAAACTACTAATTTTCTAGATCAGTTGCTAAGTATGTTGGAATTACCCTCCTAGGAGATGACTAACCTACCTTCAGAATCAAAAGTGGTCTAGAACTATTAGGCCTTTATCTTTTTTAATTTATTTATATTATTCTGATTTTACATTCATAGTGTTGGCTCCCTTTTCCTCCTCTCTGTCCTCCCTCTTCCAAAGGGACCCTCATTAATGGGGAATATGGGTCATGCATTGTGGGGGTAGTCAAGAGTTCTGGGGGATAGACCAAGTCTCTGTGCATAATGCCCCAACTTGTGGCTCTAACATTCTTTCCGGATGCAACAGCATATCCTTCACCTGAGAAGGGATATTATGATATGTCATATACAATGGAACACCTAGAAATTTCACTGAATTGGAAAGCATCTGATTTTTTATTAGATTTATTCACTGATTTTTCAAATATGAATAATTTATCAATAAGTCTACAATAAGTAGAACCTCTTGCTCAGTAGGTCTAATCAGTTTAACATAATCAGTGTAATAGATCATTATAATGTGTTGTGCAAGGAAAAGGTATCAAAGAATCTGAGGCCTAAATAAGGAAATAGGCCTAGAGGGCTGATACTCATCTTGGGTAGGATAGAATATTATATTTCTACATTACGTATAGCAAGACCCAATATACTAGGCAAACAATAGAAATTTATTTTCTTTTCTTTATTTATTTTAATTTTACATTCATGTTGGTGCCTCCGGTAGCCTCCTCCCTGTCCTCCTCCTTCTGAAGGCACCCTCCTCATTGGGAAATGTGGGGCATGTATTATGGGGGTAGCCAACAGTTATGGGGGAAGGCAAAGTCTCTGTACCATTTTACATTCCCACCAACAGTGAAAAAGTGTTCCTATTTCTCCACAGCCTCGCCAGTAGCTATCCTTACTGGGGTAAGGTGGAATCTCATAGTTGTTCTAATTTGCATTTGCCTGATGATTAGGGATGTTGAACATTTTCTTAAGTGTGTTTGCCATTTGTATTTCTTCCTCTGAGAATGCCTTGTGCAATTCTCTGCCCCATTTTGTGAGTGGGTTTTTTTTTTTGACAATTTATTGTTTAGGCTTTGGAGTTCTTTGTAAATTCTAGAGATTAGGCCTATGTCAGTTGTATAGCTGGCAAAATTTTTCTCCCATTCTGTGGATAATCTGTTGGCTTTGGTTATTGTATATTTGTCTGTGAAAAAACTTTTCAGCTTCATGATATCCCAATGGTTGAGTGATTGTTTAATTTCGTGAGCTGCTGGGGTGTGGTTCAGGAAATCTTTTCCCACTCCATTGTCATGGAAGATTCCTGCTATTTTTTCTTCCAGTAGTAGCAGAGTTTCCGAGTTTATATTGAGGTCTTTGATCCATTTGGACTTGATTTTTGTGCATGGCGAGATGTATGTATAGAGTTTCATTTTCCTACGTATGGTTGACCAGTTTGTCCAGCACCATTTGTTGAAGATGCTGTCTTTTTTCCATTATACAAGAAATTTATTTTCTTATCATTTTGCTCACTACAGTATGTCAACAGGCTTGGTATTCTCTGAGGCCACTCTCCTTGGCTGGCAGATAGTTTTATCATTATATCATTCTGTTTCATGTATGAAATCCTCATTTCTCTTTTTGTGTCATTATTTCTAGTCTCATAAGCACATTAGTTATATATGGTTAAGACCAATAGTTACATTATCATTTTAACAAAATAATTATTGGTTGTATCTCTAAATACTATTATATTCTTAGGTACTAGTAGTCAAGATTGTAACATAGATTTGGAGGTATGTAATTTACTTCATATTACTCAGTACATGTTTATGTATTGTAAGCTTATTAAATTGCTTACTAATAGGTATTAAAATGTTTACTTAAGATTCTTTGGAGAAATGAAACCAATATAACACACCTACGCACACTGTATCAGTTACTTTCTCATTGATGTGGACAAAGATCTGACCTAGCTTACAATTTTGAAGGGAAATTTCAGAACAAGGAAGCCTTGGTGATAAAAGCCATAAGCCAGCTAGTCACTTTGTTAGGCAGTAAACAGAAAATAAACAGGAAGTAGAGCGAAGCTATCAAACTTCAAAGCATGCTTTCAGTGTCCCACTTTATCCAGCAACGTTATACTTCCTAAAGGTTCCACAAGCTTCCCGAATGGTGACACCAGCTAAGAACCTAACATTCAACACATGAGACTATGGAGGATACCCAAAGCCCAACACATACACACACACACACACACACACACACATACACATGCAATTAACATATACAATTACAAAGGCAAAAATATATCATGAGCAGCTTGAGAAAGAAACACAGGTAAACTTCTGGTATAATTATTTTAGTTCAGACCAAGTATTAAGACCTCAGAAACAGGAAAATCAATTTTTCACATGCCACTCCAGGAAAACAGAAGGACAGTTCAGAATTTATCAGAAAGGTGGTAATCAAAAAGGGTACATTTGTTCTTCCAACATTATTTGTTCTACTTAGGCCTTTAATGAATAACTATAAGACCCACTCACATTGGGGAAAGCAATTTACATTGCTGAATACAGTAATTCAAATTTAACAATCTCACCTGGGAATACACTCAAAGACACATACAAAATTAATGGTTAATCTGGGTACCTTGTGGTGTACTCAAATTGAGAGATAAAATAAATACAAGTGCATTCCCTGACCATTTGGCACCTAAATGCAACTCTATAAACCATAATATTTCCCCAACTAAACAAAAAAAAAAAAACTATAACATTGTTCTGTCTAATATGATTTATGCCTACATTGATATACTTAGCACAAGTGAAAATACAACCTTTCACAGAAAAGTAAATAACTTCTTGTTCTCAGAGACCTACCCAAGTCCAAATAGGTCCTATATCCTACCACTGATTACTTCTAAGTAAATCAGTCTTGTTTTGAATCTCCAGCTGAGTAAAATATACTGCAACAGGGAAGACTTGGGGCTCAAATATATTCAGCAAAACAAGATATAATTATATGCTGTGTCAGGAGATGTTAAGTACTATTTATAAAAATTAGATGAGAATAGATGATATAAGGAAACATCTGTTTCATACAGAAGAGCCATGGTAAGCTGCTTTAGTAAGGTAACATTCAAGGAGTTATCTGAGAAGATAGAGGATATTTATGTAGATATCTTGAGAAAAAGTATTTGAGACAAAAGGACTAGCAAGTTCAAGACTCCTGTTACAGCTGTGTTGAAGAAGTACCACTGGGGACTGGGAGGTGGCTAACTGGTTAAAAGTGCTTGCTTGCAAAGCCTGCTAACCTGTGATCAATTCTCCAGCTTCCTGCCTAAAGCTGTATTGGAATTCCTTTGCACACATACGTGCAAATAAATAAAGAATTTAAGTTCCATGTTTTGTGTTATAGTCTCTAGAGGAATATTCATAATGGGGAGGAGATAGTAGAGCAGAGGCTGGATGTTACAACCTTGACACAGCAGATGGAAAAGAGCAGCATGAAAGTGAACTTAACACTGGCAAGTGGGAGCTAGGTATAATACCCCTAAACCCACTCCCAAAAATACACTTCTTCCAGCAACATGCCATCTCCTAAATTGCCATCAGCTGTCGACCAAGCATTCAGAACACATGAGTTTATTGGGGATATCTGATTCAAACCACCACATGCCATGCAGGAATGCTAATAGAGAGAAGAAAGGACATCAGAGCCATTGAATTAAATGTAGGCTTGTAGAATTTTGTAGGGCAATAAAAGGACTTTGGCATTTATTCTCATATGAATAGAAAATGGAAAGTTTTGAGTACAGAAGAATATAATATTAGACTTAAGAATAACCAGTTTGCTGCCACATTACAAAATGACTAGTCAAAGGCAAGGCAGTAAGACTAGTTGGATCGTGTTATAGTTATTTTCCCGTTGCTAGGACAAATACCTGAACAGAAGCAGCTAATGGCAGGAAAGGTTTTATTTTGTTTTACACTCTCAAAGAGCAGCTTCATGATGGCAGGAGAAAGAATGGGATAAGCAAAGGCAAGACATTACCTCTGCCACAGTCAGTAAAATACAGTAGCAGGAGAGTGAAGCAAATAGTACTGGCAAGGTAGTGGCTAATAAACTTCAAGGTCCACCCGCAGTACTACCTCCTCTAGCAAGGCTCTACCTTTTAAGTTGCTCCCAGCTGGGAAGCAAGCATCCAGAACACATAAATTTATCTGACACACCTGGTTCACACCACCACAAATGGCAATTCTAATAAAAGAAGCAAGAAGTAATGGTGGCTTGTACTATTAAATATGACAGGAAGCAATCAGACTATATTTTTCAAGGTGGAGTTGATAGATGCTGAGTGGGAGGCAGGAAAGGAGGAAGGGAAAAAATAGGTAAGAGGGAAAAGAAGGAAGTTGTGGAGGAGAAAGACAGGGAGCCCTTTTGCATTTTAGGAAGAGAGGATTTTTGTTTTATGTTTTCTATTTCTTAATTTTTAAATTAGCATATGAAGTAACTGGTTTCATTATGCCACTTTGACATAACCTGTCTTGTCATATATATGCCATTGTACCTTGTCCTTATTCATCTCCTTCCCCATCTCCCTCATTTTCCTTGCTCCCCTCTTGCTGGTCTCCTTCTTCCCCCATTTTGATTTTTGGTCATAAGTGTTTCATTACCTTAAATCCTTTTCTGACCTCTGTTACCTTTAAGATCTCTTTCGCTTACTTTGTTCTTATGGTTTCCTTTCTATGTTATGACCTGTGTAACACACACACACACACACACACACACACACACACACACTTTTCTTATGAGTCACTCTCTTTTCTCAATATCAGTGCCCATGCTTACATCTGAAACATATACTAGCCCTTATTTCTGCTAAAGAAACACACAAACTTTTCTTTACTTTGAGTTAATCTTTAATCCCCAAAGGATTGTGAAGAATCCGATTTTATCTGAGTGGATGTCTCCAAGGGGGTAGACTTACTTAGGCTACTGAAGGCAGTATTGTGCCCTATACTAGTTAATTTCTCATTGATGGGACAAAATACCTAACCAGAAGGAGCTAAAGAAAGAAAGGGTTTGTTTTTGGCTTTCAATATCTAGGGGAGCAGCCCATTATGATGGGTGAGGCATGAAAGACCTGAGCAGAAAGGCTATGTCACATCTTCACATCAACAAGAGAAAGTAAGAAATTGGGCTGCAACACCTCAAGGCCTGTGGCCAGTAACACACTAACATACTTCCCCCAGTAAGTCTCTATCTCCTAAATGTCTCACAGTCTTCCAACAAAGTCCCACCAATTGAAGATTAAGTTTTCAAATTCCTCAGTCACCACTACAGGCACTGACCTTTTCTTCATAAAACTTGTGTGATCTTGTTTGAAGACACCAACAAGTAAGTCAAGAATGAAGGCAGTCACAAAACAGTGGATGTAAAAGGACACAAGAAAAGTCTATCTCACCAATTTTATGGTAATTTCATAGAGAATGTCCTTTTCAAACTGAGCTGATCAAGAATGATTTTATTTAAGCTAAAGATTAGTTACAGATAAAGTACTCAAAACATTTATAATGTAACAGATTACTTTAAAATACTTTGTAACTTTTGGGAGACTATAGCTCTTAGGCTCAGTGAAATGCTTGAGTAGCAGGGGACAAAAGCAAGAATATCAGTTCAATAAGAAAAAGGGGACAATATAGCACCAATTTTTTTATTAACAACTTTTCTGCTTTTTCCTCCTTGTGAAACAGTTTCCTTTATAAATCTGAAAATATAACTGTTCTGGTAGGGAGTTTTGACAATTTATTATGTACATACACATCTTTGTGCATGTGCATGCATGAGTGTGTGTGCACGCATCCACACACACACACACACACACACACACATGCACGCACACACGCACATACAAACACTTGTGTCTGCATCAAATACTGTTGCATTTATACCAACATGTTTAGAAAATTTTATAGTTATGATATAGGTCATTAATGAAATAATCATTGTCATTCTAAACTTTTCCTTCTTATATAAGTTATTGTCTCATTGCAGTGAACAAATACCAGACCAGAGGAAATTTAAGGAAGGTAAGGGTTTGCTTTGGCTTAGAATTTTGAGGGAAAGTTTTATGGTGGGCAAAACAGAGCTCCAGGAGTGGTCTTGGCTGGTCACATGAACAAGCAGGGAGCAAAGGACAAAAAAGGAAGTGGGGTGGGCTATAAAACCTCAATGCCTGACCCTTCCTAAAGTTTCCAAAACTTTCCCAAACATCACCACCAGCTATGGAACAAGTATTAAAACTTATGAAACCATGGGGAAAATTTTTCATTCAAACCACAATACCTGTGGATCTCCAGTTTTCTTTCTTGTTTGGGTTTTTAGAGGACTCACTGTAGACCAGGCTGACCTGGAACTCACTCTATTCTCAGGCTGGCCTTGAACTCAAAGTAATCCTCCTATCTCTGCCTTACAAAGCTGGGATTAAAGGCATGCACCACCTCCATGCTGGGTGATGTTCAAGGGTGTCCTTGTGAGGGCTTAATTTTGGTTCTCTATAACATGTGCCAATGTCTATTTATATATACCCAAATAACATCAGGCAAAAATTACTATAAATAATTGTTGAGCTTAAAAGTTTGCAAGCATTATTCTCATTATTCATTTTCATGATTATTTTGGCAATTCAGGGCCCTTAAATTTCTTTTTGATTTTGAAAATTAGCATTTATGTATCAAAAAAATTATTCTGATTTTGATAAAATGCTAGTATATTTGTAAATCACTATTAGTAGTTTTGATATCTTAATGAGATTAAACCCTTCAACCAATATGTGAACATGAATGTGTTTTCATTTCTTTCCCACTGAATAACTTACCAGCTCTTTAGTGTAAATTGTCTAATCTTGCATACAACCTACAATGGCTAATTTCCAGCTTCTCAAACTATAGGCTGTCACCCCCATATAATTTAATGTGGAAGTTACAAACAATTTGGCAACATTTCAAGGTTTCTGAACAGGTAACAAAGAAAAATTAATTTAAAATATGGAGCATAATGAACCTGAGGTGTTTCTTACAGTTTTCACCCATGTTACTTTGCCAGATTCCACTATAGAGTTGATTTGTTCTGAGCTTGAAACATGTGCACGTTGCACTACACATGTTATCATGCCAGACAGTGCCCATAGTTGCTGCTCAATACACTTCTGCTCAGATTCAAAACTACGTTACATTATGAATTACACTATTTATCCTATGCATACAAAAATTTCTGCTTTTATAGGACCCATTGGATAAATTATAAGAAACTCAGACTAAGATTTTCTTGCTATCATTCTTCAGTATTTAAGTATAAAATTAATATATTTTTGCATTATATTGTGTTAGCATGAATGATTTTTTAAAAATTAGCCTGAATTGCTGAGTTGAGTCACATTTAAAAAAATCAACTTTAAGTGATAGTTCATGTCTGTAGCCTCAGCATTTGAGAGGTATAGTTAGGAAGATGAGGAATTCAAGGTCATCATCAGACAACAGGTGGCTCATTTCAACCTGAACATTATGAGACCCTTTCACAAAAAAAAAAAAAAAAAAAAAAAAATGGGCTGGGGCCTGGAGAAATGGCTTAGCAGTTAAGCACTTGCCTGTGAAGCCTAAGGACCCTGGTCCAAGGCTCGATTCCCCAGGACCCATGTAAGCCAGATGCACAAGGTGGCACATGCATCTGGAGTTCATTTGCAGTGGCTGTAAGCCCTGACATGCTCATTCTCTATCTATCTGCCTCTTTCTCTTTCTGTCTGTCACTCTCAAATAAATAAAAAATAAACAAAAAAGATTAAAAAAAATCATGGGCTGGAGAAATGGCTTAGCAGTTAAGGTGCCTGCTTGCTAAGCCTAAGAACCCGGTTCCAATCTCCAGTTCCCACGTCTAGCCAGATGCAAAGTGATGCAAGGGCGCAATGCTGCACTTGACCACAAGGGGGCATACACATCTGGATTTCGTTCACAGCAGCTGAGAGATTGCTGGCGAGCCCATCTCTGTCTCCCTCTCCCTCTCTGTCTGTCTCTCTCTGTGTCTCTCTCCAAAAATAAATAAAATAATTTAAAAAATCATTAAATGAATTCTGGCTTGGGATTAGGACACAATTTCAAATAATTTTTGAATTGGCTCTAAAAACACTTCTGCTATTTTGTACTATGTATTTATGCAAAATGACATTCTTAGTATTGACAATTATAAACATCAAAATTTTGATATATTGCATAAAACATTTAATATGCTCAATATACTAAAATATTATTCACCTAAAATAATTCTTTATGCAAAAACAAACATTCACATACATCTCATTAGTACACAAGTTTACTTTTGTCTTTAATAAATGGCAAAAACCATACCAAATAACTTTTTTAGAATACATTATTCATGATTTATATTCAGTAAATGCTTAATTTGTATAAATAATTTTTATAACTCTAGGCCCAGAATTGCATATTTTTGTATATAAAGGAGTTATGAGCTTAAGAAATCCTGGAATTAATGAAGCTTGGACTACAGTTTAATTATCTGTAAGACTGTCCAATAAATGTTGATCATCAAAATTATTAGCATCACTATTATTATTAAATCTGTATTAAATAAACTGGACAAAGAAGGAAAATGTCACATTGTGCCAGTTATGTGATAAATCTAAAAATACTCAAGCACATAGAAGCAGAGAGTAGATAGTGGTTACCAGAGGCTTGATGTGAGAGACAAATAAAGAGTAGTCAAAAAAGTTTCAGTCATTGAAGATAAAGAATTGCTAATGATCATGTGTAGATCATAGTGCTTCTTATACCATATTGTATACATAACTTTTAATAGCTCTTATATTGAATGAGCTCACCAGTTACAAAAACAGTAATAATAAATAAAGAAAACAGTAGAAATATAAGCTAAATTGATAAAATTTTTTCACAAGGGGACTAGAATACAGAATAGCTCATACTCTGGTGTATATCATCTATCACTTCTGCTCTCTCATCTATATCTTCCTATCTCTGAATGCCAAATCTGTACCCCATCACTAGCCCCTTGTGATACTTCATCTTTGTCTATATGTATTAGGCAAAATATCTTGTTCAGAATATTTTTCAATTCCTTTTCCTCTATTAATTTAGTCAGACTCAGTTCTATTTCATCGGCATTTTCCTTTCAATTAAGAAACAAAGGATATCAACAAAGTTTAATTAGGTAAAGATAAATTCTTCAGTAGCCATTGTAGTTTTCTAATCACCTCTCATATTCAAAATGACATGATCCAGATAAGAAGTACTATGCTTCTAGGAGGTTCATTAGGTTGAAATTTTAAATAGAAATTCACTGAATATTTATTTAATCCTAGGTGATCTCACTATTACAAATAAGGGACTTTAAAAGCTTTGTAATATGACCAGTAGCAATAAAATATACTTTAAACTATGATCCACTACAAAACGCCTGCACATGTATACTTACTATGTGATAAATGTATGTATAGCTGGAAATCAAACAAATGTTTTACAGGCCTATATAATCTTAAACTTGTTTCTTTTATTCTCTTTTATTCCATTAAAATGACAATCATTTCTCCTTAAACTGCTCTTAAAGAGCTATTGGATGGCTGTTCACTTTTCAAAAGCACAGTTCTTATTCAATCCTTTGGTTCTTTGCTACACAGATAATATAGCAACATTCCCAAAATATTCACTGAGTTTAACTCATGGATAAACCCTGTCTCTATATGGATATTCTGGTGTTTTGCTGGGATCACAGAATCTTTATATGATATTTTGCCTGCATACTATTTATTCTGTAAAAAAATGTGAAACAAAGTTCCTTGAAATTACTGAATGTAGCAACTACTAGGAGTATGATTAAAAATTAATATGTTAACAACCAAATTCAATACATGATGAATCCAGTATGTAAAATTTGTAATCCATCAAAATGAGCTTTAAAAAAATCCTAGCAGTTTGGAACTAGGAATTTAGTGGCATAATAAGATATTGAAAGGTTATATATGTGTACAGGAATTTGCAATGCTCTGAGAGTACTACATAAAAGGTACTTTCCGTTTAAATGTCTAAATACACCACTTATGTCTTTAGGTTTCTATGACTTTAGCAATATATCATCTGCTTTTGTCATACAAATGCTTCTCTTGTTTTTGTACAATTATTTTTACCACATGTCATTTTCCCAGGGTTCAGTGACTAAGACAGGTTGTAAATGCTCTATAAAGTACAAAGCTGCTTGACCCCTTTCATTGCTTGAATTTTTATTTTAGCCATTTGACAGTTTTATTTTGTTGGTATTGAAAATATTTGCAGTACTTACAATTGGTAACTTAATTACATAAAATAACCAAGAACTTCTCCCATCTCCTAGTGGATGTATATTTTAAACTATTTACAATTTGTGTTTTCCAATTCATTCTTTTTATATACTTGTCATCATTACTTCCTGGAAAGTAAACCAACAAGTCTCTTTCCAATCACTCTTCTAAAGGGTTATTCTGGTGAAACTGAAGCTGAGCCTTTGCAACTGAAGAATGAGAAAGGAAGCAATGATAATAATAGCAAACTAACGGTTTTCCTTCTGTTATTCTACTGGGATCTGAACTTTTCTATTACTTTTCCCTTCTTCATTAATGGCTAGAACTAGGCTCATCTGTTTGCTTTTTACCCAGACATTATATATATACCTAAGGTGAACTATAATTTTCACAGTAGTTTTAAATTATAACTGTATTATTTTTAAATTATTTGAGAAAATGTTCTAGAGTATTTCGCATGAGTTTTCTAGGCTTTAGGACTTTCTAAAATATAGGCTTTATTTAAGAAGTAAAAAGACTAAAATTATTTTCACATTATTTATATTTTAATTTAATGCCTATGCCTGACAGGAATGAGGTTATTTGCTTCTTTAAGATGTTGGAGGCAAGGTATATTTTGGCCAAAATTGAACAAGTGACTAATGGAAATTTGGAGCTTTTCAACTTTAAAATTAAGCACATTCTCCATTAAAGAATGTTTTCTTATATACCAAAGATAATCATTTTAAGATTAAGAGGGCAGATACTATTGTTGTTTTTATGTGCAGTACTTCATAATTGTGAAAGCCTGTGAGCATTCCATGCTTTGAACAAAGTAATTTTGTAAGTCGAAGGAGGAATTATCATTCAAATAACAAAGAAAAATGGTTTAAAAACTATAGGATTGAGAGAATATGGAAGGAAACATAAAAATGCAGAAAGGGAAGAAAGCAATACACAGTTAAAGAAAACTATAATGGAAGGAAAAACTATGAATGAAGCTATGCATTGTACCATTAGCCAAAACTGTTAGTAGTCCTATTTTAAGGGAAGTTAACTGAATTTATTTTTATAATCCAAATGACTGATATTTGAAGAATCTTGACCTTAAAATTATGTGATCATTGGTGCATTTTAGAAGAACATCTTTATAAATGGATCTACAAATCTATTTCAAGTTGTTTAAATGGATAGCCATGCTTTAGCTATAGAATGAGCAGGTGCATTTAATATTATTCAGCTACCATACAAGAAGTTTGTACTAACACTGTAGTTTACAGCTTACAAACGAAATCACTAATTGAATACTTCAGAATTAAGACTTTAATAAGAGAGAAAAAGATGCCAACAGTATAAGAAATTAGTAAAAAAATCTACTGTACTATTTATTCTTACTTTGTGAGTTTTGTATCATGTACACAGGAAGAATCACAAAATAATTCAGAAGATAAAAACGTGAATCTTATGAAAAACAAAAGTTTCTATGTATATCAAACTCCCCTTTCCTTGCAAATCTGATATGTATGATATCTTTGGTGGGAATTACCATTTCTCCCTATAAATTGGCAATTTCTTCATCCCAGTAGTTTTTCTATTTATTAAAACATACATCTGCATCTAATAGCTCACTTTTATTAGGGAATTATAATTTTTATGGCATTTGTCAAAAGAAACATAGATAGCATCTTCAAAGCAGGCTTTAAGTTTAGCAACACACTGACCAGAAAAAGGAACAGTAAAACTATTGTTTTCAAAGTATTAGCTAACCAAGATAACTAGTTAACTAAATACATAAACATTTATATTGGAAGAGACAACTATTAATAGAAGTATTTTATTGTGCAGCCCCAAAACAAACTTGGCTTTGACTGCTGTTCTAGACAGCTTGGTTTCTATCCTGAAGGACATCTACCCCTGTGTACTTTGGCAGATCTCCAGGATCCCCAGAGAGAAACTGATATCTCTATTTACATATCAAAGCAGAAGAGGAATCCAACCTCTATAGTTCTTTAAGGGAATGTAAAGGTACTCTATAAATTAGGAGTTTGAACAATATTCTTTCCAAAAGTGAGGCTACCTCCCTTGAGATGCCATTCATACAACACTGCTTTATCTTGAGAGGCTATGAAGATAATCCTAAGAAAGAGTTAAAGATACTGTGCAAATGGTCTGGGAATTAAATAACTATTGAGTAAAGATATGGAGAAAGGATGAAGTCATTTCTAAGATCTGGGAACACTCTTAAGGTTTTGCTATTTTGGACACCTACAGAGATAAAGAGAAGTGATCATTGCAGTTCTGAATTTCAAGAAAAAGGATGAGTGACCCATGACCAAAAGGTATTTAACTTGATTTTTGTTAATTGTAGAAAATTATATCAAATGGCCATATCAACTTTTCATATTCACTAAAATAAAATTTACATCCTCTAAGACGTTGTAGCTTTCTTCTCTTTGTGATTCCTGAAGAATTCAGTTCAATAAAATCTAAGCTAGGGTGCATTTCAAACCCAGCTTACCACTGACATGTTCATGAGGAACCCTTGTTCATATGGCACTGAATGCTCCCTGAAAACAGATTAAAATTAAACAGGACTTAAATATAAATTAAATAAACATTGTATTTTACAAACAGTACAAAAACAGTCAGTAAATGTTCATGACTTTTTTTGATAGTAATTTGTGTATCAATCATTTCTGCCAGTATTCACATATTGCTTTTCACAATTGAATTGGGTCATCTGCCAACTTTTAAATTTCTAAAAGTACATTTTTGATGTGTTTGATTATTATCAAATATGTTTTGATTGTTTATTATTAGCTGAGTTTGGGGACACATTCCTGTAAACCCAACATTTGAGTATTGGAAGCAGGAGGATCATGAGTTCAAGGTTCCCAAATTATTCCTCGGCTACATAAGACTCAGCATGCCTGGGAAGAAAAAAAGTTCATTTACAATTTGAAACCTCTATCATCCATTCATCAGTGATAATCATAATCACGAGGCAGAGGAAAGATTAATAGCAGACACCCAGGAATGGATTGAGATTAAACTCTTACTGCCCCTTCCACAGAACTCTTACCTTTGTTATTTCACTGTCTGTCTCTCTTTGTCTCTCTGTCCTCCCTAATTCACTCCACCCCTCCTCTCCACTGTACTTTCACATTTCCCTACCCTTTCTCTGTTAACACTTAAGGAACCTTTGGTATGATTCAAGAATTCTGCAAAAATACCTTGCATACATTATCTCTCTTTTTCTCGTGCACTTCATCTCAAGAATTTAGCACATGATGAAAATATAAGAACTCTCATGTGGAGCTTCACTCAGATTTTATTTTTTCTTTTTAATCTCTTTCAACATTACTCTAAAAATTACCTAGCCCAAAGAGATATAGAACCAATTGCCAGATACTTGAAATTTTCTATAAATTTAGGTACATTGATAATATAATATCAATTATTTCCATTATTCTTCTCAATTTTTGTGACCTGGCACCCAAATACAATTACAAGGTCAAAGGCACTTGAGCACACACATGAAGAAGTTGAAAACAATTACTACATTTGCCTTTCTATGAGTATTGATTGTGTGCTGAGAGCAATCCTACAACTAGAGATATAAAGAAAGATAAGAATCCTCTTCTCAATAGATCACTCTCTTAGTCAAGAAAACAAAATTTGCTAACAGAATGATAAATATAAAATACAAAGCAGTGAGAAATTTGAAATAAAGGATTAACAGACTTTTATCCAAGGGAGAGGAAGGAGCTCTTTCCTTTGCTGGGAGAAGAGGCTGAACAAGGTTCACAGAGGAGAGGAAAAAATGGGAAAGGCTCTTAATAAGTAGGTAATATAGTAACTGTCCTTTACTGAGACTATAAGTTCCAGTTATTTGAATACATATGGTTATTGTCATATTTGTTTTACCAATAAGATGGATGAGATTCCACGGGTTTAGTATCCTCCACAAAGGTTGCACAGCAAGTAAATATTCAAAGCAGAATCAAAAACCCATTCATCATATTCTAACTACACTATACTGTCATATTTTGTTAAAGTAAATGTTTGCATACATAAATTATATTCAACAGTGAGTCTAGTCTTTTCTATATTCTTGGATTTTTATGGGTATCAGAAAATGTAAGAATTTGGTCTTTAAAAAATAATAAAGGAAATCAATGCAAGTTACTATTTATGTTTCTTCAATTTCGCTAATTTATTCACTTTTACATAACTTGATCTTTACTTATATCCTTATTCCCATGTCTGTTGATTTTATTTTTTGCAGGCATATGGAAGTTTCCCTGTTTTACTTCTTTGCATAAATTAATTTATTTATAGTGAGAATTCTGATTTGGCAGTAATTATTTGATCATCTGGAGCTAATATGAACTAATTAATTATCTGTAAACTAGCTAACATTAGTTACTTTCATTTTCCACTCTTCTGTAATGTTGTAGATATGTGCACACGGGAGTCTGTGTGTAGTTCTAAAGTATATTACAGCAATACTAACATGGAGCTTAACTGACTTAAGTTTCATTTTTGGTCACTGATTTATACATGGAATAAACTTTTTGCCTTTGACATTTCAATGCTTAGTCTTCTGTATCCCACATTGAGTTCATTTTTTTTTTTTTGTTTGAATGCTATTTTCCTACAAGTAATATTTTTTTCAATATTTTTCTATCAAATTCAACAAAGCTAAGTGTGGGTCTTATGCATAATAGGTGTATCCCTGTGTCCAGAGTTGACATGTTCCTAGACACCAGTGAAGGTTCGAAATCACATATTGTATTGAATACTTAATTCACTAATATATATATATATATATATATATATATATATATATATATATGATAAAGCTTAATTTCTAAGGAAATAGATTAACAACAAAAACCAATGATTAAAGAAATTACATGAATATGATACAAATTATGTGCATGTGATCTCTCTGTCTCAACCACTGTCTCAAGCTTCTTTTCTGAACATATTTCTTTTCTCATATATTTCATGCAAATATTTATTTGCTTAAAGAATCCTTTCTACTTACAAAAATGTTAAACTAGTTTAATGTTTCCATAATATTCATTAGTTTAAATTAATTGTTTCTAGTTATCAAATAAAACTTAAATGAGTAAAGTGGATAAGGGTATTATTTTTTATCTCCATGGGTATCTTTATTAAGATGATTAATTGATCTCTGAGCTACAAGCTAGAATCTATAGTCAAATTGTAAGTTTGAGGATATTTTACAAAGTTTTATAAAGTTAACACTATAAATCAGTCCTAATAGACAATGTGCCCCTTCTCATACAAACTGAAATTTCAAACCAGAATTGAAAATATAAGAAATGAAATGTTCTCCTTTCTGGAATCGAAAAATAATAAAAAGAGAACATCAGCTCTATTTGTAAAATATTTTACAAGTGATTCTAACAATCCCTTCTGCTCTGCCATGAAAACTTTCTCTTAACTAATTAGCTTGTGACACAAAGAAATGAATAACTAAGATTTAGATTATAACTTCATTGATTATTACCAATTCTGAGAAAAATAGGAAGCCATTTCATCACAGTTTTCAACTAAACTGAATTCAGTGTAAGTTGTATTTGCATTAGCCATGTTCCAAAGGAGCAGTTGGGCCACTAATGGCCACTTTTGATAAAGGCTATAGCTGAAAGTTAGCTATCTTCTATTATCCACTCCTTTGAAAAAAAGGATGTGATTCCCTCTTTCTAGTCCAAGAATACTACAGTTTGGGAACAACAGGCCAAGGAGAAGAAAAGTTTCCTGTGTTAGTTAACATTGAGGACAAATAGAGAATGAGACTCATAGGAAGTGCTTGATTTGTATGGACCCATATGGTATTGTCTAAAATTTCTGGGGTGGGGGAGAGATGACAATGGAGCTGTGAGCAGAAATTTTTCGTTTGGTTCCTACCCACCATATGGTATATTTTTACATATGCACTCATTTAGGTCAAAATTGAGTGTGCAGGCAAAAATATGTATTCCAAGGTTTCCAATGTCAACACTTCAGAAATAATATCCTGGAACATATGTGGGCAGATAGATTGCAAGTAGTCTCTGATAATTTGTACATAGATTCTCTATCCATATTATGGCTGAATGTTTCAAAAACTAAAACCCTTGTTATCAGCTAAATGATAGATTCTAAAAGCAAGGCAAATAAACAATCTTTACAACTGAAAACATGAGGTCTATTCCACATCCATTTAACAAAGATTTAGTAAGTATATACAACAGACATGGCTGTTGGGTTGCTGATATTGGACCCAGAAATATTCACTATAAATTCTATCCTCAAGGCACTTAAACCTTGTGTAGAAAAAAAAAAGACAAACATGCATTAAAACTACTGAACAAGCCATGATTATAAGCCAGTACCACAAGGCATGAAGTTATATTAAAAGCAAAAGTTCTATCTATTATTGTGTGAATTTAGAGAAGGGAGTAATATGGATCAAAGAAGGCTTTGTGGAGAAAGTGGGACTTCAGGCCATAAAGTGATTCTGAATGCTAAGCAACTGGATAAATAGCAGTAAGGACTGGGGAATATTCCAGGTCTAACAGAACATAAATGACAAAGTCTTAAAGCTGGTATTAATAGCTGCAGGGCTCCTGTTTTGAAAGTAGCATTGGGAAGAGCATGGATAAACAAACATATATGAAACTCTGGGATGAGTTGGATGCTGCTACAGCTTGACCAGGGATGGTCACATTTTCTGTGTTTACAAATTGCTTTGCTGAGCCGATTTCATTATTCCCTTTCCCAACACAATTATAAGTCAATCAATTAGCATGTAACGTGTTTTACAAATAAACAAAGTATTATAGCTAAGCACATATAATATAACACAGAAAATTTGTGTCATGTTTGTAAACTATCTAACCCTGCTTTTTAAGAAGGATCACTCACTTATGTTTCAGAGGAATAGAAGAGAAAAAGAAATTCACTCCCTACCCATACATTTAATTATTATTATTTTTGTTTGTTTGTTTGTTTTTTTGAGTTAGGGTCTCACTCTAGCTCAGGCTGACCTGGAATTCACTATATAGTCTCAGGGTGGCCTTGAACACATGGCAATCCTCCTACCTCTGCCTCCCGAGTGCTGGAATTAAAGGCATGCACCACCACGCCTGGCAAATATTTTTTTTTAATTTTTTACAATTTTTATTTATTTATTTGCAAGCAGAGAGAGAGAGAACGAGAATAAGGGAGAAAGGAGACAGACAGGGAGAGAATGCAAACAAACTCCAGACACATATGCCCTCTTGTGCATCTGGCTTACATGGGTACTGAGGAAACGAACCTTGGTCCTTTGGCTTTGCAGGCAAGTGCCTTAACTGCTAAGCCATCTCTCCAGCCCACATTTTATTATTTTATAATGATGTCTGTGTGAATTATCTAAGCCATGTGAAAAATTTCTGTGTTTCTATAAAATGACACATAAAGGCCATTTATATATGATATAATATATAAACCAATGAATGAAGTTATCATCTCAGTAATTTTAAAGTTTGTCTGCCTGGATATAGGTAGTTGGTGAATTAAATTCTGTGTTTCATTCAAGGTTAGAGGTAAACTCTTTCCTTGTATGTCGTGGAGTTGGGTGGAGGAGAATATGTTCCTAGAAGTCTTGCAAGAAAAGATAATTGATATGAGAATTGCTTCATGTCTTGGAGTTTGTGAAAAACGTTAAATGGAGGGAGTATAAGGGCAGAATAAGAACAAAAATCAAATCTTCATTTTTCCTTATTGGAAATTCAGTCATTAGATAACCTTCTATTAGAAAAATCTGAGGATGCTGAATTTCCTACCTGATTTAATTTTAATGCCAATTGTTTTAAATTTATGATATAGCTTCAGATAGTTAAAAGAAATGTGTTTACCTCCTGAGAAAGATTGTTTGAATGAGATTTATGAATGTGTTCTTTTTTCTAATGATGCTAAGAAGCATACAGGAAATATGGAGAATACATATATAATATTATGCATATATAATATTATATATGCCTTCAAAATTATCTTGGGTTTCTGGGCTGGAGAGATGGCTTAGTGGCTAAGGCACCTGCCTCCTAAGCCTAAGAACGCTGGTGCCAATCTCCAGCGGTTCCAATCTCTAGGTCCCACGTTTAGCCAGATGCAAAGTGACGCAAGGGCGCAATGCCGCACTTGACCACAAGGGGGCGCACATATCTGGATTTCGTTCACAGCAGCAGAGACACTGCTGGCAAGCCCATCCCTATCTGTCTCCCTCTCTCTGTCTCTCTCTGTGTCTCTCTCCAAAAATAAATAAAAAATAATAATAAAATTTAAAAAATATCTTGGGTTTCATTGTACAACTATTCTCTTTATATTTCAAGTTATAAAATCTCTAAATGCTCATTAACTCTCATTGGTCCAATGAATTCTATGAATTTTACAAAACACACCCTTACAATGTAAGTGAATTTAAGAACAAAAAATGTAATGAATACTAGTCAATTTATATTATCACACTGAATCTTTGACACATATATCACACCCATATCTGAGCCTCATTATTCTTTATTCATTCCACAATTAAAAAGCAATTCCAGGGCCTGGAGAGGTAGCCTAGTGGTTAGGGCTCTTGCCTGGGAAGCCTAAGGATTCAGGTTCAATTCCCCAGTACCAAGGTAAAGCATAAGGTGGCACATGTGTCTGGAGTTCACTTGCAGTAGCTAAAGGCACTGGCATGCAAATTCTCTCTCTCTCTCTCTGAAATAAATAAATTTTTTAAAAATGAATTCCATAGCATGATGTGGTGATGCATGCCTTTATTCCCTACACTCTGGAAGCAGAAGCAGGAGGATCCCTGCGAGTTAAAGTCCAGTCTGGAACTAGCAAGTGATACCCTACCTCAAAAACCAAGCAAACAAACAAACAAAAATCAATTCCATTAGCACAGTTACTTTTATGGGATTATGGAAAAGAATGTCCACCTTTACAAGGCAGACTCATGCAAAATATTATGTATTTTTCACTTTTCTAAAATCTAAGAATAGAAACCAGGGAGCTTCCTTTTGCATAAAGGTTACCTAAATAATTAATCTATATTGGAATTGTCCTCAGGTCTTTTAGGGAATCCATTATCTCCTGCCTATTTGATAGCAGATAAATGTTGTTTCAATATAGGTATATAGATTTTTCTTCTTTTTAGGAGGGCCTTTCCATTTTTTTTCCTTACCAAGGGTCATGCTGAATTTGTTTGCTATCATAAGACCCTCTTAGGTATAAAGAACCTTGAGTTCTAATATTTTTAACTTCCTGCTGAGCAGATATCTTGACAATTGGTTATTTTTTTCTTCCATATTGGGGACTATACCCTCTCACTTTTTAGCAGTTAGCCACTTACATTTTACATACAGTATGTAGATATTCAGGGGTATAGTTTCTCATGTTTTAATGTAAAGAATCCTGATTCCCTGCAAATACAAATGTCATGCAGACAGTTCTTTACACTCAATTTTGTTATTTTGGTAAATAATTTCATTAATTTTAGGTTGACTTTGCATGATTTCCATTTTTTGTGCCTTTATTTTCATTAAAATTAGGACTGAAAATTCAGAAACATCTGTGGGCTGACTTTCTCCATTCTTCTCTAATACAAGTAGTTGAAGAAAATATAGAATGGGTTATGTATTATCCAGGAGAGTGTAGTTGGACAGATATGTTTTGCAAGACCTAAATTTCAAAGTTTATTATGACATGTATGCTGCCAAAATACATATATGAAATGAATACCATTGAAACTTAGTTACTTGGCTTTTTTGTATTGCATAAAATAAGTAAATGGTTTTTGCAATTAGTGACATATGTCAATTATCTTGTTTGGTGCAGGCTGTCATGCTCATTGTTTGCTGAATGTGACCAGCTGCCACAACTTCTTGCTGCCATCCCTTCCTTGCCATGATTACCTGGAACTGTAAACTGAAATGAACCTCTCCTCACTTAAACTGATTTTTATCAGGTATTTTATCCCAGCAATGAGAAGGTAACTCACATATCTGGGATTATAGGACCAAGCTACCAAATCAAGATGACATTTCTTCAGTGTGCTCAATTCCAAAAACATCATCTTTACTCAAAACTGTATTCAAATTTCTATATTCAACATTTGGGTTAATGATTTTATAATATCATCTAGGGATCTAAACAAGCTAGCTGAAAAGATATTTATTACTACTTTGTTTCCTAACCTTCAATTATGATTCATGAAATTTTAACATTTTTGTCCTACAAATATTTTTTACTTACTTTGCTCACTGTCCCATCCCCACACACAGAGCATAAGTTAAGCCTATCCTTTGGAGTACACACACACACATTTATTAATGACTACATAGACCTCTCTTTCATCCAGAATTCATTATTCAGCACTAGTAAAACATAATCTATAACTATAAACATTTACCCTTTAGGAGACAGTAGTTTAGACCTCAAGAAAACTCATCCACTTTACTTGCTATAGAGACTTAAACAAGATTGTGACTATATCCAAATTCTATGAAGATTTATTTGTGCTACTAATCTTGGAGATGAGCACTACTTTGGCCTATGAGGAGGTTTTGAACAGCAAACTTTCTCAGATAAGTGATAAGGCAAGTTTATTAAATTTTCACATCTATCTTCCCAGATATAAATATCCTCATAGATAAAAATGCCATATATTTTTATATAGCACTATTATACAAATATATAGACTTGTGTGTGAGCTGGAATCAAAAATAAGTAGCAGTAGCAGAGGCTACTAAGCTAGAAAATGGCTATAAGGGAAGGAAGGACATAAGGGTATTGTACATATGCAAGTAGAGCAGATTACAGGGAGGGGAAAGGCCTAAGCGAGACAAGGGGAAGAGAATGTGGAAAAGAAGGACAGGAGGGGGGGGGTTCAATCAAAATTCAAGATATTTTGAATAATACATATGTAAAATTACTTTTCTGAATATTGGCACATCCAGAAGCCATAGATTGTTACTAGAAAATTTCAGTGCCAGGGATGGGATATCTTCCAATGAGTTGTTGGACAGGGAAGTCCCTGATGCCTCCAAAACATTACAGGCTATTGCCAAGGCCCTTGGATTCCCTTGAGAAACAGATGGTAAGACCCTTTGCTGAAGACTTCATTTGCCTGAGTGGCAAGGTGGGACTGAGTAGAAAACCTTCTCCCTGTAGACCAGCCAACTGAAAGCTGGAAAAAGCTGCACTGCATGCAGCCCTATGGGATACAGAGGTCATCAGTAGTGAAAATAGTTGACACTGGAAACCTCAAGTTTGGCCAGACAGGCCCAATGACTGAAAGGGTGCAATAGTGGCATGTCTGCTCTTGGGGAAACCAACTGCTCTCTAATTGGACTGAAGTCCCTCTCTATGGGAAGGAATACATGCTTGGTACTGAAAAACTTAATCAAAAGACTATGGCAGGGGAGTTCATGAGCCTTAGGGGTATAAATCCTGCTCTTGTCTGGCTAAATGTGTATATTATTCCCACCAAACTGCCCTGAAAGCACTATACTTAATGTTCATATTCATATATTAATACTACTCTCACTTCTGTTTAGAGAATCTTCTCTTTTCAGATGGCAATGACCACTGGGATGACCCAAAAGGCAACATAGTGCTGAGAAGAAGGGACAGAGGAGTGCCCAGCATGAAACATCTCTATCACACCCTCCAAGGCTCAAGGTCCATTGCAGAAGAGGTGGCAGAAAGAATGTAAGAGCCAAAGGAAGAGTACCACTCCTTAATATGCATCTGTCCAGCCATAAATTGGCCTCGATACCCATGACCTCGCAGTGCCTAGCAATACCTTCACAAGACTCTCATAATAGGAGAAAAAGATGATGACATCAATTTAAAAGAGAGTCTAATGGAGAAGAGGGAGAGGATATGATGAAGAGTGGAGTTCTGTAAGGGAAAGGGGAGGGGAGGGGAGGAAATATAATGGGTTATTGCCTATAAGTATAGAAATTGTCAATAAAATTAAAAATTAAAAAAAAATAAATGGATGGGATGGATGGTAGCTAGATGGGTATGTGGGCAGGACAGGTAGATCAAAGGATTTTTGGATGGCTAATAGCTAGATGTGTATATGGACAGGTAGATCCATGAGATTTTTGATGGATGAGAGGGTGGGTGGGTGGGTGGATAGTTGGTACCTGAATAGATAGGGGAGTGGGTACATAGAAAAATGATGACAGATGAATAAAAGAATTAATGTCCTTCTGAGAAAAAATACGCCACATGTTTTCATATAACACAATTAGTTACTCAGTGGTATTTAACACAATCTCCTTGCTTTTCTTCATGATATGAATCATAGTTTTAAATACATAGATGAATTCTCATGGTATGACTATATATTCTAAATAAATATTTAGCATCATTGGACTATTCATACTATAGATAGATAGATAGATAGATAGATAGATAGATAGATAGATAGATAGATGATAGATACATATATCTTCTAGACATACATAAATCAAATATGATAATGTCTCTTTTGACAATTAAATGCTATGAAATGTTCAAAACACAAATCGTTTAACCTTTAAAATCTCATACAGGGCTAGAGAGATGGCTCAGTGGTTAAAGGTGCTTACTTGCAAGGCCTGATAGCCCAGGTCTGATTCCCAAGTGCTTATGTAAAGCCAGGTACACAACATGGTTCATGTATCTGGAGTCCGTTTGTATTGCCAGGAGATCCTCGTGTTCTCTCTCTCTCTCATAAATAAATAAAAATCAAGAACACTCATATATAAATTAGTTTTAGAATATTAAATATTTCAATTTTATTTCAGTAGTTTTGTACTAATAACTTGGTAGTCAATTATGCAGTCTTTGTAAATTAAAAAAATTAACATTTTACAATATGATTAAGGAGATATTCATTTTTGCTTATTTAAATGTACATTTTCCAAAAAATACAGTCATGTTTCAGGCCATCTGGGTACAATCACTTTTTAAGTCTTTCAAACATTAAAAAATGCAAAACAGGGATGGAGGAATGGTTTAGCCAAAGGACCCATCTTAGATTCCCCAGGACCCAGATAAGTCAGAGCGTCTGGTGGCACATGCATATGGAGATTTTTTCCAGTGGCTAGAGGCCATGGTGTGCCCATTATCTCCATTCATTCTCTCTCTCTCTCTATCTATCTATCTATCTATCTATCTATCTATCTATCTATCTATCTATCATCTATCTCTACCTATCTACCTTTCTGTCTTTCAAATAAATAAAAATTAAAAATTTAAAAACTACAAAACAAAAATCTCACTTAATCAATAATAAATCAGAAACTTTTTAAATGGGGTGTACAAATGAAATAAATATGAAAAGAACTGATAAGCAGTATGTGTTTAATTTAAAAGAAAACAATCAAAGTGAGCAGATTTCTCTTTGACATGACACAGTAAATAAATTAACAGAGTAAGACACCTCAGTATTTTATTTTATATAATTCTGAGCCAAGCAAAAAACAGTGAACACAGAAATTGTTATCAAGTCTACAGCTTTTAATAATTCAGAAGAAACACTTGAATCTTAAGTTGACATTGGATGAGCATTTAATTGCTGATATAAATAATGAAAATGAAAAAAAAAATGTCAAGCTGAGTGTAGAGACACACACCTTTAATCCCAGCACTTGGGAGGCAGAGGTAGGAGGATTGTTATGAGTTTGAGGCCACCCTGAGACTACATAGTGAATTCCAGGTCAGG
The DNA here is from genome assembly GCA_036365145.1 of Orientallactaga sibirica. Taxonomy (NCBI): domain Eukaryota; kingdom Metazoa; phylum Chordata; class Mammalia; order Rodentia; family Dipodidae; genus Orientallactaga; species Orientallactaga sibirica. The sequence goes on along the minus strand of JAEOAD010000793.1, from coordinate 3,585,008 downwards.
CTGGGCTAGAGTGAAACTCTACTTCAAAAAACCAAAAAAATAAATAAATAAATAAGTCAAACACAACCTTGGCCAGTCTATTAGAAAACAAAGAAAATTATATTCATGAAGTCATAAAAATGAATGAGAAATATCAAACTTCCAAAGAAACCTACAAAACTTTGCTATATTTTTATTCTAAAATGATCCTGAGACGATGATTAGCATATCCAAGGGCAGCATGAGAAATTTTCTAGAAGCATAATCTGGTTTGTTTAATGTTATAGTTCCCTCCAATTGGATGATTCTTTCAGAGTAGCATTTCATTCTGCTCCAAGTCTTTCAAATGAAGAAACAATTGTGGCAAGTGAATTCTATGACATACTTAAAATATTAAATCTGATATTTATCATGAATCATAGTATACTTTTGAAGAAAATAACAAAAATGGGTTTAAAATATTATTCCCAAATCTTTTGAGAAAAGCTTTAAGATGGAGAAAGATTAATAAAATAAATGATTATTAGGCCTGAAAATACAAAATGAGATTTTAACTTAATAGACAGAAAGATTAGAATCTATCATATCCATTATTTTTCAAACTGAAAGTTTTGAGGATAGCCAAGAGGGAATAACCTTTGGTGTACCTCTACTGTTACTGTCTTACTGGAATTTCTAAATTAACTCTCAACTTTCATTTTGCATGCCCTTCTAACAGCCTCTACTTTCATCCAATTCTATGCTTCTATCTCTGTTTTTTCTCTTTTCTCTCTCTCTCTCTATAGCTCTCTCTATATACATATATATGCATTCTCAAAAAATAAACCTTTGGAAAATATTAAAGTATCTTTTCACTGCCTGTGAAATAGTTACCAATCTATGGCAAACACACAGGCTCCTTCATAATTATATCCTTGACTACAATTCTTACACTTATGAGTATCTAATTTGAAGGGCTTTTGAAAAAAAAAAACTTTTTCATATAATATTAACAATTTCCAAATTGCAATTGGGGCGTTTTAGCTAAACATGGGGACTTTGTTAAGGTGGGGCTATTTGTCATTATATAGGTTACAAAAAAATGAATGTGCTCTTAATGTTACTCTCGCTACTCTCAAATACTTTACAGTCCCCTGAAAAAGTTACTTACTTTTGACATCTCTACAAAGGCATATGCTGCCCCATTTGCTACAGTAAGCCTTTTTATTACCATCCCTTTGAAAGTTTTCAGCCATGTCAATGAATGCTTCCCAAGATGGCTGACTAGATGTTCTTAGTATCCCCCCCCCACAGCAACAAACAAAAACTAGTAAAATCAAATAAAACAAAACAAAGAAACAGTTTCATTCAAATATGTTTATAAAAACCTGTAATCCTTGTTATTTAGAGGTTTGGAAGTTGAGACTGGAGTATAGAGAGTACCAGGCTGAAGACACCAGCTATTTCAATAAAATGTTTGAAGGAAACTAGGAATGCTGCAAGGATGTGGCAGAGACACTTCAAATCACAGGAATATATAATAGAAAGAAACTAAACACAGAGGATCTACTTTTGTGTCTCTGAATACAACCTTTAACCAGGGGTGACTTACCTTGATGGGGAATAGGTAAGCAGGAAACTTCCCACAGTCTCTACATATGCCCCAGACATTAGTGACATTAAATGTTGAAAAACTTTGTCATCTCAAGCCTAGTGTAGTATTCAGCTTTATGTTATTAGGATGAACTTTTAAACCTGGCCCAGATTATAGGAGGAATGGTATATTTAAACATCTTTAAGTCTTTTCTGTAAAATATGTCCATCTTTTAAAGGCTATGCCAGACACTCAAGGTGATCAAGCTTTGTCATGCCACATCTTAGCAGTGGCTCTTGGAACTATATGTACTTTATGACCCACTCCACATTTTTTTGTTTGTTTCTGAAACCAATATCAGGTGTGTAGGACACTGCCATATTTTTAATTTAGGGACAAAATAAATGTTCACCTTGATCAGTAGGAGATATATATAAAATTCTATTTTTATCATTTAGTCTTTTTTGGTAGAATCACCTCAGACATCCTTTTTATTGTTTTAATATAAAGGAGTTGGGGCATTTTTTAAAATGTTAATGTATTTAACAATAGCAGCTTTATTAACCAGTCTGTGTTCATAATTTTAACTTGTTTGAATTTTTTGAGCTTTCAATATTAAAAATTTTAGTTTTATATCTTTAATCAAGCATATCAATTTATTACAAATTTAACCTTGACCAAGCTCTATGGCTATGGGCAGCAGAATACAGCAAACTCTTATGTGAGTAGCCTAGTTTTAACAAAGATTTTTATTGTTTTTCCTTCCCCTTAGAAAATTTATAAGCAAAGCCTCCACATAGTTTTTTTCTGTATTTCTTAGTTTCAAATTTTCACCAGAGTAGCCCATAAAACTTGGCATAGCACTCTGGAATACATCTTCAGTTGTAAGTACCAAGTCCATATTCATTCCTCCAAAACAAAGGTTCAAAAAACCCAAAATCTACATGGTTAGATGCATCTCAGCATCTGTACCCTATTCTTGGTACCAAATTCTGTAGTAAGTAGTCTGCGTTACATTGTTGGGATGAACTTTTAAACCAGACATAGGTTATAAGAAATGTAAAATTTATTTAAACCTTGCAGATACAGGGAAAATTCCATAATAACAGAAACAGCTGGCCCCTTTCATAGGTCCACATACAGAAAGGAAAGCAACACCAACACAAACAAGCACACTCCAGGAACCTAAGCAGAGCTCAAGCACTCTGTATACATTAGGCTGGAATTCAGATACACCTTATGGCTACACCCTAGTATCTGCTGACAATGATACCTCCTCCATCCAGGAGGCTGGAGATCCAAAAAATTTAATTAAATAAATATTTTTAATATATGTTTTTATTAGTTATGTATACTAAATCTTATGGGGACATCCATTCAAACTACCACACCTAGTATGGGGAGTTTTCAGGCTACTACTATATTGGCCTTGTTTTGGCCTCTTTTACCAAGGTTCTAGCTACAGGGACACATCTTGAGACTTTGATTGTTAATGGAACTGTTGATACATAATAGGAACAAAGTGAATTTTTTTGAGGTAAGCCCAACAGACTGCCTTGTTTTTATGCAAGAGTGAAAGAGTGAGGGAGAAAGAGAGAAAGAGGGAATTGGAAAGCCAAGGCTTCCAGTGACTGCAACTGAACTCCAGTCATGTGTGCCCTCTTGTGCACAAGTGTGACCTTGTATGCCTGTGTCACTGTGTGACTGGAGAGTCAAACATGAGTCCGTAGGCTTTGCAGGCAAGTGCCTTAACTTCTAAGCCACAAAGTGAATTTTCTTTTCTTTTCTTTTTCTTTTTCTTGTTCTTTTTCTTTTTTCTTTCTTCCTTTTTTTTTTTTTTTTTTTTTTTGAGGTAGGGTCTCACTCTAGCCCAGGTTGACCTGGAATTCACTAAGTAGTCTCAGGGTGGCATTGAACTCATAGAGATCATCCTATCTCTGCCTCCTGAGTGCTGGGATTAAAGACATGCACCACCATGCTCAGCTTCAAAGTGGATATTTTTAATAGGTAGTCATCCAGGGACAAAGACCAAAGGAGATGCAGGACTAAAAACTAAGTCGGACCCAGTTTCATCCAAAGCGGCTGCAAGCAACAACTCTAGTGACAATTTCCTTCCTCCTGTACAAGTTTTCCAGGCTGTGCATACCTGTGGGCTGGTCCTTCCTGAGTCAGCTTCTTGAGCTCACCAACCAGTGAGGTTTCCCCTTTGCACTCCTGAGTCTGATGATGAGGCTCATCCTAATTGGATGTTTGATCCATAAATGAACCTGGCATATGGGTGTAAACCTTTCTTCTTCTTCTTCTTGACACATGTAAATAAGTTTCTCTGGGTCTCCTCAACCCCTTCCTGCATGGTTTTCGGGTACTTTCCTGGTTTGCTACATGTGTGTCTCTCTTTAAGCTCTAAGTCCCCTAATATTTCTTAGTCTGTACCAACTATGCAATGAGAATCTTTTGGTTTTAGCTCTCTGGCTTTGCTCTCTCTCTCTCTCTCTTTCTCTCTCTCTCTCTCTCTCTCTCTCTCTCTCTGTGTGTGTGTGTGTGTGTGTGTGTGTGTGTGTGTGTGTGTGTGGGTATCCCTGTCCAGGCTTTTCCTTATGTGAAGGAGATTTTCCCTATCTTTCCTCCCTCTGTCTAGCCAAGCTGGACAGGGGGAAGAACTTATTTTGGCATGATCCTTTCTGCTAGCCTTCTTTCTGGATCCGTAACTCCCTAAAATAAATCTCACAATTCATAGGTTACTCTTCTCTGAGTCTTCATTTTCAATTCTTTACTAATTTGTACAAGGACCCAAATGGCAGGGTCTGTGGGCCTGGGAGCTCCTGTGCCTTTGTAGAATTTAATTATTCCCTGAACCAAAATCCTATATCACTGTGAAGCAGTCTGGTACCTGCTCCCTAGAGTTAAACTGACTCAGTCTTGCAAACCATCCAGGTAGTTAAGCCAATGCCTCCAGGGACTGAGGAAACAGTCAGGACAACTACCTTGAATGAATCAGCCTACAAAGGCACTCAGAATGCTATAAAGTAGCCCTGATGAGCTATTTGTTGCCTTAAATGTAGCCTTTTAGTTCTGTCCATACACCCATATAGTCTCAGGCCTAGAAAACACCAGGCAAACAGCTCTGAGTAATGGGACAACCAAACCAACCAACAAGGAAGCAGGTGGGTTTGACCAGTCACTTGTGGTCCTAAAAAGAATTGAGTTACCTTAAAGCTCTCAGAAACAGATCCTTGATCCTACCCAACACTGGCTGTATTAAATAGCTTGACAAACCTGATTATGCAGATTGGCCCTGAGATTCCTCAAAAAATCACATCATATTATAAATTATAAATATGTATGAAATGTGACAGTTTAAAATATTCAAGTATATAGCATATAGTGATTACCATAAAATGCATTTACAATTTGAAAATGCAATATTAAAACTTATTTTTTAGGGTTTTCAGGTCATTTAGGCACACAGTGTTTAAATCATAATAATCACTAGTATCTGGGCTTTAAATGATATATATTACACTGAGCTTTTTGAGAGTGTGTTCACTCATTTCTTTCCTGTGGACACATTCCTAGAATGTTGTTTATACCACAGTTTTATGTGCTGTGAATTTGAAGACAGTGTCAAAAACAATAGTGTGTCTCAACTAATGATAACAGTAATATATATATATATATATATATATATATATATATATATATATATATTGATTTCAGACCTAAGGTTCAAAATTCTTAAGGGAATTATCCAAGTTTAAGGAGCTCAATAAATGACAAAATCAGAATTAGAATCCATATCATTCTGAATGAAAATGATTATTCTTAATCATAAGGACTTTTTGAGTGTTAGATTTTATTGGGATTTCATGATTGAAGGGAAGTTCTCATACCATAAGTAATTTCCCAGCAATATTTCTACGATGTACACTGTTAATGACTCAAACACTTGAGTGAAATTATTATTACCTAATGAAATTCTTCCTTCAAATAATTTGTTTCAACCTAAATCACATAAATTATGTTATTATGACAACATTTTTGTGTGAAACAATCATATGTCTCCCAGACACAAGTAGCACTTATTAGGCACTTACTATGTGGGAGGCATTGGGTTAGACATGTTCACATCACAGTACTGAAGGAAGGATAATCACATAACAATGACTCACACTTATTAAGTAGACATAATAGAAAGAATTTGGTAGATTTTCATTTATTTTCTCATTTAATCCTTTGAAAATCTGCAGGAATCAGGTATAGTTAATCCAAAAATAAGGAGATACAGCATCAGAAACATTTAGAAACTTCTCTGAGGTTATAAACATAAAGTATTACATAAAAACAAGCATTAAAATTTGGGATTCACACAAAAGAGAGAGTGAGTTACCTTACTTAGTATATAGTTTTTCAAATCCCATTCATTTTCCTGAAAATTTTACAACTTCATTTTTCTTTACAGCTGAGTAAAAATCCATTGCATATATGTGCCACAATTTCATTATCTAGCCATGGACATCTAGTCTGATTTCATTTACTAGCTTTTGTTAATAGAATAGCAATGAACATGGTGTCAAAATAGGGGACCATGAGAGAAGAATAAGAGGTGACAAGAAGTGATGGAGTCAAGGACAAAAGGAAACATGTAATGTGAAAGCTGGAAATGAATTTATATTGGGGGGAGGGAGATGGAGAAAGAGGAAGGAATCAAAACAAAAACAAAATTTGTTTGAATATATCATAATGAAACCTAATTCCTTTCTTAAAGACAAGGACATTTTAAATATTTTACTTATTTATTTGCAAGCAGACAGATACAAACAAAGAGAGGGAAAATGGGCATCCCAGGGCCTGTAGCCACTGAAAACCACTCCAGATGCATGTGCCACCTTGTGCATCTGGTTTTACATGGGTACTAGGGAATCAAACCTGGGTCCTTAGACTTTGCAGACAAGCACTCTAATTGCTCAGTCATCTCTCCAGCCATGATGAAGTCCAATTCTTTGCATGATAAAAATAATAATTTTATCATGCCTATTTTATTATTAAGCTTATGGATTTATTTTATGTATTAGCACTATGAATCAGCATTGCTAGTTTTATTATGAATTTCTATGCATGTGGAAAGTAATTATTATTTAGGTTGTCATTCATGTAATAGCTTCGTAGTCCACATCACAGCATCTATCAAAATATCACAGTGTTAATGGGAGTTTGTTGCATGGCACACAGGAGTGACTAAGTAGCAGCATGGCTTTGGAATAAATGCTTGACAACTTTGCTTGATCCAACCTTCCCCACGTTAAAAATAAAACCTCATTATGGAATATGTTGCCCACTACCATTCCCATACTTTACTGATCTATCCGCTTTTTTATATCTAGTTTAAAACCAGACATGCTATTGTCAGTGAGAAGAGGATTGCAAATTTGTAAGCATACAGTCTTTCAGCTTTGTCACACTAGTCTTTCATAGAATGACTGTGTGTATTATTCCCATTTAGTGGACTACATCACTATTGTAAATAATATGGGAAAATTGTACAGGTAAATCCCAGCTTTTCATCTTAATCCTAAAAGGATGGGCACTAAAGAAATAAATGCAACTAATTTAACATTCTTTGGAGAAAGAGCTACAGAGGGACCACCTGGCATTCAAAAGTAAAGCAGCATACTTCACATTCCTGAAACTGAGTCTCTTGTCTACCACTAACATTTCATTAAAATTGACTTGTATTCATTTAAAACAAGAATTATTGAAATTTCTAGAGGAATAAAACTGCATCCACTTTTTTCAAAGCCTTTTGTTTTGGCAAATATACAGCAAATCACTAAGTAATTTCAGCAGCTCTTTCAATTAATACATTGCAGATGGATATCTGTTTAAATCATAATGGGTCATTTCTGCCAAAACAGCCAAGCCCTTTAGAGTTTAACAAGGGGAAATACATGCATGCTTCATGTAGCCTTAATTTAGTATGAGAGTCCCCATGTTTTATCTCTGCAAAGCAGTTTTGTCAGCATGGCGAACTTCTTTCTGAGGACGTAAATTGGTATGAGCATGACAGAAACTGTACCATCCAATGCTGATTGTCTCCCACACCCAATATAACATGCCACAACAAAAAAGAAAAGTGCTGAATTAACGCAACTGTTAGATTATTTTAGCAATAATCTTGATAATTTGCACACACATAGATGCACAAACTTTGTTTTTCTTAGCTATGGCATCTAAGTTTTCTTTGTCACTATAATTTTCCATGTTCATGACTGACCAAAGTTTATTTTGTCTACCCTGTGGTTCAATGTTTTATAAATGTTAACTAATTCTATCTTTGGTAAGTGATTGAATTAGGATTCATCAATCATGCATGCATTTCTATAATTGTGTCATTAATCCTTTGCTAACAGTTTGAAATGGCTCAGATAATGTATCTCTCAGATCCAAGTATATAGTTTAGTCGTGGTTCATTCAGTAATTTGGTTTTTGAAAGATGAGTATTATAAAATATCTAGAACCAAACCTAAGAACTATATTTTTCACTCATTAAGGCTTTTAAAAGTTATATACAGAATCGGTAAACCATTCAAAATGAGATAATTGTGCTTTTGTAAAAATTTTAATTATGTATATTGAGAAAAGTGCTAAGATAAAGTGAAAATGCAAATGGCAAGGGAAATGCAGAACAAAATGTATTCATCCAAGAAGGCAGTGATTTCGTACTCTACATAGGATTATAAAATTAAAAAGCCTTAACTAAAACCTAAAGGAAATAGGCAGAACATACATTGTAAAAATAAATAAATAAATAAATACATAAATAAATAAATAAATAAATGAATGAATTTTGGAAGACAAAAAATGAGGTACAATATTACTAATGTGAAATATGTACAAATTAAAGTAAGAATATTACTTCTAAGATTTTACCATTATTTAAGATATTGTCAATGCAAAAGACATAGCTCTCACCTTAAAGGGGATAAGAGAGTTTATTCTGGATCCAAATATAAGTGACCATGGCCTGGAAACACAGATTTAAGTTAACCCAAATTCCATGTTCCAACATGTTAACAATTTCATGAAGATTTTAAAGTTACAGAACAAAAGAAAGTTGAAAATCAAGGCACTTTTCAAATATACTGACTGGTAGGCACTAGGGGCTAAAGGTATCCCAAGGTAATTTGGCTCTCACTTGAAGCATTCCTTCTCTCTGAAATCCATAGGAGTTTTATCAGTCCATTCAGCATTATCTGAGGCAGATGTAGCTCTTTCTGGGAATTTCATTTCATAAAATCTTGTCACATCTCTTGTTTATAGAGTTGTGGAGAAACAGATACTCAGAAAAAATGACAATAGGGCTAACACAACTACTTTGAGAGATATTTGGCAATATTCACAAATTTAATAAAAAACATACATTATAAACCCAGGAAATCATATCTCTCGGAATTTTATCTTTTGCAACAAAGACTTTGATATACTCATATGTATTATGTAGAATTGCATACTTATGGTTAAATTTATATGTAAATAGAATAACAGATTAATGGGGGTGAATAGGACTAAGTGAGGTCAGGGGAAGAGACTGAGTAAAGGGAAGGTGGAGGGAGGGTTAATGAAAATCTAAGAGGATATAAATAACTCATATGGAAACCTACTTTTCTAGACAATGAAACACTCAGAAGCAATAGATTGTTTCTAGAAAATTTTCAGTGCCAGGGATGGGATACCTTCCAGCGAGTTGTTGGCCATGGAGGTCCCTGATATCACCAAAACATTATAGGCCATTGCCGAGGCCCTTGTTTTCCCACCAGGAATAAATGGTAAGACCCTAATGCTGAAGATTCCACATAATTGGGCTGCAAGTTCACTGAGAAATCCTGCTGGAGCTGAGCTGAAAGCCTCCTCCATGTGGACCAGCTGACAGATAGCTGGAAAAAACTACACTGCATGCAGTTCAGTGGGAGAGAGAGAAATCACCAGTGAAGATACTCAACCGTGGACACTACAAGCCTTAAATTTGGCCAGCCAGGGCAAATGAGCCAATGGGTGCAATAGTGAATTATCTGTTATGGGGGAAACCAATCGCTCTCTGGTTGGACTCCCACTCCATGGGAGGGAATATATCCCTGATACTGAAAACCTATATTGGGGTAGTCATGAACACTAGGGGTATAACTTCTGCTGGTGTCTTGCTAAATGTATATACTATGCTAACCAAACTGCCCAGTAAGCACTTCTCTTAATGTTCATATCCATATATTAATGCTACAACTCTCACTTTTTGTTAGAAAAGCTTCTCTTTTCAAATGGTGGTGACCTTGGGATAACTCAGAAGGCACCATGGTGCTAAGAAGAAGGGACAGAGGAGTGCTCAGCACTGCAATATTTCTAACACACCTTCCAAGGCTCAGGGTCCACTGCAGAGGAGATGGCAGAAAGAAGGTCAGAGCCAAAGGAAGGGTAGGACTCCTTACAGTGTGCTCCTCCAGACAAAAAATGGCCTGGATATCCATGACCTCACAGTGCCTGACACTACCTACACAAGACCATCACAATAGGAGGAAAAGATCATGATATCAAAATAAAAGAGAGACTGAGAGGGGAAGAGGATATGATGGAAAGAGGAGTTTCAAAGGGGAAAGTGGGGGTAGGGAGGGAATTACCATAGGATATTGTCTACAATTATGGAAGTTGTTAATAAAAAAAGAAGATGAAAAAAATATGTGTGCATGCATTTTCACATATGTATAGGATATATGAAGATTTTGGTAATACTAGTTATATATGTAAAGGATAAAAGTCAGGATAAAGGAATTCTTTAACCATAGCTCAGTGGTTAAAGATACTTGCTTTCAAAGCCTGCTGGCACTGGCCACTACCCATGTTTGGACAGATGTCGGTCATTTTCCCCCAGTCACTCGTGCAGCACCCTCTAGCACTAGACAAGCTAACTGTCTGGGGACTGGTCCTCTTCCAGATTCCAACCAGGTCACTCCATGTTTCATCCCAACAGCATATGGTGTCTTTGACAGTAGGGTCTTACCATTAACCTTTGGTGGGTCATCAAGAACTCTGACAGAAATCTGTGTGTTTTTTTTTTTTTTTTTTTTTTTTTTTTGCGGGGGGGAAACCTTGTAGCTCTCTGTGAACAACAACTCATTGTGAAAGTTAACCCCATGCTAGTACTTGGAGTTACAAGTCAGCACCAAGGAAGGTGAAGGAAGAAAAAGATAGGATATAAAAGAGAAAGAGAGGATAGAGAGGAAAGAAAGAGAGAGAGAGAGAAAAAATGAAAACATTAAGGTTGTTTTTCATGCTGTCCTCTCCAGGTCCCTGTGGTTCAGGTGTTCCCTCTACAGTCCTGCTGAAGGATCAATGTTTTACCCTGTTGTTCAGAGTATAGGATTTTATGGTACCATTTCCAGTTGGGTTCTTGTTTGTGACATCTCTCCAAACAACTCGCAGCTTAAGCTACTCAGCAGTAAACAACCTGATGTGATGCTCAAACAAGTGCAATAGTGGCACACAGCCATGGTGGGTAACCAACAGCTCCTGATTTGGCTAACAGATCCACTCAGTGGAATGGAACTCATAGCTGGAACTGGGAAATAATTCAAAACAATATAAAAAAATGAGTCCATTCTCCAATATCAAGATCCCACCAAATGTGGGCTAGAAGAGGGCATACACATATAAAATTCTCTCTGAAATAACCATGGCCATCCCATCTATATGGTAATAATTTCTCTCTCCATTAGAGAATTTGCTTCTCTTTTCCAGATGGACAACGAACCTGAAGGAAGGATCAGACTATCACACTTCAACATCTGATGGACAACAGCAACAGGAGAGTGTGCCAAACACTGGCAAGAGGAAGCTGGCTACTATATTCATTAGCCCACCCTCAATAATGCACTGCCTCCAGGAGGCTTTTATTCCCAAATTGCCATAGATGGGGACCTAGCATGCAGACCAATTAAGTTTATGGGGACACCTAACTCAAACCACCACATTCTGCCCCTGGCCCCCATAAGCTGATAACTATATATTATGTAAAATGTAATGCATTCGGTCCAATTTTAAAAGTCGCCAGAGTTTTTATCAATCCTAATGATGTTCAAGCATCCTCATAGTCCAAGGTCTTTTAACTGAGCCATAATACAAAAAAAAAAAAAAAAAAAAAAAGAATAACATAATGGCACAGAATAAATATTCACACTGCAAAAGATGGTATTGGGTATGGCAAATTAATATTCAACTAATACAAGATTTAAATAGGGCAAACATCAAGCTCTGTAGCTCCAAGTCCAAAGACTCTAGTCAGTGACAAGTCTCCAAGTCTAATAATTATAACCAGTGACAAGTCTCTAGAGTAATAATTCCTCCCCTCCAGCTAGGCTACTCACAGTCCTGGAAAACTTCAACCAGTGCTGGCAGCTGTCCTTGGCAGCTGTCCCATAGTCCTGGCATCTCCACTGGGTCTCCACTGTAACCAATGGTTCATCCTCATGGCTCCATCAGGCCTACATGCAGGTAATCCAACAAGCTTGCTTCACATTGCCCAAGGCCATTTCCAAAATACAAAACTGTGTTGCAAATTCAATGACCCTCTATTTCCTGCATCTGTTATACTCCTTAATACCAGGTGGGCTGACAACTTGTTAATCCAGAGGGGGGTAATACAGCTGATATTGAAGAAAAGGAGACTCCTTCAGCATTCAGGCCCCTTCAAAAGACTGCATTTTTCCTGTTGTCCCAATGCAGGTCAGCTGGCCCAATCTCCATGGTTATAATCTCTCATACAATTGCCACTGAATGGGCAGCAGTTTCAGGTTGAAAGATTTCTTTTTTTTTTTTTTTTTTCTGTGTCATATCCCTCTGCTCACACCAATACATTTCTATGCAATGCAACCCTGCACAAGTTCTCAGGATACAGGCATAACAGCAAACCTCTCACACAAATTGCTTCTAAGCCCAGTCCAGCCAAAGCTCTTTACTCACCTTCATAAACCAAACCTCACAGTCCATAGTTCTTACTATATTGAGATAGTTCAACTCTGACCAGAATAGTCCATCAAGCTATACTTATAGCACTGCAAGGCATGTCTTAGGGCAACGTTTCAATTCTTTCCACATTCCTCTTGAAAATCATCTCCAAAAGGCCAAAAACCATGCAGTCGGGTTTCTAGCAGTAATGACCCCACTCTCAGTATGAACTTTACTGTTGCAGTCAGGTTCATATTGCTAACAGAAAACACCCAACCAATAGCAGCTTGTGGGTAAAAAGTATTTGTTTTGGCTTACAGAGTCGAAGGGAAGCTCCATAATGGCAGGGGGGAAATGGGCAGAGGGTAGACATCACTTCCTGGAAAAGATCAAATGGACAACAACAACAGGAGAGTATGCCAACCACTGGCAAGAGGAAGCTGGCTATAACACCTATAAGCTTGCCCCCAACAATGCACTTCCTCCAGGAAGTGTTAATTCCCAAATTGCCATCAGCTGGTGTGGTGGTTTAATTCAGGTGTACACCATAAACTTATGTATTCTGGATTATAGGCTCTCCAAATGATGGCAATTGGAAATGAAAGCCTCCTGGATGTGGTGTATTGGGGGTGGGGTGCGGGCTTATGGGTGTTATAGCCATTTTGGCACACTCTCTTGTTGCTATTGTCCACCTTATTTTGGCCAGTGACTGAAATGTCCCTCTCTGCTCATGCCATCGTTTTCCCCTGCGATAATGGAGCTTCCCCTTGAGCCTGGAATCCAAAATAAACCTTTTTTCCCCCAAAAGCTGTTCTTGGTCAGGTGATTTCTGCCAGCAATGCAAACCTGAATACAACAGCTGGGAACTTAGCATTCATACTACCTAAGTTTATAGGAGACACCTGAATCAAACCACCACACCCTGGAACAACCATTCCCCTCACCAATATCTCTGCTTGCAAATGAATAAATAAATATATTATTACTGGCCTGGAGAGATGGCTTAGCAGTTAAGGTACTTGCCTGAAAAGCCAAAGGACCTCAGTTCGATTCCCCAGTACCCACTTAAGCCAGATGCACAAGGTGGCACAATCTTCTGGAGTTTGTTTGCAGTGTCTGGAAGCCCTGGCACACCCATTCTCTCTCTCTCTCTCTCTCTCTCTCTCTCTCTCTCTCTCTGTCACTCTTCCTATTTACCTCTGACAAATAAATAAATAAAATATATAAATATATCATTACCAAAAACACCTGCATAACACCTTTTCCCTATTGCATACATTCATTCCTCACCCTTATTTCTAGGAGCTAAAATTAGCAAAATTTTTTATTCCATTTTGAATTGCTTCCCATCTTTTTATTTATTTATTGTATCACTGACAGAATGAAAATGTTTATGGGGTTGGGCAAAGCCATTTACCTATTATATTGAATTTCTGAGATGCTGGAACATAAGAGGCATAAGGAGGGGAGACTGGGGGAAGAATCAAGGAAAGGAACAGAGCTTGGTGTCTGCCAGGAGAGACCTGAGTTCTTGGTCATTAAACAGTTTAGGATATGGTTGATTAGGCAACCAGAAATATCAAAAAGACTACAGCAAAATAAAAGGGTATTGTAAACTAAAGTAGATCACTTCACAATTTTACTCCAAGCCATGGCCAGCATTCCATCATTATTTGAGTGTCTAGAATCCAGGAACTTGTGGACAGACTCAGGAAGAATGACATTTTCAGACCCTTTTGGCCTTCCTCTTAAACTTCCTCTTAAACTCCTCTCTATAAACTTTTTTTTTTTTTTTTTTTTGAGATTGAGTCTCACTCTAGCTCATGCTGACCTGCAATTCACTATGTGAATTTACTCAGGATTGTCTCTAACTCTAGGCAATCCCAAGTGCTGGTATTAAAGGCATTTGCCACCATACCTGGTTCATCAAACATTTTTATATAGTTTATGGTAGAGAGATTTTGATTGTTTACATGCAAAAATAGTGTTGTAGTTACCTTCTCGTTACTGGAAAAAAACACCCAACAAGAAGTGGCTAATGGGAGGAAAGGATTTATTTCAGGCTTACAGAATCCAGGGGAAGTTCCACCATGGTGAAAGAAGCTGGCTTACTCCAGTATAAATCTACAGCAGGAAGAGGAAAGCCACCAGCCAGCAGCTGTAAGCAGGAACAGCCAGAGCTCAAAACTGGCTTTCAACATGCCATAGGACTGGGATCAAGATCTGCCCACAGTGCCAAACCTCTTTAAGCAGGCTACTGGAGACTTAAGTAGGAATCTTAACCTAAAACATCTGAGTTTTAATAGGGGGCATACGTTCAAACCACCACAGGCAGAACAGACTAAATTGCTAGGCAATTAATTCCATCTTTCTTCTCTTCATGAACACTGGAAAGATTTTCCTCTTAAGTTGAGCATAGTAATATAATTTTTTATGTATATGAGAAGGGGAAATAGTCCCTCCCCATATGTTTAATTAAAATGCAAAATATTAGACATAATTATGACATTAAAACATGATTGTCAACTGGATTCAGTGGCACAAACCTATAATCCAAGCACTTGGAAAGAAGAGGCAGGTGGGTCAGGAGTTCAAGGCCAGCTTTATGTATATGGAGCTCAAGGGCTGGAGAGATGGCTTAGTGGTTAAGCACTTGCCTGTGAAGCCTAAGGACTGCAGTTCGAGGATCAATTCCCCAGTACCCATGTAAGCCAGATGCACAAGGTGGTACATTCATCTGGAGTTTGTTTGCAGTGGCTGGAGGCTCTGATGCACCCATTCTCTCTCTGTCGCCGGCTTGCTCTGCCTCTTTCTCTTTCTGTCTGTCATTCTCAAATAAATAAAAGAACAAAAGTTTAAAGTACCCTATATGGATCACAAGGCCAACCTGGGCTACAAGAGATTATGTTTCAAAGATCAAACAAACAAAAAAATGGCCTGGCATGAGGGCACATGCCTTTAATTACATCCCTATGGAGGCTGAAGTAGGAGGATCACTTTGAGTTCCTGGTCAGCCTAGGCTAGAGTGAGACACTGACTCAAAAAGACAGAGAAAACATAATTGCTTTAGTTACCATTTCACTAAGAGTTCTTCAGCTATCTGAAGTTAGAAGTTAAGAATGGTTAGAATTTTCCATGTTCTTAGCTCTAACTACTGTCAACTTTGACATGATTTCTCATCCATTATCTCTTCAGAAATAATCTGAATAGTATAGTGTAGAGTAAACCAATTAGCTACATTTTTTTCTGGAACCTTTCCTTCTCTTTAATTAAGGATCAGCTTATTTCTTTAAAATCAAGCCATACCGTTTTTCTATCACACATGGTGCTGTTGTTGTACATATAGGAGTTTTTGTTGTTGTTGTTGTTGTTGTTGTTGTTGTTGTTTTCCCACATTGGTCACAAGTAAGCTATACTTCATATTTTTATACACACAAACAAAGTTTTTAACTGGGTACAATTTTCCCCCTATAAATGCTTTTTTTTGTAATTTTTCATACCAAATCTTTAAGACTTTACAGAGGAAATTCTCATTTATGATATGATAATGAATGTTATACTAACTTGTTTAAGAGGCATGGGCTCTTAAGTCACACTTTCAACAATAGCCTTGAAAACTCCTTCATATTATAGCTCATCTTTTCTTGTCACAAGAATTTGAGAAAACTATCAAAATATTTAAATAAGGCACCTATTTTCATCCATTGTTTTTACACATTATATTGGCAATCCTTATTCATATATATAATGTAGCCTGATCATCATCCTCTCCCACCACCATTCCTTTTACCCTTCCAATCCTCTTGTACTGAACCCATTCTCCTTTCCATCTACTCCCTGGTGTAATTCAATGTCAGCTTCCCTTCTCCCTCACATTTTGCAGTTCTTGTGTAGATAGTGTCAGCCACTGTGAGGTCATTAATGCAATCATCATTGCAAAGTGCTCCTCCCTTTCCTTTGGCCTTATAATCTTTCTGCTACCTCTTATTCCAAGGTCCTTGAGCCTTACAGGGTGTGATAAAGTTATCTTACTGCTAAGCACTCCTCTGTCACTTCTCAGCATTTTTATGGGTTTTAAATCTCTTCACTGGTCATTGTGATCTGAAAAGAGAAGCTTCTTTAACCATAAGTGAGAGTAGCATTAATATATGGGCATAAACATAAGTGTTTAGGTGGAAATTTGCAAGCATAAAATAATCATTTAGGCAAACAACAATAGTGATTTTCCACCTAGGGCTATGACCTCCTCAGCCATAGGTTTTTGATTAGGTTTTAGTGTTAGATGTAAATCCCTCCCATGGAGTGAGCTTCAAATTCAATCATAGAGCAGTTGGTTTTCCCCATAACAGACATGCCATTATTGTACCAGTTGTTATATTTTGCCTGGCTCACCAGGTATTAGCTTGCAGGTACCCCTGCTGGTTAAGACAAATGATAACTTTTCTTCCCCAACAGCTTACAGACCACTTTCCAGTACCATGAAGCTAGTCAAGATTGAGGGGGTTTCAAGCTCTCCTCTAGCTTGATTTCTCAGTGTCCTATAGCCCAAGGATTTGGTATCTTCAGCAATAGGGTCTTAACATGTAGTTCTGGTGTGCAAATAAGAGCCTTGACTTTAACCTGCATTGTTTGGGGGATATCGAGGACCTCCATGATCAACAACTCATTGGAAGATGATGTTGGGCCCTAAGAGGCCTGGGCACAAGGCCCAATGGAACTTCCTGAGCCTGGCTAGAGTTTGGCGACCTGTCTTTGGCCTATTACTCCCGCTTAGGAGTGACTCAGCAAGGCCTAAGCCAAAACTGCCTCCACCCAGCTACTGCTAACGTGGTGAAATACTATTGGCCCTTACACCTTTATCCCATCCTGAGACCCCACCCTCTTTCTCAATGCTATATAAACACCTTTCTACTACAATAAAACGAGTTCCTGCTTTGACAAGACTCCCAACCCAGTGTGTTTTTCTCTCCGGTGTCTTAAAGGAGGGGGTTCTGGGTCACTGACATTCACCATCCCACTCAGCCCCCCAAAAGGAACCGGCTGGACCAGCTCCTTCTTCAGCCCTACCTGCCGGGGGAACTGGCAAGATATCACATCCCTGGTTCTGAAATATTCTTGTAACAATTTATGGATTCTGGGTGCAGCATTATCCACCCACTCAAGGTTATTTTATTCTTTTGTAGAAAGATAAAATAAAGATAGTATAGTATGTAGTCACCATAGTGTAATTGTTAAGACCTGATGCCTAGAGCCAGAGCCAAACTGCCTAACCCTGAAGGTCACTGGCTTTATGATATGGAAAAAAAAAATGCTGAAACTCTTGGGCTAGGGAAATGGCATAGCAGTTAAGAATACTTGTCACATAAGCACATAACAACGAAGACTTCAGTTCAAACCAAGTGTGACTCCCTAGAAACCAAACACACACACATACACCCAAATGGACATGGCTATAAATGTCTTTACCTACAGTGCATGGACAGCATCTCCAAGTTGAGGGTGAAAAACAACATGGATGTACCACATAGTTCCTCTAGCCTCATCATGCCCATATATGTGGCACACACATCTGTATACACACGCACCCACCACACAAAACAACCAAAGATGCTTTAATTTCCATTGTGCCTTCAGCTTTCCATCTGAATAATAGGGTACAATTATATAATCTGCTTTAAAATGTCTGTCACAATGAATACAAAATATGTGTGCGTGCATGTGTGTGTGTGTCTCCAGCAGTGGTACTTCATGTAATAATAACAATGTCATGAGGATTTAAAGTGATTTATTGTGGAACTTACATAATTTATAAGAACGTGGAGTTTAGTCATCCACAAGGACTCTAAATACCTATATTTCTCCAATTAGAATACTATTTTTTTCTCTCACTCCCCCACCTTTATTTACTATTTATAATTAACTTTATTTTAAAAATTACTATTTGGAGATAGATTTGTATAGCAATTAACTTCTCGTAGTTGGGATAAACATCTGACAAGAAGCAGCTCATGAGCAGAAATAAGTTATGTCAGACATACACTTTTTAGAAGGAAGCTTCATCAGGGCAGAGAAAAGCAATCAGCCCACAACATCACACATCCATGGCAGAGAGAGAGAAAGCAAGATTGAGAGAGAAAGGCAGGATTAGCTATCTCTGAACACCTATGAGGGCTAGACTCAAGGTCTAACCCATGTGACACTTCTCCTCTAGTAGTGCTCCAACCGCTGGGGCCTAAGAACAACCTTAAACAAAAACACTTGAGGCATGGAGGATATTTACATTCAAACCACCTAATTCTACCCCTGGACCCCATAGACTTATGTCCATTTCATAATGCAAAATGTGCAATTTTAAAAGTTCCCATACCCATTACTATTTTAATTCTGTTCAAAAGTCCAATTTCTCATCTGAGAATCAAGACAGCCTTTTAACTGTGAGTCCTGTAAAATCAAAACACAAGTTATATACTTTCAAGTTAAAATTGCACAAAGTAAACATTCTGATTACAAAAAAAGAATGCATAACAAAGAAAGACTGAACCAATGTAAGATCAAAATCCAGCAGGACACACATCAAATCCTGCAGCTTTATGTCTGGCATCTGAAACCTGTGATGAAGTCCTCTGGCTTTGAAGGCCCAAATAATGCCACTCCACTGTGCTGTTTGCTTTCTGGGCACATCCACACAAAAGAGAGGGATCAGTTTTACTTCATAACTATGCCATAGTTCTAACATCTCCAAACCCTGGTGTCTCTACTGAAATCTATGGTTCATCTTCATATCGTCATACTGTGGCCTATATTACCTCAATAAAAGGATTTCGGACCTTTTTCACATTGCCACATTTCAGCAGTTCCTGGAACTCAGTGCACTTCATGATGTTATTTCCTGCATTTCTCATGCTTTCAAAACAGTTCCAGTAGTCAAATTAAACAAATTTATAAATACTGGTGGGTGGGAGGATAAAGCTTGACCTTGAGGCACAGGATACTTCTTCAATATTCTTCCTCTGGCTGCTTGCTTTCAGAACAATTTGCATTCTTATTAGTTTAAACATTCAATAAATTAGATTTTGCCCTCAGGAGAACTTTCGTATTGTTCCAATGCAGAAGAGTTGGCCCATCATTAATGGTAGTAGTTTCTTTAACAATGGCAGCTTAAGTAAACTAACTCCAGTCTCTGTGCCTACAACTTTGAACTTGTTTACATTTCCTTCTGTGTCAACTTGGTGTTTCTCATATCTTTCTGTTCCGTATTTTCACCAACCATACCAAAGAATTACTTTTAAATTCAATTTTATCCAAATTTTCAGTACATATGTAGAACACACTAGCTAACGTATCCACTAGTAGCCCAGTTACAACAAAATTCTTTCTTTGCCTTCTAAAACCTCTAAGCCAAACTTTCATAGTCCACACTTCTCTACATTTAGATCTTTCAAACTCTCATCAGAATGGCTTACCAAGTTCTGCTTGCAGCACTACAAGGATTATGTACTCCAAAGTAACAAATCCTCCCATTTTCTTCTCTCAAGCCAGTTCCAAAAGACCAAAAACTTCCATGTTCAGATGCCTCTCAGTATCAACCCCACTTCTTGGTACCAGTTTTTTTTTTTTTTCTAGTAGGAAGCCTAAACACTTGAGTCCATGTGGGGCATTTACATTCAAAGCACAATATGCAATATAATTTTCTTTACTTCTAGATGAAGTTTAAGTACTTTTAAATTTCCCAGCTGTGTACTTAACAGTCATGAACATAGAAGTTTCTTGCAAATTGGATACTTTTTGATCTATAGTTTTTGCTTCTATTTATATCTATCAAGACACCAATAAAGGAGCTGATGGTATTTCTTCTCTTACAATTGATGATGTCAAGTAGAACCAGCAATTCAAAGACTAATGCTGTCTAAAAGTTTTTGACAAAAAAAAAATCTTGTACAACAATCAGGTTTCCCATAATGATGATTTATTCTCTTTGAAACCTTCTTTTAAGCTTACTTGATGACTACTTAGCATTGCCCAGGGTATAATCTCCACTTAAGATCAAATCATCTCATTCATGCTGAATCAAAGAGAAGATTCATGGGGAGGATAATTGGGACTTCCCATTTCTTTGGGGTGGTCCATCCATAAAAATGAAGCTATCTGAGGCAGCCCTACTTAAACAGTGTATGGAATGTGGCACAAAAGAGTCTAACTTCTTTCACTATAGTTCTCCCAATCCCACCTAGCCCAAATATCAATGTAGCTTTCAGGGTCCTATAATTGTTTCTACAGTTTGACCCTATTTTATTATGATTTTCTGTGTGGAGTAAAGAAAAAAAATGTGATCAAGTAGACGGACATTAGTCTGATGGGTGACTGTTTCATAATCTCAAGGAATGTTCTTGAAATATATCCAATGACATAGGACTTTTCCGTCTGAAAGGGCTGTTTCCTTGAGAAGGCAAATTTAATTCCTTGAGCTTCAATTGCCTTATTTCATATCAGCATGATTCCATAACCAGATAACTCTTAATGGAGAAGCAGTCTATAACATACTTGGTTATATACTTATAATACCTAGCCTAGCTACTTATACTCAGAAGGTGGTGTTTTTATTTGAGACTTATGGTGCTTTCCTCAGAAAATTATTGTGAAGACTATAACAGTAAGTTTGAGTGGACTTTGAATATAAACAATTAAATTGTGTTTTAATATACAATTAAAATAACTAATAGTAATTTGATATTTTAAAGTACTTTCATATAAATGTTCTGCCTGATCCTAATATTCATTGTATGGGGTGCATGATCTTACTGTTTTAGTTAATAACTACATAAAATGAGTTATGGTAAATCACTCAGCAAATCAGGAATAGGACAGATTCCAGTGCAGTTATTCTTTAATTGCTCCAAACTCTACATTTTGGATAGTTTTACAATAAAGCAAATGCACCAAAACTGAAATACTTATTTGTAAGTTAAAAATATTATCCACTTTTAGAAACAGTATGCTGTCTCATTTTTTCCTATTCCTTTCCCCACACATGATTTTTAGATGCCATCATTAAAGTCAAAGCATTACCAAAGGTACACCTCATGCTGCTATAAGTATAGAATTGCAAATTGACTGGCATTTGATCAAGGGTACATTTGCAACAGTAAATAGAAAACAGTTCTTTCTCTAATATATAAATAATTTCTCTGTCATTGTGAGTTTCCCTAGACTTAATGGAAGGAGAGCTAAATGTGGAGTTCTTGTGTTGAATATTCTGGTTACTGTTTTTATGAAGTTAAATGGAAATAATACATCACCTTTATAGAAATTAAACTATTTTATTATTGTTGTTACTTTAATGGGCAGCGGCTTATTCTTAGTATTGTCTTTTAAGTCTATAGTGTATGAACAACTCTCATCCACTTATGGCTTTATGACAAATAATTCTAAATGATATTTTCTTAAGTTCGAGACAAATACACATGCTTAATGGTGAAAGAATTTGAAAGACAATTGTTTGATGCAATACTGCTTCATTTCTTTTGAACCTGGTAAGCATCTTGTGCCACTTGGAGAAAAAAAAAAAACATTCCTTCTCCCCAGCAAGGTTACTCTTCACAATGAGCATTAAAAGATAGCTTTAAGCCATCCACAATTATGACCTTGACTAGGAAAATGTAAGTTAATAAGGCTTCAACAAATTATGGTCTTTTTGGTCGATTTGCCTAGTGAACTGTTAATTGTAAAACTAAAAGACATTATGTTCAGCTTTCACTATCACATCTTTTGTGTTTTAACAGTGACACTTCATTGAGTGCAATTAACAAAGCCTAGGAGATTTATTAACACACTTCTTCATGGCCAATGATCCATTCCACTTAAGACATAACACTGTAAAATGCACATTATCTCCTTTTGGCACTTACAATAATGCTTCATGAACTAGGAAGGCATATGTTAAAGCAGATAAAATAGCATTATTAGCTGACAAATCTTACAATTTATTAGACAGTTAATTTATCAGCTTAAAAGACACTTAAAACAGCTGTGCATTTAATGTCTTTTTAATGTATCCAGTAAAACTTGCATAATTGCCTGTAGTGCAATTTATTTTTAGCTATGTTGCAAAATGTCTGCATTTACTGTTTACTTCTTCTTTAATTTTTCCTGCAAGGCTCATCACATCTCTTCCTGAGCCCTAACGGTGAGGGCCAATAATCAGACAAAAAGCCTCCTCAAACAAATGGTTCCCCATGAATGAACTATTCAAAAGTGCATGCTGCTTGGGACTCAGGGATTGTTAGCATTTTATCTCCACCCCAAGGGCAAAGACAGAGGTTCCAAATAAATAAATGAAATGTAGGAATTAAAGCAGGGTGTTCAAATCAGTAGAGTATAGTTTATTTCAAGTCTACATTATAATCAGGCACCAGTACCCTTTCTAAGTATTTGTATTTGGAACTCATTCTGAACTACACATATGAAGTATGAACTAACAAGGCTTTTCAACTACATTAACAGAGTTGTTTCACTTTATAATTAAGGTAACAGCTCCCCGCTGATCAATTTGTTTGTACCTAAGTACTGCACTAGTGCAGGCACATGGGAGAAAATTGTAAGACATAAAACACATTGCATGGCTCTGACGTGTCAATTGCTTCTGTTTGTTTATTGCTCTTTGATTTAATAGAACCTTTGTTAAAGCTTCCTATTTTCTAGAGAATCTTTCAAAGTAATGTTGTCTGGGGAAACGAGACTAGTTATTATCAAAGTAAAAACTCAAACAGTGTGTGTTACCTCTAATGAAACAACAACTGAAAATTTGATCTTTGATCTTTGATCTTTAGGAGGGTTTGCAATAGCCTATTCTGAGGATACTGACTTTTACTTCTAAAATTTAATCTGTTTCCCATCATCTGATGTGAGCTTGTCCACAGCTGGGAACCTGAGGCATGCACTCATTTATTAGATAATGAGTACTAACCAAATACAATTTTTATTTAAATTTACTTAAAGACTTATGTCTTCCAAAGACAATTTTAAGCTAAGTTTTTAAATCTACTCTCAGAATGTGAATTTATAACAAAGCGGAAATATGTGCATATGTATATACTAGATAATTAAACATAACTTGACAAAACTATAGACTTTGTAGATGAAATAAAGAGTTTCTTCCATAGATTGGCCACAATCATGACATTAATGATACCTGGACTTCTTATCTTACTCAAGACAGAAGTTAATGTGATTTAAGAGTAAAGAAATTTAATATATATGGGGTTTATTTTCCAATATTTATTCCACTACTGTGCAATTTTTCTCTAGTTGTTTGCAAGTGTCTGCAAGATGTTGAAAAAAAAATCTGTTTTCAAAGCTTGGTAAAATATGAAGGACTAGGGAGGCTGAGGTAAGAGGATCAACATGAGATAGAGGCCAGCTTGAGACTACATAGTGAATTCCAGGTCAGCCTGGGTTAGAGCAAGACCCTACCTGGAAAACTAAAAAAAATAAAAATAAAAATAAAAATAAAAAAATAAAAGAAAAAAGAAAGAAAGAGGAAAAAAAGCACAGTGTGTAAGAGAGAATAGAGGCCCAATGTTCTGGACCTTGATATATAGACTTGGTAATCATTGCAAGCTTGCTGTAAGACTGAATTAAATTGGTTTGATATAACACTTACTAAATTGGTTTGATATAACACTTACTAAATTGAGAATTATCTCAAATGAGACTAAGAAACTTTGTCATAAAGATGCATCACATTCACATTCTTACAATAGTCCTAAAGGGTTGATATCATTACCATGACTAAATATCAATGAGGGAAATAGCCAGGGCTTGGGAAAAATTGCATAAATCTTAGAACTGGGATAAAAACTTATCTTCTAACCCTATTTCTTCTTCTGTGTCACTGCTGATAGAGAGTGGTTCCATAGACAAATATAACTTATACTTAAATTATTGTTCAAGATAACAAATATACATAATTACTACCTCTATAAATAACAGTTCCAATAATTAAGAATAGGTCATTGAATTTTTTAGTTTTATGTCTTCTAAAATACATACCTATTTGGTTGTTTTGAGAAAAACAATCAATTTCATAACCATAGCTGTCTCTAAGAACATGTTGACATATTTGTCCAGGTTGCAGACAACAAGTATAAATCTAGGTCACCATTATGATAGAATATTTTGTATATTAGTTCACCTTATCCCAATAATAAGATACTGAGCAGAAAACTCTACTCTCAGGAAAATATGTTCTGATTTGTAATTTCTAGTAGACTTTTACATAGCTACCTGACCTGTTTTCAGATTTAATCCACCAAAAACCATAGACTACTGAATTCAAAGTTCTGTCACCATACCCTGTCTTCTAGATTTGAATGTACTAGTTCAATAATAATCCATATTAGTGACCAATATGAATGTGTGTGGAAAAATATATATCTACATGACCATGTGTGATTTTGTTCAAATCAAGAAATAATGAAGAGCACATTGAGGTTAACAATCTTCATAACTTTTAACTCTGTGTACCAAAAGGATATGCCTATTCTGCTTCTCTTTAAAATAATTATCAATATTTAAGAGCATATCTTTCATAAGGAGATAGTTGACCAGAAATAATTGTTTTACAATCTGGTTAGTCTAGTATTGTACACAATTTTATGGATGTAGTGAAAATGGTAGGATCGTCATCATTTTCCTATTGTGCTCTAATTACAATTTGCTTTAGATATTTTATTTGGAAAAATCAGACTACCTGTTAGTTACTCTAGTAGGCATCTTTAAATGAAAAGCTGAAATGTTAAAGAAACTCTTCAGTCCATGTAATGCTGTTACTACAAACTTTTCACTTGCTGAATTTAAAAACTGGTATTTTTATATCATATGCCAAAAATCCTTATGTCCCTGACATAGAAATCAAGCAGAGTAGTGAATTAAATTTCACATCAAATCATAGTAACACATCACTACATCTTTGTAATTTGAATAAAATAATTCATTTTCCTCCAAATTAAGGCAAACTCCAGGAATATATTTGAGTTTCCTCAGGGACTGAGTCCATGGGAAAATAATATCCCCACCCCTTAACTTAAACTTGCATGAATTTAGAATGAGAACATCTGGTAAGTCTTTTAGTTCTTGGGAATTGAGTTTTCTTATAGTAACAAAGTCATTAGTGACCACTAAATGAAGATAAAGAAAATTTGAAAAAGTTGCAGATTCTAACCCCTGTTTGGCATCAAAATAATAGTGTTACCTTAGGAAATAGCTTAATTTGTCTGAGATTTTACTTAGCTGTCAAAAATGTGAGGATAAAAAAAAAGTATTTTCTGGAATTGGGAACCAGGTCAGAATCCTTTGGAGACAAAGATTGTGCTTTACAATGCCAAGCTCCCACTAGTCTTTGGCTAATAGAAGGGCTACATCCATCAAATTCTACCCAAATTAATAATTTTATCCCATTTAACCTGGAGAATCTGTTTTTCTTTTTCAGAAGGTAGTGACACCCGAGGAGATAATTACCACTAGCACTTCAGCCAAGCCACAGATGACACCACAAAGGAATTGAGGAGATGAGCAAGAATGCAGTTTCCATGGTGAACCTGATAATCAGCACCAGGGTGAAGGAGACAGACCCTGAGGATACTCAACACTTACCAAAGCAAAGATCCAGAGGTTCCTAAGAGCTCATCACTGAAGTAGACTTAAAACACATCCATCAAGGCTCAGGGAATTTCGTGGAAGAGGGGGCAGAAAGATTGTAAGAGTCACAGGATGGGATGTCATGCCCAGAGACATTGCCTCCCCCCAACAACTGACTGCTGATCTTACAACGCAAAATCCACAACCCCGTAGGGAATACCTGCAACCCCACTGACAAATGTTCCCAGTGGAATGGGAGTAGGGACAAGGGAAAGGATGGTACCAACACATGATGTATCCATACGATGTCCATAATAAAAAAATTAAACTAGTTTGAAAAATAGGTGGTTATATGGGCAATTAAAACTGTCTAAATTACTTCAATGTTATTTTACCTTTAAACCTTTCTTTTTTAAACTCAGTCAAGTTTATTACCTCATGATACTAAAATTATTATGACCTTTTAATAAATAAGCCTATTTGTGAGTTTTATGTGTAAATAACATGGCTGTATTATATTGTTCTATCCAAATTTAAGACAATACCTTTAGACTATAGGTTCATGTACATCCTGAATACACTGCTTATAAATTATTCAGAATATGATTTATCAGGTTTTTACATATAAGTGAACATATTTTCACTCTGATAAGGCAATAATTTTCCATGGCATTTTCCCCAAATGAGTTAAAAACCTATATATAGATTTTTTTAAAATGCCCATGAATATTTTTTTCTTTTTTAATGTATTTTTATTAGTTATGTATATAGTATATATACAGCCATGATGGTACCATCTTTAGCCTTCTCCCTGTCCTCCCCCATGCGTTATTTGGTCTTGCCTTATGTGGGTCCATCAGTTATGTGGAAGAGGCAATGACTCTATGTATAATGACCCAAGTCATGGCTCTAACAATCCTTCTGTCCCCTCTTCCGTGAATTTCCCTGAGCCATGTTGGGTTCATTTTAGGTCTATTTCAGAGACGAGGTAAGAGTAACTTTAATCTTTTCCCATAAATATTTCTAGGAGCTTTATAATAATTCAGTGTGCTTGGAAATAAGCATGCTATCTTTCAAGAGAATATTGCATAAAACATGGTACATTTTGACAATAAGATGTTATTTAGATTCAGCATTAAAAAGAAAGTAATACTCAAACTGTGAAAATCCATGGAAGAAATTTTTTTAAATATATTAAATGAAAGCTGCTAACCTAGAAAGTCATATATTAGTTGACTACAACTATCTGACATTCTGGAATAGGCAAAATAATGGAGACATTAAAATAATCAGCAGTTGCCAGAGGTTAATGGAAAAAGAAGAATGAATAGGAATAAGAAAAGGTTTGGGAAGAGAGGAAGCAGGGAAACAATTTGTCCAAATCCATAGACAATATAACACTAAGATCACATATTAATGTAAGCTTTGTACTTTGAATGATGATAATTCATAAATAATTCATCAGTTACAACAAGTGTACTATTGATATATAGGATTTTGACAATGAGGAGAGTCTGGGCAGGTGTGTGGAAAAGAAGGGTATGGGGATATTCTGAACTCGATTAATTTTTTTCTGGTAACTTGAAGCAGCTCTAAAAGTACCTTCAATTTAAATGAAAAGTAAATTATGTTCTAAAAGAATATGAATTGGTTAGTGGCAACTTAGGAAAAATCCATCCTGGCCTATTTATTCTGTTGTTATTATTTTTCTAGCCTGTTTGATATCTTTATGCAATAGTTAAAAGAACATGTTTAGAGAAAAATCAACTATTTACAAAAAAGGTAAAATGTCTCCTACATCTAAACTATATATGTGGTTGATGTTTATTTTGTATGTTATTATGTGCTAAATTTTGTTATCTTTCAAACTTATAAGTTGAAACCCTAACTGCTGTATCTCAAAATATGAGTTTATTTGGAGCAAGGGCCTTCAAAGAGATGATTAAGTTAAAACGAGGCTATTAGGATGAATCCTCCTCTAACCTGACTGATGTTCTCAGAAGAAAATGAAATTTGGAAACAGATAGAGATATCCATGGCATTGCTATCATTTGATTCTGAAATGAACTTGAAACTCTTGTTAGATGCTTAATGCCAGCAATGGGCTTTTGGGAAGTGATGAAATCATTTAATCTCTAACTTAACCCATTGAGGAAATGATAATTTGCTACCATTACTGGGAGATAGTGGAAACTAGGAGTTGACACCTAGTTGGAGGAAATAAGGGATGTGCCTTAAGAAGATATGTATTATCCTCATCCTCTCTCTCCCTCCTGTGCTTCTCGAAGTAAGCAGCTTTGTTCAGCTACATGCTCTGTGTCATAATGTTTTCTCTTGCCACTGTTTGAATACCAATGGGACCAGCTAACCATGGACTGAAACTTCAGAATCTTTGAGCTTGGTAACTCTTCTCCTTAAGCTGCTTTTCACATATGTTTTTCCACAGCTATCAGCAATCATCTAACGTAGGTATGGATTTACACAAAGATGGTGTGAGATATGTAATGACACTGTGGTTATCTGCAAGTAGAAGAGGGAGGACTCAAGTTAAAAACAATCTGTGGGCATAATTATTTGGATAGCTAGTCTGTAGAACTGTAAAAAATGAATTCCTGTTTAAACCACCCTATGCTTTCATAAGCACCTAAAGTGGCTCATACAGTGGCATTGGAGCCTATCAAGTGCATGGAAGAAAAGGATGAGAAACACACTAGTGAATTGTGTTTATAGAAAAGAGAAAAGGAATACTGAATTCTGGACAGTTGCATTGCATTTTGGAAAAATAAAAGTTCACTATACATCCTAGTTTCACTACCAGAATATAAATCCAAATAGTATTTTAGAAATATAAAATTACTTTCTAAAAGCTACAAAGATACCTTAGTACCTTGAAGGTCAGAAGAAAGCTCCTCTCAAGACTGAACATATATTTCTACACTAAACTAATTTTCAGAAATTCAGGCATTTAGCAGAGCTTTCCTAAGAATTATATTCATTAAACTCTTAAAATTCTTCATTTTGTGCTCCTATTAACTTGAGAAATATAATCCTTGGGTTCTTTGGAATGTCCTTCTAAGTTTGTTGTTAAAAAAGCAAATATTGGGCCAGGCGTGGTGGTGCACGCCTTTAATCCCAGCACTCGGGAGGCAGAGGTAGGAGGATTGCCGAGAGTTCGAGGGCACCCTGAGACTACATAGTTAATTCCAGGTCAGCCTGGACCAGAGTGAGACCCTACCTCGAAAAACCAAAAAAAAAGCAAATATTAGCTCCATGAAAGAAAATTTTGATACAAATTGAGATATAGACTAATCAATTTACATGAATAATCTAATATATTTTTAGAAAAATTAATGAGCTAACTAGTATTATCCACATTTACATTTGAACATGCAATTTTAGCAATGAGTAAGTGACTTTACTAAGGATATGTAACTAATATATGTCATAACTACAATATAAACCAAAATCTGCAATGTACTGATGTGCATATTCTTTAAAATTCCACTAGCCTACTAAGGTTCCAAGATTTAGCAGATATTAATAAAGAATATTTTGTGTTTTATTGACAATGTTACATCTGACCAATATGTTTGATGTAATGCTTAGTATGAATCCAAAAACAGAGGGTTTTTAAAAAAACTCTGTCTATGGGCTGGAGAGATGGCTTACCGGTTAAATGCTTGCCTGTGAAGCCTAAGGACCCTGGTTTGAGGCTTGATTCCCCAGTACTCACTTAAGCCATATGTACATGGTGGCACACGCATCTGGAGTTCATTTGCAATGGCTGGAGGCCCTGGTACGCCCATTCTCTCTCTCTCTCTCTCTGTTGCTCTCAAATAAATAAATAAAAATAAATTTTAAAAATCTGTCTGCAATTGTGACTGGTAATTGGGAGAAATCTTTTATCCATGATGCTTAGAGTACAGTGAAGGATGATGACACCAATGGGAAATCAGTTGGGGAATGGGAAAGCTTGAAGATTTTGTACTCCTCTTGTATGTTTCCTAGATTGTCAAGTAAAATTTAGTGAATATAATAGAATTACATGATGACTTTTTTCCCCATTTGTATTAGATTCAATAAGGTATTAAGAGAAATCCAGAATACCAGTTTGTCTTAGTAAACATGGCAAGATCACAATTTAGATTTCTTTGTGTACCTATCTTAGGAAAACCAAGAAATCATGGTAAGGAAGCGGTCCCTAAGTTTGAGGGTAAAATTAATAAAATTATATTCTAGAGACATAAATACGTTTGTAATCTCAGTAGAGAGTTGTTTTAATCATAAATGGTTAAAGTATTCTGTGTTCTATCGAGTGCTGGTATCAGTAGATGACATTAAATATGAAATTACTTGGCAGTATCAAAAGTTATCAGTAAATATTAGAAAAGAATGTTATTTTTTTCTTGAAGCTTAAGTGGTCTAAGAAGTCTCCAGTCTAGGAATTACTCTTCTCCCCAACTCATTATCAATGCTAGAATAATTCCATAAGTGGTAGTAGGGACAGGATGCTGAATAGCAGCTGGCAATGGGCTGAAGCACTGAGGAAGAAAAAAAAAAAACTAATCAAACTTAAAAATCATCCAAATGAGCAAACTTTTGCCTCAGAAATGACCCTGCCTATCCCAATCACTAAAAGTCTCCATGAAGTCCTTTGCTTTGGACTGTAGCCCTGAAATAGAGCTTTGATTATTTTCCTTCACTTGCCCTGTGCACTTTTAAGTCTTTCACATAATCAGATATTTTCTTCTTGCAAAGAAAAACAATCTATTAGAAGAGAGACAGAAGGGAACTTTGAAGAGAGAAGAGAGGCAGGATCTCCTTTAAGACTTCTCAAAAAAAATGAGGGAAGAGATTTTGGTTTGGATTAAATTTAAATAAATTTTCTCTGTGCTTGGGTTTCAAAATAACCAGTCATTTCTGCACAGACCTTGCTAGCCCGGTACATGGCTCTTGTTATTGGCTCACAGCTTCTGATGAATTAGGAGTTGGAGGGTATGCTGGTTTACAAACCTGAGGCTGAGCTGGGCAGGCTTATTCACCCTTCTTCGCAAATTCACCTTTGGGCAGCTTTCCAAAAGGCATTGCATGGGATAGTGGAATAGTGGGAGAAAACATGTTGAAGCTATAGCCCACAGGGATGGTCCAAGCCAGATGCCTGTTGTGAATGTCATGCTAGGCCCACCCACACAACTGTTTGTTTTTGGCAGCCAATCTGGGCATTTGCCTTCTTATAGATTGGTGCCAAACACCTGCCTGCAACAAGGCACAGAGGCAGACTAGGCAGCCACCTCCTGCAAGTAAGTTTTCAGGGATGGCAGGAGGTATACAATGACTGAATATATATATATATATTCTTATAAACTCACAGATATTTTTCACATATATATTTTATGCCTTTAATAACGCCTCAAATTCCTTTTCCAGAATCCCTTCCTCGTACAGTGAAATCTTGGATTCTGAGTTAAAAATCTTTTCTAGGAGAGAGAACACATCTATACTAAAGTTACAAATTTCAAATAGCAGAACCATTCCCGAGGATAGAACTGTTGTAGGCTATAGCTAATGAAACACCAACCAAGAAAAGTTTATAGCTTCCAGACAGAGGTAAAGAGGAGGCTAATATAGATGCAGTAGGCATCCTTTAGGTATTTTGCAAGGACCAGGCCAGTGATAAAAATGTGAGTTAGTAGTACCTAAAAGAAAAGAGTTTGGCCAGTAAGCATGGAGTATCATGAGATAGAAGAAAATGAGATGTTAAATTTATTATTAACAACCCTGTAATCTAAAGATATTTTGTCTGTCTTCTTTCTTCTTAAGTCCCAAAAGGAATTTAAAACAGGTATAACAAGTTACACCAATCTTACATATCTTTCATACTTTCAGTTTGAATGTAAAATGACTAGTAATGCTGCAATTCCAAAACATGAATAGATTTTTATTGAAAAGTAGCCTCATAAAGGGAATCCCTTCTCTGAGATTTCCTCAAAAGGAAGAAGTTTATACAGTGTCCTTCCTTTGAAATCCATGGTTTCTGAACTAGTCTGAGGTTTTAACCTGCAATCATAGATGATGAACTTGTTATTAAACTTGCTTGCAGCTAATATCAGTTTATCCTCAAGCATCAGACGCCAGATGTTTTTGGTGAGAAGAAAATTAATGGCCTAAATAATGAATCAATTGAGGAGCAGTGGCCATAATCCATCTGCTCTTTAAGCCAAGGCCCTGAGTCAGGCTGGCTTCTGGCTACACAGAATATTAATCAGTTGAAGAGTTAAATGGAGGACTCAAAGCCATTGTTGTAAGATGCCTCTGGGTGCCCCCAAGCCACTCCTTCCATAGGCTTGGCTTTGTACAAGGAATGAATAGGCAAACAAAAAGCAGGGGACAAGGAGAGAGTTGTATAGGAGGGGTAATTTGGATTGACTGGCCCTTGTGCCCAAGGAGAGAATGACTAAATACAGGCAGAATCTAGGCCAGGCCTCCTCTATTTGGACTAAATCACATTCTCTAAACATATAATCTATTCTTCTGACAGTTAAATCATTTATTTCTTGGGTTTCATCCTACTTGTCATTGTTTTCCTTATTCCTTTAGCATTCCCTGAAAATCTAAACAATGATATTCTACTATGTGATCCGATGTATTTTGTGAGGCATCGATTTGTATCAAGTAAAATTCTTATGTACACAAAAAATATCTGAGGGTTAGAGCTTTCAAATGTATGTCTTCTACCTTGCCATTGCACATAACTTCTGGATAAGCAAGTTTCATGTAAGTTAATGAATGATTTAATCAGACACTTCATTAAATGGTGATATGTGAACTGACTATTTAAAAATGGTCAAAGCTAACTTATTTCACACACTTTACAAGAATCACAGAATGTGGTTTAATACTTCTATCTAAAATTTTAGGGTATACAGACATTAGAAAGCTGACAGCTTGAAGGGTAATGCACAAATTAGAAAGAAAATAGATGATAGAATAAATTTATTTTGGGGTCTGTCTTCAACTCTCAAAATTTTGGGGAAACATTTGGAACATTTTGAAAACTTTGAAGCTAGGAAGTAATGCATCCTAGGAAGGGAATTTATCACTCATCTGTATTCCCAGTCTTGGAAATTTATTTTTTTATTATTATTATTTTTTTTGGTAAATGAAGGAATCCTTTTATCCCATGGCTGTTTTTGATTTTTAAATTATTAGGTAGAAAATATAGAAGGAAAATTCCAAACAATAATTCCAGAGCAGACCAAAATGTCACAGACTAAAATTCAGTAGGAAAAAAATGATTTCATACAGCTGCTGGCCAGAAGCATAGACATAAAATCATTTGACAGGTACAGTATGACAGAAACATGTCATATAGCAAGCCAGGAATTCCAAGCACTAAGAAAGCTATGTTTGTGTTTATGTGTATTACATGATGCCTTTCAGTGGAAATGATGTACATATGACATGAGTGGTATCCTGTATACTACAGCCAAGATGTGTAAGCTTATACTTGTTGGTTATTTTAGTTCTATGATCAAGTCACCTCAAATTTGCAAGAATGTATTAAACCCCTCTTTGATGCACAAGTGTGGCAGTCTGAACTGGTTAAGAGAGATTGTTTTAAGCGGAAGCACCCTTGCATTAAGACCACTCATAAACATGCTAAACCCATGAAACATGTTTTATGTCCAAATAGGGATACAAATAACATCCATAGATCCTATACCTTTTTCATCTGGTAGCTTAGTCACTTACACTTTTAAATTTGTGAAGTAAGCTACCCAATAACCTACTATGATAAGACAGTCCTTAATTAGAATTGAGAAGAAACTAAAACCAAGAAAGAAACCAATTACAGAAGAGGAGGAAAGATGGCTCTGGATTAAGTAGGCACTTAAGTGTGAGCAAACAGTCTTCAAACAATGTAAGTCTTCAAACAATGTAATTTGAAATCTTCATCATGCAGCTCTATACTAAAAGAGTACTATGGCTGTCACCTGTACACCTTATACCCTACCAAAGTAAAAGAAATAAAGTTCTACAGAAAGTAGCTCCCTTTCTGTACCTGGATGTTGCCTGGTATTCTATTGATAAATCAACAGGAGTCTTCTGGAAGTGAATGACACTTTGTCCTTGCTATTACTCAAAGATTTTCAAGCTCCTAGCAGAAATTGAAATTATTCCTCTCAGCATAGCACATTGCACACCCATATGCATGCACAGATGTATATGTAGTCATGTGTGTGTGTGTAAGCACATGCTTAGGATTTTGGATGTCAGGGAATCTTGGGAAACTATTTGGTAGGAACTGGTTCACATTCCCTTGGCCTGAGCAAAATATCTCTAATATGGAAATGTGGAGCCACCATTCTGTCTACATAAGAATGGGATCATTTGGTAAGATAAACACTTTTTAGCTCCAGACTGTAGTTATTTAATTTTCACTTGTATTTTTGTTCTCTTTCACTCTCAGCTACTCCAGAAGCAAAGGCAGGGAGAATCATGAGTTCCTTTCATGCCAGTTTATGCTACATAGCAAGACCCTGCTGAACAAAAAAGAAAACGAAGGAAAGGAAAGAGAAAAAGAAATAAAGAAAGAAGAAAGAAAGAAAGAAAGAAAGAAAGAAAGAAAGAAAGAAAGAAAGAAAAAGAAAGAAAGAAAGAAAGAAAGAAAGAAAGAAAGAAAGAAAGAATAATGAAAGCTCTAAAACGTCAGCAAACTTGGCCAGTTTTTAAACTGGATGTACTCATTTTTAGTTTTTCTAAGTAAGAGATTTAAGGAAAGAAAATTATTATAAAATGCTGGTGAATAGAGGAGCTGAAACCCCAGAAGTGATTTACACAGATAGAGAGCACAGTGTGGTTCTAATGGGCCAGTATAGCTTCTAAGACCCTGTGACTGTCACCTTGGCTGCTCAACCATGCAGCTCTGCAATCAGAGCTCATTGTGACAAGTTGCCTACAAAATACAAAAGCTGCTTATTTTGAAACACATGTACGACATTTTCTCAGAGAAATAGAATCAGGCTTGTTTTGGGGAGCCAGAGAAAATAGCTAGAGAAATGAATTTTGATCATGATCATACCCCTCTCCGATATGATAATTGCCTCTTTCCTTTGAATTTGGAGGTGTTTTTGTTTAGGTTATAAAATCAGTGTCAACAATGGGAACAACGGCCCGAATGACTTTCATTCTCAAAGTTCAGTCCAAAGAGTTGAAATAAAATTGTTTCCCCCCAAAGCTTCTCTCAATCTCCATGTTTTGCATCTATTGCACACATTATTATAAGAAAGATTATGCTGTGTTTGCTTATTTCTAAACCCCATAAAACTGAACAAAAACTGATACATCTAGAGTCCAGCATACTGTTCTTGAAGGATTTTTTTTATCTACAACATTTCTGTCTATTTAACACTTGAAAACGCATTGAATATATTTCCCTCTTTTTGTCTTTTGTGCCAATTATCTTGATTTTAATGTTTTCAATTGTAAAGTTTCTGATATGCCTCCTTGGCTTTTCAGGGAAACTCCAATTTCCATTTTAATATACTATCCTCAATCTATTTGTTTTTTAAAGTGAGTATACTTCAGGTTTTCTCAACTTACATTATGGATTTATTTTTCAGATTCAAACTGGGCTGTGATCTGATTAATTGGTAAAGAAAATATATGTTGCCACCCTGTGGTCTCTTCCTATGCACTGTGAGAAAACATACAGAAGAGGACTGTGCTCATCTGAATTTCACAATCACTTTGACTTAACAGCACATTTCAGAAATCAGTTTTGTTTTAAATTTTTCCTAACAAACCTGAATGATCTGATGTGAGCTGTAGAAAGCTTGTGTAAAAAAACACAAAATGAATTCAATCAGGTAAACTATCTTTAAGATAAATACTTCAAAGTGGCGTTTTAAAAATCATAACTGTGAACATGTTTATTCTCTTGATCGAGTGTATAATTTTATCAGTGTGCTTTGTTTTGTGCAAATTGGCAGCTGAATATAAATTTGCAGTAAAAGGAAAGTGGGAAAAAAATCTCCACTCCTATTGTTCCTTTTGGTCTTTGTATTTTTTTTTTTTTTTTTGCTACAGGATTAAGTTGATTTGAAATGTAATGTAAAGTTTAAATAATAATTTAAAAGCAAATACTTCCTTTTTCTTTGTGTCAATTTAAGAAAATTTAAAAAATGGAATTAACTATAGAAAGCAAAGTTAGTAAAATTATATTACAGGGAAAGTCCAATCAGATTTTATAGAAGTAAAAGTTCATTTGATTAAATTTTGGCCCCTTCATTTCATCCCCTCCTCCAAGTACTCCTTGATATGAATTTACCTATATTCTATGTTCTAACAAGCCCATGGAACGAATAGAAAAAAAGCCCTTGGAGAAATGCATTAACTATTTCAGATCTCAAGGTCACCAAGAAGGCACTAAGGATCCCTTTTGATTTTACTCTTTCCTCTTTCCTCAAAGGGTCATTTTTTTTCCCTCACAAAGTGTCTGATTCTGTTTCCTCTATACATGGCCTTTCAGATGTTTCAACCATTGCCATTGTTTCCCTTCAAGTTGGTTATTGTTGAACAACAGCATAATGAATCTAGGCTTTCTATGTCTACTTCCTTCTAAGGAGGCCTAATCACTTGCTCCACCTCACAGCAAATATCCATGTGAGAGAAGTATGTTTGCATGCAGCTTCCTGACAGAGAAAAGGAGGAACAGAAAAGTGGCTAGTGATAGGACTCAAAATACAACCAGAGGTTTCTATTCCCTCTACCCCGATCCTTTTGTTAAAATGCATTGCCAAATTATGGAATTCCTGGAATTTGTTTTCTCATAAACTTTCCTGCTAAAACTGAACCAC
The DNA here is from genome assembly GCA_036365145.1 of Orientallactaga sibirica. NCBI lineage: Eukaryota > Metazoa > Chordata > Mammalia > Rodentia > Dipodidae > Orientallactaga > Orientallactaga sibirica. Next base: position 3,547,973 of record JAEOAD010000793.1, on the reverse strand, counting down.
ATCTCCAGTCTGTCTCTCTCTGGGGACACTGAATTTTCCTATTGCTGTTGTCAATGGCAATATTTCCTTAGTCTTTCAAAGTTAATAACTTTAGAACATTTCCTTTCAGTTCTTTTTGTGGCCAGCTAACACCCCATACTTTTCATGCTTCAGTCTCACCCCAAAGCTCTACCACTGAAATTGGTTGATTTTTCTTTCTTAGTGTTTGTAAGCTGACAGTGCCATTCTGATCCCTCTCATTACAATGGCTTCCTAAGCCTCCTTTTCCCCCTCTAGACCCCTTATTATTTTCATACAGTACTACAAAGCCAGATATTGTGTTCTATAAAGCACCCTTCTGATCATATTGCTCATTTAAAAATTTTTCTTCCCTTCCCTTTACTTACAAACTAAAAATCAAACTTTTCCTATAGTATTCATAGCATATTTGTAATTATTAGCCACAATATCTCATCAAATGACTACTTATTACAGATATTTGTGAAAGTATTTAATAATATTAGATCAGAGTCTATGCTTTTATCAACAATGCACTGCAAATAGCAGCTAAATAGTGACATGTGCATCAGAACAGGAAGAAATACTCTAGAATGAACAAATGGAGGGAAGATTAACAAAAGATATATATTTCAATTAATACTTATTTGTCTCACTGTTTTCAAAACTGTGAATTAGAATAATAAATATTAGAGGTGTAACTATTATATATCTATAAGTAATAAATCATAATATACACATGAATTAAAAATAAAATGTGATCTTCCTACTAATATACTATAAAATCTGCAGGAAATTCAACAGAGTCCATAAACAGATTCAGTGATAATATTTTGCTCACTAGTATTCTAACTTTTTTTTTTTTGCTTCTAGTAACAATTACTGTGAGAGAAAAAAACACAGAAAACTCTTTTATCCTAAGTGGCAAAAATTGCCTCTTTAGAGATTCACTATTTGGTTATAATTTTATTAGAGTGAAGACCCCTGCATTTACAATTGAAAATTTGTGAATATATTTTCTTATCTTTATATTATAAATTAAATCCACTTAATTCTTTATTATGCTTCATATTTTTTATATTTTTGAATTAGAGTATAAGATGTTGGATGTCTTTATGACATGGATATAATATTTTAATATTTTAATATTTTCTCTTGTTCTTCCTCCTTGTCCTCTCAATCACCTTCCAAAATACATAACTTTTCTTGTGATTAAAGTAAATTACAACTTCAGAGGTGGAAATGTCAGAAAATCACATCTTATTTTACTATTTGTAGAAAGTATTTAAATATAAATTCTTTGTTTATATCAACTTCTTCTAAAAAAAGGTGGAAAGTTTTATATAAAGATTAGTTTTGACAGATTTCTCAGTGATACTTCAAATAACCAGTAACATTTCTATTATGTTGTTCAGAAAGATGAAAAGGAAGCAAGGAAGAATGGAAGGAAGGAAGGAAAGAATGAAGGAAGGAAAGATGCGGAGAGAGATAAGTTAATTGCTCCATGTGTGTCTAGATTGGTGATTAATTCTTCATAAAATAAAAGCAATTGACTTTGTTGCTTCAAATATATTTTTTAGTATTGGTTTAGTTGAGCATTCTTCCTTGACTTTGAATAAGAAGTCAGTGCCATATTTTATTCCATAAAGGAGGAATGTTTTCACTCCTAAGTCATTCTCCATGCATAGTTGTCAGACAACTGCATTGCAAAGGAAAGGGCAAACGACTTACAATTGAATCATTGCTTTAGTCCTAGCATATAAAAATATTCTTCCTTTCATTTTTCTTTTGTTTCTGATATATAATAAATTTTCCCTTTCATCCCAAACCACAAACACAAAGCTAGTATCAAATCACTCCATTTAATAAATATCCACTTCTTTTTCTCAAATTTTACTTAATATTAGTATTAAGTTCCTTTGAGTCTATAAATAATAATTTTCTTGGTCAAATGATCAATGATCCAGATCAATGACACAGCTGTAATTCACAGGTTATTGCTGTTGTAGGTAAAGGAAAAGAACACTATGGTTTACAATATTAGCATAACTCCTACTACCAAATTATAGGTTTGTGTTCAGTGAGGAAGTACTCATTATAGTTACTGACAACTGTTAAAATACACTTACTTTTTCCCCCAAAGAATATGAATCACATGTATGACATTAATGGCAAGCATTTATTTAGTGTAGTGCAGTGAAGGCTCAATTGCAATATGTATTAGCAAAGTCTGTCCCTTCAGATTTAAAGCTTTTCTCACTTAAATAATGAGTAAAATAATATTACTATAAAAGAAGGAGAAAAATGAATAGAAGGAAAGATTTTGTGTTATAGTTTAACTACAAGAGGATAACTTTTCACACATTGGGAAATTGTCATATTAAATATTATTTTCAAGAAATCATTCCTTTCTTAATATGAGATCAGGCTCGAGTTGCATGATATTATGGAAAGATACAGGCTACAATAGTATTTCTTTTAATGGTACACACTGACTGAAGCTTTCTCCTAAAATTCTATATTACATTAATGATGAAAGATTAATTTATATCCCATAAAATATCACAATTCCCAGAAATTTTAGTTAATATAGTGCAGATTAGAAGTTATAATGAACACAAATCTATATCTAAATCAAACCAAAAGGACTAACAAAATGTTCTTACAACCTGGATACTTCTGGAATGCAGTATATAAACTCATGAGAATAAACACATACATGAAAATTCATGTTATATACATATATTCATTCTTGATAATCATGCATGTTGTTGGAGAAACACAATCACTCCTTCCTGTAGTCTAACTCCAAAACAATAAAACTAACCTTAGCAATGGTGTTTCTTTTTCTTACACATTGTATGTCTTTGTTGGCCTTTAACTATAATAGATCAAAATTATGGAACCAATTATTGAATGCCTTTGAGATATACAACAAATACCAAGATTCTGTTACCTGATATTTTGCTATAAGTAACATAAGTTTTAAATTCCTATTATTGTGGAAACTAGCATGCATGCTGGCAGAAGGGGGCTTGGAAGTTATCAGAAAGGTTTTTTACTCTAAGTGATCTGGAGCAAAGTAGAGCTGCCTGTTATTATTGCCCAGGTTACTTTGCTGTTCTGTTGCCCTGGTGGGTCAAACTTCAGTGTAAATAACTTTATCCAGAAGCAGCTATTTGGATGTGCCCCACATCTGTCAGTGAAGCATTTGGATCCAATCTAAACACACGCCTGAAACAGAGTAGCTGCAGCACACATGAAACTTTCCAAATTCCTTTATTTCAAGCCTGTTTTTTTTTTTTTTTTTTTTTGAAATACATATGTGAAGAGAAAATCTGACATTTGACATTTTAGTCTCTGTGTTGTTTTTCTTTTCTTTGATGTAACAAGTGACCAGCAATGATCAACTATCCCTTGTCTATGTAGGTAAAAGACAAATTACTTTATAGTAAAGTGAAAAATCTAGAAGGATTTTCTCTTTATGTCTCTCTTTACCTCTGTTTTCTATTTCTGACACACACACACACACACACACACACACACACACACACCCCTGAAGTGTGGGCTAGTCTTACAGTCTACACTCTTCCAGTACTGTTTAAGAGAGCATGATGTGTGTTAAAATTATTTTCAGAATAAGAAAGAAAAACTGCTTTCTAATTCCTTTTAACTTCATTATTTTGTTCAATCATTCAGCAATCAATACACTAATTTCAGAAATGAAATGTGTGTTTACTTTCTCTACTTCCCTGTGCCTACTGGCATTATGAAATGTGTTTTTGAAATAGTATTGCAGAAGGGTCTGGAAATATGAATAACACCTTAAAAGTAAAGATCAAAAAAATTAAAGGAAATAAAGCCCCACTTGAGAGAATCATAATTGCTATTTTTAACCCACACCAATGTATTTTTATGAGAAAATACATATATGTACATGAAATCTGATTTCCAGGATTCATAATTCCTTCTACCACAAAGTAATTGCTAAGATATAATACAGGTTTGAGAATTTTGTGCTCAGTTATAAATGTATGTCCCTTTAAATTAAGAACCAGTACTCATTTATGGATCTGAGTCCTCGTATTAGTTTAAAAATAGTTGTTTTAATAAGCAACTAGTACTTATAAAGCCTATAGAATAGTTGCCATCTTATATCCTCTGTATATGCATTATTAAATTATATATATATATATATATATATATATATATATATATATATATGAAAATAAAAATTACTTGATCAAATAAGCAGTAGAGCCAACACTTCCACTCAGGCATATATCTGACTTTAACTCTTGAGTTTAAAACACAGTTTTTTGGGCTGGCGAGAAAGCTCAGTGGATAAAGCACTTCTCTTACAATTCTGAGTATCTGACTTAAAATATATTTCATTTATTCATTCATTCATTCATTCATTCATTTATTTATTTGAGAGAGAGAGAAAGGGGGATGGAGGGAGAGAGAAAGAAAAAGAGAGAGAGAGGGAGAGAATGGGTGCACCAGGGCCTCTAGCCACTGCAAACTAACTCCAGATGCATGTGTCCCCTTGTGAGTCTGGCTTACATGGGTCCTAGAGCATCAAACCCGGATGCTTTGGCTTTGCAGGCAAGCTCCTTAACTGCTAAGCCATCTCTCCAGCCCCTAGAGAAGTCTTATAATACTATAAGCAGATATTAATGGACCATTTTGATGAAAGCTTAGAAGACCAGATGGCTAAGAGAAAGGTGAACTGAGAAAGCTCAGTTTACAAGGTTGCAGAGGGAAACAAAGACTCAATTGGGAACTAGGTTAAAAGCAGTTCATGTGATATTCTAGTAAAGAAACTGGCTGCATGCTGCTTGTGCCCTGAGAACTTGAGCAAAGTTGAATTTAAAAGTAATGAACTAATAAGTTTGGCAGAGGAAATTTTAAGGCAGAATAACATTGAGTTTGTGGTTTGGCCTTTCTATGCTTCTCTTATTCAGAGCCACAGTGAAAGAGAGCACAATATAAAGCAAAAAAATAAATAAACTCAAAGTTTGGCACAGAAATAAATGTGAACAAGCTTAAAGTGCCAAGCAAAGAAACTGCAGCCCCATTGGCTGTAATTGCTACAAATATTATTGCTATGGAAGATAAGCCAACTGCTTTGCAATATGACAATTGGAAAAATGCCCTGAAGGTAATACCCAACAAAATGAGGACTCTAGCTGGTAAGAATGTAATTTAAAAAATATTTTTATTTATTTGCTAGAGAGAGAAAGTATGGTTGCACCAGGACCTCTTGCCATTGCAAACAATCTCTAAACACATATGCCTTTCTGTGCATCTGGCTTTGGGTGGGAACTTAAGAATCAAACCCAGGCTGTTAGATTTTACAAGCAAGCACCTTAAACTGCTGAGCCATCCCTCCAGCCTAAGAATGTGAATTATTTTGAAAGGAAAATGTCTGAAGAAAGAATGCTGAAAGAGGACTTTGCTCCCAAAGGGCAACATATAGCCATGTTCCATGGGTGCCAAACTTCATCATAATGTAACAGCAGGATTTGGCAGCATAGAAAGCATTACACTGAAAATGAATGAACGAATGAAAAATGCAAGGTGTAGGGTGTTGTAGTAGACATCTCCATGTCACTGGGATGAACCTCCAAACCAGGCACAATTTATGGGAAGAATGGCATTTATTTGAAGGTTACAGATCCAGGGAAAGTTCCATACTGGTGAGATAGAAAAAAAACCACCACACAAAGCAAGAGAAAAAAAAAATCCCTGGTCATCAGGGAAATGCAGATTAAAACTACGTTGAGATTCCATCTCATTCTTGTCAGATTGGCTACCATCATGAAAACAAATGACCATAAATGCTGGCAAGGATGCAAAAAAGAGGAACCCTTCCACATCGTAGATGGGAATGCAATCTGGTCCAGCCATTGTGGAAATCAGTGTGGAGGTTCCTGAGATAGCTAAAAATAGATTTACCATATGATCCAGCTATACCACTCCTAGGCATACATCCTAAGGACTCATATCACTACCTTAGAGATACATGCTTGACCATGTTTATTGCCACTCTATTCACAATAGCTATGTAAAGGAACCAGCCTCGATGTCCCTCAACTGATGAGTGGATAATGAAGATGTGGCACATTTACACAATGGAGTTCTACTCAGCGGTAAAAAAAAAAAAAAAAAATTAAGTTATGAAATTTTCAGGAAAATGGATGGATCTGGAAAGGATTATACTTAGTGAGGTAACTCTGGCCCAGAAAGCCAATTGTCAAATGTTCTCTCTCATATGTGGATCCTAGCTACAAATGATTGGACTTCTATGTGAGTAGGAATAAAACTCAGTAGCAGAAGCCAGCAAGCTAGAAAGGGAATAGAAAAGGGGGACCTTAATAGGATGGTGTTGTATATATGTAAGTAGACAAACAGATTAATGGGAGTGAAAAGGCTTAAGTGAGATCAGGAAAGAGATGGAGTAAAGGAAAGGTGGAGGGAGGGCTAATCAAAATCTAAGAGGATAAACATAAGTCATAATAATATGGAAACCTAACCTACTTTTCTTGACAATGGAACATTCAGAATCCATAGATCATTACTAGAAAATTTTCAGTGCCAGGGATGGGATACCTTCCAGTGAGTTGATGGCCATGGTGGTCACAGATAACTCCAAAACATTATTAGGCCATTGCTGAGGCCCTTGGTTTCCCACCCGGAATAGATGGTAAGACCCTAATGCTGAAGACCACATACTTAGGCTGCGAGGTCACTGAGAAATCCTGCTGGAGCTGAGCTGAAATCCTCCTACATGTGGACCAGCTGACAGAACGTTGGAAAAAGCTATACTGCATGCAGTTCAATGGGAGAGAGAAAACACCAGTGAAGATACTCAACAGGGAAAGCTTTAAATTTGGCCAGCCATACCAAATGAGCCAACAGGTGCAATAGTGGCATTTCTGTTATGGAGGAAACCAACTGCCCTCTAATTGGACTGGAGGTCCGCTCCATGGGAGGGAATACATCCTGATATTGAAAACCTACAACAAGGATAGTCGTGAGCCCTAGAGGTATAACTTCTGCTGGTGTCTCGCTAAATGTATATATTATGCTCCCCAAACTGCCCAGTAAGCACTTCTCTTAATGTTCATACCCACATATTAATGTTACTCTCACTCTTGGATAGAGAAGCTTCTCTTTTCTGATGGTGGTGACCTTGGGATGACTCAGAAGTTACCATGGTGCTGAGAAGATGGGACAGAGGAGTGCTCAGCACTGGAACATCTCTAACACACCTTCCAAGGCTCAGGGTCCATTGCAGAAGAGGTGGCAGAAAGAATGTCAGAGCCAAAGGAAGGGTAGGACTCCTTACAACGTGCTCCTCCAGACACAAAATGGCCTGGATATCCATGACCTCGCAGTGCCTGAAACTAACTACACAAGACCCTCAAAACAGGAGGAAAAGATCATGACATCAAAACAAAAGAGAGACTGATAGACAGGGGGAGGGGATATGATGGAGAGTGGAGTTTCAAAGGAGAAAGTGGGGGGAGGGAGGGAATTACCATGGGATATTGTCTACAATTAAGGAAGTTGTCAATAAAAATTAATAATAATTTAAAAATGTGCAGCCAACCACAGGAAACCCAGGCAGAACTCAGGCACTTTGCAAATCTTAGGCTGGAATTCCAGGTCCACCCCACATCTTAGGGCTGAACCCTAGGATCTTCCCACAGTAACACCAAGTCACAAGCTTTAATAAAACTCCTGAATCGATTGGAGGACATCTATTCAAACTACCACTGCTGTCATGGAATATTGCTACATGGATCCAGAGAACTGCTGTGGCTAAGCAATGTGAAGCCCTATGATGCCATTGCATGAAGCTGTGAACATGAATCCTGAGTTGCAATCCAACCCTAGTATGTTAGAGATACAAGGACCCAGGAGCATGGAACATCTCTCAAGGAAAGCTGCAGGCTCAGGGAGAATCTGGCCTTTAAGACAGGGTATACAGCATGAAGGACAGAACTACCCAAGCCTTTTAGAGCCCAGTGGATTTAATAAAAAGTTCTAGATACAGGATATGCAGAGGCAGGAATTTGGTGTTTACCCTGCTGGATTTTGGTCTTGATTTGGTCCAGTCTTTTGGCTATGCCCCGATTCTGCCTTTTTGGGATAGTAATGTCTATCAAGTGCCAATAAATGTCCAAATCATGTAACTTGTGTTTTGATTTTACAGGGCTCACAGTTAAAGAGACTACCTTGAGTCTGAAACGAGATATTGGACTTTTGAACAGTGTTGTGATTGATAAAGACTGTGGGGACATTTAACATGGTACTGATTGCATTTTGCATCATGAAATTGATTGGCGACCTATGGGGGTAAAGATGAAATATGATGCTTTGAATTCAATGTCCCCCATAGGCTAATGTGTTTGAATACTTGGTCCTCAGATATTTGGGAAAGCTGTGGAACCTTTTAGAGGTCAAACCTTGCTGGAGGGATTTTGCCACTGATGTGGGCCTTTATGGGCTATGGGCTTACACCAATTACTATTATTTCTCTCTCTCCCTCTCTCTCTCTCTCTCTCTCTTTCTCTCTCTCCTTCCTCCCTGCTGATGTGATACTGGCATCATTTTCCTGCTGTGCTTTCCCTAACATAGAGGACTCTACCCTTTAGAACTACAATGCAATTTAAGCCCCTTTCCTTTCACTTTGTGCATATGGCTTTACATAGGGACTCAGGAAAGCAACCCAGACAGTCAGGATTTGTAAGCAAGTGCTTTTAACTACTGAACAATCTCTCCAGTCCACGTTTGCTTTCAAAGGCTACTTCTAGTCAGTTTTTTTTTAAATAAGACAGTAATGATATAACCAAACACTTACTGTTGAGAAAGTTAGCAGGATAGAATCTTAAACATTCCAAAATATTTTCATCATTAATACTAAATGTAGATCTCACCTAAATTATTACAGCTGGAAGCAGTGAATCAGCTTTGATGTCACAAAGCTGACTATTCAAGTGAATTTCTAACTCCTTCTATTACATAACATCTATATGTTATGTCTGGGTTATATAATCTAATAAGAATTGGTCAGAATTCCTCTCTTATAGGATTCAACATATATTTAAAATATATTGTTATTAAAAACAAATTAGAATGAGAAACAAAAGGTTGGATTTGGTTTAGTGTTTCTTTCATTATTTATTTATAATGTACTTTTAAAATATTTTATTTTTATTTATTTACTTGAAAGGGAAAGAGAATGGGCATGCCAGGGCTTCTAGCCACTGCATATGAACTACAGATGCATGCATCACTGCATCTAGTTTACATGGGTCCTAGGGAATTGAACCTGTGTCCTTTAGCTTTGCAGGCAATTGTCTTACAGCTAAGCCATACCTCTAGCCCTATAATGTACTTTTAAATACTCAAATTACTACTATGAATGAACACAGCTATACTAGAATTATGTTACCATGATTAATGCTTCATACTTAGGGAAACAAGTGTCTATTGTTTTAGGCTTTCTGAAACATTCTGGATTCATTTCCAAAGGGCAAACTATTTTCCAACTCAGTTCCAAAGGCATATCTATTTATCTGTGAAAGGAACTGGAAGTAAACTAGTTACAATGTAGTTATCATAGAGAAGACCAACAAATCCCCCAAAAAATCTTGTATGTGTTGATTTTTGCCCAGTTCATCACAAACCGACACACACTAACTAGACATATAACTAAGGCAAGTGATGAATCAAATAAAGTTAAATGGGGGCTTCAGAGATGGCTTCGTTGTTAAGACATTTGTCTGCAAAGCCTAAGGCCCCCGACTTGATTACTAGAGCCCATGTAAGCCAGATGCACATGGTGGCAAATGAATCTGAAATTCATTTGCAGTGGCTAGAGGCCCTGGTGCATCCTCTCTCTGTCTCTCTCTGTCTCTCTGTTTCTCTCTTTCTCTCTCTCCCCTCTCTAATAAATAAATAAAAATAGAATAAATAAAATTAAATAACTGCAATTATCTAGAAATGACAAGCTCATTTTTATTTTGTCATATATATTTTGTTTCCATTTTGAGTGTAGGTAGAGGTAACCCATAAGATGGAAAAATTACAAAGACATATCAGGTTTACTGTGATAAAATCAATAATATCTTCTCAACACACAAATAAAATCATTAGGATGCTGTTATTAAGGATTGCATCTTAAGCATATTGTCAGTCTGCATTTCTAATTATAGTAATATATTGCACAAATTGACTATTTTAATATGTATAAACATAGTCATCTTATTCTATAGTACTTCAATTTTGTAAATAAAAAAAATAGGGTTGGAGATATGGCTTAGTGGTTGAAGTAATTGCCTGTTAAACCTAAGGACCCAGATTCCCCAGTACCTACATAACCCAGATGCACATGATGATGCATGAATCTGGACTTTGCTTATAGTTGCTAGAGGCCTTGGTGTACCCATTGTCTTTCTCGCTATCTGCCACTTTCTCTCTCTCGAATAAATAAAAAAATAAAATATTAAAAATTAAAATAATTTATTTAATGGCCACAAGAAGGATTGCCATACAAAACCTTAAAATAATATTTTAGAAAAGTTCACCATTCCTTCTATGAACAAAAAATTTGCAGTGATAGCAAAGAAAGTAAACCATGTAAAAATAGTGAAACAGTTTTATAAGAATAAACCAGTATTTACTTCTAAATGCCTTCAGTATGGATCGATAGGTTGGGAAAATGTTATCTTAAATTCTTAATGTGTTTCTTTCAGCACTATGCATTCTTAGGAATGTGACTATTTACTTCTGACTTTATTTTATTTGAAGTATTCATTGCTTCTACTAATAGGCTGAATTAATGAAACAGAAAGAAATAATCTAGCTTGTGCTAAATTTTAATATTGCTAATCTAATAGGTAAAAAGTTGACAGTATCATTATAACACATGATTTAGACATACCTAAAACATCAGTTTTTGAAAAGTGACACAATAAACAGTAACATAATTTAACTATATAAAATAAAGTACTTTTTTCTAGAATATTAAAAACTCCATGGCCTTCTGTTTCTCCACCCCCCCACACACATAATATTGTGTACAACCCACTTATTTTAAGTGTACATGATATCCATATGTGCGGATGTGTGTAGTTTATTTTTAAGAATAAGAAATAAGAAATCGAGTCCAAAATGTACAAAAGTCTTCACTTATATTTGTAGCCATGTTCTTTAATTGAAACCTACTGAATCAGAGATTGCATATGTAAGCCATTTGCACAGGCAAGAAAGTATTCTGTGCCCAATTAGCACAAGAAATTCAGTAGTGAAAGGCTTTTGGTGTTCTACAATTTGGTTAACATTGTGGGAGGCTGAGTTTAGGGAAGGGTAGGGAATAGCTATGAAAAGGATATTCCTTTTTAATTAACTCACTGAGAATCTGCTTTAAATTCCAGACAGAAGCACAAAGTGAATGTAGATTCCTCACAATACTAGGCCAATGATAATACTTCAAAAAGCAACTTGAAGAATCTTGACAAAGTGAGGTAACATTTCATTTTCTTCAGGCTGATTTCTCTATTTGTACTCCATGCTACTTCAAGCAGGCTCTATTTAGAAAAACAACAAAAAGAACGCAAACAAGTCATATATGAAAATTCAATTAGATGGTGACTATTCACATTACAAAACAGATTGTTCAATTTTCTAACGTCTTTCACATTTCAATGCACTCATCTAAATACACAGTGAGTTTTTCTATTCATTTGTTTATCTACATAGATACTCCAAACCTGAGAAATACAGAGTGTTGAAGACCTGTCTGCTGAAATGATAAAGCAGCTGAAATTGTAATGTGAATCAATAAGAAAAAAATTATATTTTATTGAATAAATGACATATTAACTTTGCCTAATACTTGTTTTTAAAATATAAAGAATTTGTATGCTAGTCTAATAAAAGCTCTGTGTTTAGTTTTAATTTAAAACTCACAAAATTTAAAAACTAAGAGTCCTGTACTTAATTTTTTTTTCTTTTTCTTTTCTTTTCTTTTTTTACTCATTTATCTGAGAGTGAGAAAGGCAGCTAGTGAGAGAATGGGTATGCCAGGGTCTTCAGCCAATGCAAAGGAACTCCAGATGAATGCACCACCTTGTACATCTGGCTAATCAGATCCTGGGGAATTGAACCTGAATTTTTTTTTTAATTTATTTTCAAGCAGAGAGTGAGAGACAGGCACACACACACACACACACAGAGAGAGAGAGAGAGAGAGAGAGAGAGAGAATGGGCAAGCCAGAGCCTCCAGCTGCTACAAATAAACTTCCGATGCAAGTACCACTTTGTTCATAACCTTTACATAGGTACTGGGGAATGGAACCAGGGTCATAGGTTTTGCAGACAAGTGGCCTTAACCACTGAAAAATCTCTTCAGCCTCAGTACTGTATTTCTATTTTGTCTTTCACATTTAAGATAAAGAAATCAAAGTCCATAGTTGAGTATCAAATCTTAACACAGCAAAGTAGAAGAAGCACTGACTGTGACCCATGAGTTTTTGAGATCCAGCTATACCACTCTTCAACTCTAAACTTCCTTTTGTAAATCATTTTACATCTCTGGGTCACAGATTTCTGATTTTAAATATGAAATAGTATATATAATTCACATTGTTGTTGTGTAGGTTAAGTATATATATATGTGTGTGTGTGTGTGTGTGTGTGTGTGTGTGTGTGTGTGGTGAAACATCTGCAAAGTATTTTGCACATAGTAGTACATGAATAACTAATGATGGGTCTATTCATGATGGGAACTCTAACATACACACATATACCTGTTTGGGGAATACGCATATTTATTCATGAAGGCAAGGTATGCTAGTACATCAAGAAGGGAGAAACTTATCTAAAATTTTTTAAAGTTGATCATAAACTGGGTTTATATATCACTAGTTGCCATGTGTTTTTAGCATAAGCCATGTATTACAGACTAAAAACTAAAAAAAAAAAAAAAAATGGCCTTATCTGTATGCATTGGTACAAATGATACAATTTTCAAAAGATGTATCTATCTCTACCACATACTCTTTGCCCTTGGATGTCTGACATTACAATTTAAATCATTCTTCAGGTTAGGCATACCTATTAAAGCATATTTGAAATTGTTTTCCAAATTATACTATAACTTATTACAGAATTATGAAACAATATAAAAAGAAGATATGGAGGAGTCACTAACTTACCACCTAGAATAAGGTAATTCTAGTATTTGATGTATTTCCTTAGTCTTTAATATGCCACATATACTATGTGTGTGTGTGTATATATATATATATATATATATATATATATATATATATATTCATAACAAGCTCATTTAAATTTGCACACTGAAGAATTATACCATGTCATATATACTTTAAAATCATATTTTTAAGGTCTAAATACCATTTCCATGATAGGAATGTTCCATGATCTATTTAAGAATATGTTATTATTACAAACTCAGTTTATGTGGATTTAACACAGCTGTCAATAAAGTTTTACTTTTCTACACACTGCTTATAGCCTCTTCTTCCAAAGAATAAAGTGTGCCGATCTTATAATCTAGGCAGGTGGTAAAAAATATATATTAGTGGCTAAAGTATATTAAAATAATTATAAAAAAGAAGTCATTGGTAGAAGATTACTCACTTATGTTTTATAACAATCCCTGTAATATCCAATTACATTATTACCTATTTGGTCCCTAATGGGCAATATTTAAGATATTTTACACAGCTACAATATAGATTAAACTCAATTATTTATTCAGATGATTTTCTCTTCTACCAATATGTGAAATATTTGAAAATATAGACCATGCTATCATTCAATTTTCTGTTATTTAGATTTTCTGGTCAAGACTGAGTCATAGAAATGACATCAAAAGAGTAATCTTTATCATCAGCCCCAAGATATACCTTGAAATTAGCATTGTGTCAGACTTAGAACCACAGACCTTTTTGAAATGATTTGTATTATAACTGCATGCATTCCATCAAGCTAATCAAGAAATAAAAAGAAGGATTCACTGTACTACATACTCTTCTGGCATTTGTGATGGGGAAAACATGACAATAGGAGAGTCATAACATTACATAAATAAACAAAAAGAAATATTGTCTGTGAAAAAAGTTCATTCAGTGAAGGAAAAAGAATGTCTCCTCATTCTTTCTACAACCAGGCCACATAGGGAGCTATCAAATATACCTATATGTAAAGATGACACTTACCGAGAGTTAAGTAAGTCTTCTTTTTATTTATTTATTTATTTATTTATTTATTTATTTATTTATTTATTTATTTTTGAGGTAGGGTCTTGCTGTAGCCTGGGATGACTTGGAATTCACTATGTAGTCTCAGGGAGGCCTCAAACTCATGGAGATTCCCCAACCTCTGCCTCACAAGTGCTGGAATTAAAGACATACGCCACCATGCCTGGCCATTAAGTGACTATTCTAAATTTATTTTTTAAATTTTTAAAAATATTTCATTTTTATTTATTTATTTACTAGAGACAGAGAGAAGGGGAGAGAGAGAGAGTGAGAATGGGCACACCAGGGCCTCTAGCCACTGCAAACGAACTCCAGACGCATGTGCCACCATGTGCATCTGGCTTACATGGGACCTGGAGAATCGAATCAGGGTACTTTGGCTTCATAGGCATGCAACTAAACCGCTAAGCCATCTCTCCAGTCCAACTATTCTAAATTTCTGTCTGAAGCGTGTGAACCTTCACCTCTTATATAGTTCAACTTTAGGCTAGAATTTCTACAGAAAAAAATAGCATTGAAACTAAGGATACCAATAACCATTCATACCTTTCTAGAGTGCTACTATTGGAAAAGACAAGTCTCAGAATAGATAAACTTTTTATATTCCATGGAGATTTCAAGAAAAGCTAGCTGGACTCAGGCCAAGTAGGAAAGCACATTGATAATCAGGCCTCAGTATCACTGATTTTGTCATGTTACCTTTATACTGAGTTCTTTTTACTAGAGGACATTCTTCATTCTCATAGTCTAAGCATTCATTCATGTCCTATGTGTTTCTGAATTACTAAATTGGTATGTGCTTCCAACCCAGGGCCCTTTTCTGTAAAAACAGATCAAACTGTATATAGAGAGAATCACTGTCAAATGTGAAACTTTACAGAAATAGAGGCGAGAACTAACTTTTCATGTGGATCACTCTTGTCTTCCTCCTTAGGATGACCTTCACAAGACTAGTAACTCTTACTTCTTTTTCTACTGCTTTCCCCATTACTAAGCCTAGGAAAAAGATTAAGTCTACAAGTGTAATGAACCCATGATGTTTGACTGAATTAGTTTAGAATGGACTTTGGCCCCAAATCAAACAAAATACCAAGCTGTGCCTCCAGGCTGATGATGAGTGCCAGAATAATTTCTCATGTTCATAGGATTCAACCTTAGTTTCTGGTATTAAAAGTATTACTGAATCCCAATGACATTTCATAATTTTTAATTGAATTATAGCTCTTCTACAATGGTTTGCCTTGTTTCTAAAGATTTTAGCATTATCACATTTCTGAAAAATTAGAAAACAGAACCAGGCATGGAGGCATATGCCTTTAATTCCAGCACTCAGGAGGCAGAGGTAGGAGGATTGCTGAGAGTTCGAGGCTAGCTAGAGACTACAGACTGAATTCCATGTCAGCCTGGGCTAGATGAGACCCTATCTCAAAAAAAAAATAAGAATAAAATAGAATACAATGGCCCTGACATGTGTTCTCTTAAGCACAAAATTAAAGCAGGTAGATAATCCTTGCTATGCTCTTTTATTGAATTTTGTACATGTAGGAAAGCTACACAGAGCTTGGAGAGGCCAAGGAGTAGTGCACCTTGGAATGATATGGATATGTTTGACAAGCATCTAATAGTGTACCCAAATTAGAACTCTAAAGTGCATGGCATGAAGAAAGCAGTTGTATACACAGCTGAAGTTGGTACTTCCCAGTAGACTGCAGCAATATGTTTTTGCTGTCACGAGGCAGAAATAAAATAAGTTTTCCATTATGTTGGAATTTGAACAAGTGTGAAGGTGACAAGAAAGGATATTTGGGAAACCACTTACAAAACTGATTGGGTATGATAAATAGGATTTTCTATAAGAAAAAATTAGTTTAGGGCTACTGACACAATTTTGATGCATCTGAGATGTTTCGGTGTTTTTGTGACAAGGTGCCTCTATTTAGTTCAGTCTCATGTAGAACTTGTTAGATAGCCCAGGTTGACCTCAAACTCATGATCTTTCACCCTCAGCCTCCTGAGTGCTGACATTATAGGAAATGCCACCATGATCAATGTCTTTGAGGGTATTGGTCTTTCAGTAAAAACAACTGTCTTGTCATTACTTGCTACAAAACTTGTAATATTTGGTCCTTGTCTCTCTGCTCCCATAATGTTGGGCAGATCAGCTAAGTCATATCCTTTTCACCATTGTGTTTTGCTCAGGACCAGCTGGAGCTAGATGACTGTGAACTGACACCTGTGAAATTATGAGCTAAAATAAATCCTTTCCCCATTAGATGTGTTCCTTGAAATATTTTGTCACAATGACAAAATGTCTAACATGGAAAGCCAGTACTGAGAAGTGGCATCATTACTGTTACTAAACCTGACTACATGTCTTAGAAGCCTTTGTAAAGTCTTATAAGAGGCTTCTAATGAAATGCCAAAGGAAATTCTGGCAGGCCAAACAGTGTATGGTAGGGTCTGAGTCTCTGCAGGCAGCAGGTGAAAAGATGATGTGTTAAAGCTATTAAAGTGAAGCTGAAGCTACAGTAGGGACACCAGGATATTAGAGATGCCAGGAAAATGGACTATCTGCTGAAGTATAACACAAGCAGCAAATAGAACTAACCAAAAAGAGAAGCAATGTGAGTGAGTTTCAAACAGTAAGACTATAGGAAGAAGCTGGCCAAACATGTTGGAACCCCCATTGTGCCACTGAGTGACCTTGATAGCACACACCAGAACCACAGATTTTCATGTTTATCCTGATGGATTTTGGTTTTGCTGCAGTCTGACTGTTTCTTACTATCTTTTCATTCCTCTTTTTAGAATTTTATTCATTTATTTGCATGGAGGGAAGGAAAAAGAGAGAGTGTGTGTGTCAGAATGGGTGTGTCAGGGCCTCCAGACACTGCAAACAGAATCCAGACACAAGCACACTTTGTGCATCTGGCATTATGTGGGTACTGGGGAACCAAACCCTGGTCCTTTGGTTTTGCAGCCAAGTGCCTTAACTGTTGAGTCATCTCTCCAGATCCAATTATTCCTTATTTTTGAAATTATATCATTAACTCCATTGTATTTAGAAAATATATTTTATTTTTTATTAAAAAGGGCTCATAGCTAACAATAGTTCTTGGATCTCAAAGACTACTTTGGACTTGTTTCTTTGAAGCAGTGTAGAAATAGTTGAGATGAGATGATGAGATTAAATACATATTACATTGTGAGATGGTCATGAGCCTCTGGGGTTCAAGGGAAGAGTGTTATGTTTGAATCTAAAATGACCCCCAGAAATCAAGGTGCTAATGTCTTAGTTGCCAGCTAATGACACTATTGGGAGTGGAAGAAACTTTAGGAATAGGGATGGGTTGGGTGATTTAATATGCACTGGGGACGTATCATTGAAAGATATATTTGGTCTGTGATTCTTCTGTCTCTCTGTCGTTGTTTCTGGCTACCATGAGCTAAGCAGCATTTTCTGTCACATGCTTCCCACAGTAATGCTCTGCTTTATAGCAGAAATGAAAGCAATGGAGTGTGTGGAATATGGACAGAAACCCATGAAACTGTGAGTGAAAAAATTATCCTGACTTTTTAATTATTGTGACTGGTATGCCATCGCATTGGCAATAGCTGTCAAACAAATGTACCTACTGTGTGTCATTCTGGTGATGGGAGGGTTTACTGGAGATGTGTAACAATGGGTGTTCCCTAAGCAGTGTGAACAGTTTATGACTTTGTCATTTTTACCAGCCTCATTTTATAGATGTTATGGTAAACTTCTTAGTTTAAATCTTTATACGGGAGTGAGAAAAAAGACATATGAAGCCAGAATATTTCAATGTATGCTAAACAGAAAATCTTCTGTGTGAAATATTATAATAAAGTTCTGAAAAATTAAAGACTAGAAAAGAATTTTTACAAGAATAAGACAAAACCAATTCATTTCAGACAATGGAACATTTGTAACACAATCAGCAAATTTCCACCTGAAATTTTGGAAGCCAAACAAGAATACTGTACATGGCAAGTTTCCCTTCAGAACTAAAGCAGAGATAAGGATTGTCCCAGGCAAACATAAACTAAGGAAGCATATCAGCTCTATACCTCCATTAAAAGAAAGGTTAAATTTGAGATTTTCAACACAAAATTGCACTAAATAATACAAGAAAGAAATAAGAAAGGGTACTCAGGAAGCAGAGTAAGAAAGCAGCTGAGTAAGATGCTCAGACAATTATCTGTTCACAGTCATACCTACTAGAATAAATATTTATGTAGCAAGCTATCTTCACAAACACTAATAAAGCCAGGTGGGTACCATAGTTCCTAGTTTTAGTATATTAGAAAGGAAAGGATCATAGAAGGAGATAGGAAGGAACTAAATATTCTTGTCATTGCTTGCCCAATTTGAGCAGGATGGCATGGAGGGAGATATCTCACATTTGGTGGAAGAGAGAGAATTATTTCCAAATCATAGAATTGAAACCTGGTACTAAGCTCTTTATGCCAGAAAGACATCTATAACCCCTAATACAAGGATAATATCTGAAGAGTGAGCTGATAGAGGAATATCAGATAGGTTGCAAAATATTAGTTTATAATGTCTTTTCCCCCAAACCTTGCCATAGAACAATAAGCAAGAATCTACCATATGGAAAGCAAGACACAAATTATCATAGGATTTTGTTTTAGAGCTCTGTAGTAGATCCACCATAGGCAGAAAGAGTATAATGCAGAAACCAAAGGAACCAGCATGAAAGGCAGAACATCTATATAGGATTCTGAGGCCTGCCTCAGAGTCAAGAAGAATCCTATGCAATTGTAGAATGAACATGAATTTATTCCTGAATTATTTCCAGCCTTGGAGTCACTCTTTGGAATGTGCTATTGACTATGCTGGTTCCTGTGGCTGAGATATACAGGTGGGATGCAGGTTAACACAAGGTTTGCACACAAAAAGATGGTCTCAATCATCTGTGTTCCAATCATGGGCATCATGAATACTCTGATATCCAGTGTCCATGGACAGTCTTTCTCAATGTTCTCTGGCAGCAGATAGAGAGGTTAGCCATAGTGGGAAAAAGTTATGGGCTTATGTCATGATCTGTATCACTTCAAAATGTCAGATGGGCTTGGATATACCCCTGACATTATTCAGGCCTTTGTAGCTATAAGACACAGGTAGGAAGCACATTAGTTCACTTTGGAACATAGTTCTAAACTACTGAAATCTAACACTAGACATACCCTAATGACCCTATCCCCAGTTCTGATTGCATACAGAGCCTCTAGAAGATACAAACTGCTAGCACCCAGGGAGACACTTAGCTTCACCTGTCAGATTACTGTTGGTGAACAGCCTCAGTGGCATGTCTCAGTGATTTTAGCCATGAGACAACCTCAGTACAAGGCAGTCAAGTGTAGTTTGGGCCTTAATTCTATCCCAATAAAATGGTAGCTTTTATAGGCTTTGGACTCATGGTATAGCATAGATTTGTGTTTGTAGGAACAAATGTGATATAGGAGCTTGAGTTTCTTCCTGCATGGAAATTCTTTCCAGAACTAGGCAGAATTGCATGTGTCCACTCACATGCCAGTGATTGTGGATGATGTACCTGGACCAATCCAAGCTCCAGCGAGAACCTTGTGGGATAGCTAACTTTTCAAGGTATGCTTCCATTTCACACCAAACAATAGACACACTATGTATTTAGAAGAAAAACATGGACTGGAACTGACAATATACTGGCAAAGAACACATTTAGAAAAATATAAGTATCCTGCACAGAATTTCTGAAATTATAGGATTACAGGCAGAAACAAGGACAAATAATGAATACTGTAATAAATACCTAATTCTTCAACACATAGATGACAATTTATACAGAAAAAAAGCATCAAGGGCACTCAATAAACAAAGACAGAGCCTAATATTAAAAATAACCTATGAAAATGATCCTTGAAACTCCACAAAAAAGTAAACCTGATTAAACAACGACTCTATAGGCATCTCACCCAGAAAGATATACAAATGGGACAGGAACATGTGAAAAAAATGCTGAGGATCAAGGTTATTGGGAAATTGAAAACAAAACACAATGTGATACCACTATATAGGAATTAGAGCTAGCAAACCCCCTGCACTGAAAAAAAAAAAAAAAAGACTATGGCAAGGATTTGGACCAAGAAAAAATGTTCATTCCTCTTAAAAAATATAAAGCTTGTTTTTACTAAGCAGTTTTTTTTCAATGAGTTAAAAGCTTAATACACATAGTAGAAAACCCAGATATAACTAAATTTTAACTTTGATACATGACATATGGCAATATAAATAAAACTACCAACTTATTGTAAAGAATTGAGTCTGCATTAATTACACAATTAAGGCAAGAGTAAATGTAGAGAAACAACCCTCTTATGTTCACACATTTTACCACCAGGAACTCAAACCTCTTTCAGTTTAAGTTAAACAACCTTCTTTACATCATTCCTTGTTGTATATCCATTATAAAAGACATGTTTACAGTTTCTTGCGGAAGTAAATTTACTATTTCCAAAACATTTTAGCCTTTTCAGGCTGGCACAACTATACTAAAGATTGAGTGGCTAATGGAGAGCATTCATTTCAAAAAATCTAGAGGCTATGAAGGTTTTGCTAGGCACTGTGAGGTCATGGATATCAAGACCAATTTATATCTGGACAGTTGCATTGTAAGGAGTTGTATCTTTCCTTTGGCTCTTACATTCTTTCTGCCCCCTCTTCCACAATGGGCCCTGAGCCTTGGAAGGTGTGATAGAGATGTTTCAGTGCTAGACAGTCCTCTGTCCCTTCTTCCCAGCCCTATGCTGCCGTTTGGGTCATCCCAGTAGTCATCTCCATCTGAAAAGAGAAGTTTCTCTAACCAGAAGTGATAGTAGCATCAATATGTGAATGTGAACATTAAGTGTAGTGCTTTCAGGGCAGTTTGGTAGGAATAACATATGCATTTAGCCAGACAAGAGCAGGCTTTATACCCCTAAGGTGCCTGATATCAAATTAAAAAAGAGACTAATGGAGAGAGGGAGGGGATATGATGGAGAGTGGAGTTCTGTTGGGGAATGGGGGGAGGAGAGGTAAATATCATGGTTAATTGTGTGTAAGTATAGAAGTTGTAAAGAAAAAAAAATAAAAACCTTCTAGGGGTTGGAGATATTGCTTAGTGATTAAGGTGCTTGCCAGTACCCACATAAGCCAGATGCACAAGGTGGCATGTGCATCTGGAATTTGTTTGCAGTGGTTAGAGGCCCTGGTGTGCCCATTCTCTTTCTATATATCTGCCTCTTTCTTTCTCTCTTTCTCTCTCTAATAAATAAGTAAGTAAGTAAATAAATAAATAAATAAATAAATAAATAAATAATTTTAAAAAGAAAAAAATCTAGAGGCTGAAAGGATGAACATCAAAACATTGCCATTTCAGTATATCGGGTGTGTGTGTGTGTGTGTGTGTTTGTATGTTGATGACCTACCTCCTGTTCATAAATAAACATGATTATGCTGTGTCCTGAAGGAGAATGCAAAATCTCTGGATATCTGTTTCACAGGGGTACCAAGTCCATTATTGAGAACTCCACTCTCATGAGCTAATCATTAATCATGGTTCCACCTCCAAATAACATCACATTAGGGTTAGCCTTTATTGTATGAATTTGGGTGTGGAGAAACAAATCTATAACTTTTATTATCTCTTTTTCATATTACACTTTGATATTTATTCCAGTTTAATCAATACATTGTCAAAAGTTATATGCAAAATATGCCCCTCACTATGTAAATGGATAAATAGACTATGATCCATATAGAGAATTGGATTGTATTCTGTGCTTAAAAGAAATGGGCTATTAAGCAATTAAGATACTTGGAGGAAATTATATTAATAATACTAAATAAAGAAACTAGTCTAAAAAGACTACACACTATATGACTCAAACTACATGACATTCTGGAAAAGGCAAAATGCTAGAAACAGTAAAACTAAAATCTTACAGGGATGAGATAGAGAAATTTTTAAGAGAGTGAAAACATATTGTGAGCTTATACCTGTGAATCCAGATTGTTAATTTCCATATAATGCATAACAGGAATAGTGAGCTGTAGTGTAAACTCTGAATTTGGGATGATAATATGCTCTTGCATATAACATATTCTTTCAAAAATTGGGTCTAGGATGATTGTCCAGAGAGATAGAGTATGATCGTAATGTTAAAGGTCATTACTCTCTTCTTTGATTGTAAAACTAAGGAGGAAAAGGAGAAACAAGAATTTGTTTTCTAAGTGCTTTAAATGAATCTCCTGCCATCTGATGTAGGGATCATGACACCACCAACTGCTCTGGACAATCAAAAAATTACTGGATGTGTTCCTATGGCACAATATGAAAGTGTAATTGAAGTGGTCTCTCCCTTAAAGATGCAGTGAGGCACTTAGGTTGGCCAGGAAATGTCCTACTTGAGGACAGAACAATATGTAATAAGAAAATTGAGTTAGGGTCAACATTCCACATGATATTACTGGACTCAAATCGATCTCAGTTTCAGGTCTGTTGAACAAGTCTGGAATTCACCATAAAGGGATAATCTGCAAAAAAGTTACTCATATATTTGTCTCTATTTTTGTAACTCATCACCCCACCTGGACAATGTTCAAAATTTTAAAATTTTTTATTGATAACAAATAGATTAAACATATTGTTAGCTATAGCTAATGAAGAGACACAATCTCTCTCTCTCTCTATATATATATATATATATGTGTGTGTGTGTGTGTGTGTGTGTGTGTGTGTGTATACACAAAACCCTTGATTCTACAGGGACATGTTTAACCTAGTTGCAATGAAAATGAGGTGATAAAGATTCAATTGGATCATTATAAGTAATCCATCCATGAATGATTAAATACAGTTTCATACAACCATAAAGTCTAAATAAAAATATCAGAAATATAACTAAAAACAAATATGGGAGGACCCACTCAGAATTCTTAGAAAGTACACAGATGCTGATTGGGATGTTCCAGAGAATGTGAGGATGATAAATATGATTTTTCTTAGTCAAAGAAGCCCCAACATTTGTAGAAAACTTCAAAAGTTGGAGCAGGATATTGGAATAATACATACCAGCTGGTGAATGTTGCCTTTAATGTATATACTTCAGAGGAAAAATAAAAAAGAATGAGGCAAACAAGTTTTCATGGCTAAAGCAGGGCATAACTTGAGGAAAGGCAGGAAAATGGAGGAGAGGAAAAAAAGGCATAAAAACAAGACCCTAGTAAGGAACTGAAGTATATATTGCAAGAAAGAGAGACATCAAAATGATTAATGTTTTTGGGGGTTTGAACCAGATGTCTTCCATAAACCCATGTGTTTTGAATGTTTGGTCCCCAGCTGATGGCAATTTGGGAGGTAGAGCCTTGCTAAAGGAGGTGCGTTTTTTTGGGTTAGCGGATTAGTAGCCAGCTCCCTCTTGCAAGAATTTGGATCACTGTCTTACTAATATTTTCCACCTTCTGTAGCACATAGGTTATCTTCAGCCTCTGTTCATGTCATGCCTTCTCCATCACCATGAAGCTTTTTTGAGACTATAAGCTAAAATAAATTAATAAAAAACTCTTTCCTCCCACCAGGTTCTTTGTCCCAGAAATAAGAAGGTAACTACAACAATGTCTGAAACTGAAAGACAGATAAGAAAAAGAGAAAAGGGGAAGGGAAACAGTAAAAGCAGATTTTGGAGTAAGACTAGTTTTAGTGAACTGAGGAAGCTCATGAGATTCTGATGATTTGGGGAGCCTATTAGAATGATTCCGCAAGAGCCCCAACTATAATTGAAAGTGATTAACCAAATGATAGATTATCTGGTGGCTATTACAAACACACAGTATTTTTAAAATTCATATGAGTCAATGTATACAAAAGACAGTGTCTCTTGCAGGAATAATAACAAAATGCAACTGAAACCTCTCCTTCAACATACAGAGTATCTCATAGGAGATATAAAATCAAAATGTAATTTCCTCTACATGCTAAAATGCCCAATTCCATTATTGGTCTACGATTTATTATATGCATTAAATGCTTAAATAACATCTCCAAAAATACATGCGTTCTATCTACAGCTTGTGCCCAAGTGTGGGTCTCGTGCTGTGGGGTCTCGTTCCTTTCCCATTCCCCGTGGTCATTGGCCACCAACGTTCCGGGCGAGGGAGAGAGCAGCAGGGTCATTTCTGGCTGGGCAGGTGAGTGCGAGGTGAACATACGAATACATGACCGGGCAATGAGCACCCGGGAGACCATCTGATGGACAGTACTCGTTTATTCAAAGGGGGGTGGGTTTATAAACACTTGGGAAGGTTGAGATGGCACGTACAGACTATATGGCAATTGGATGCATAGTTTATGGGCTGTTATCTAGATAGAGGAAGAACTAGTAACTTCAAAGCTATGGGGGAAGGATAAGGGAAGGTAGGGGGAAGGGCGGAAGAGGAGATTAACAGAAGGCTGTGTCTTCAAAACTGTGGGGGGTGAGAAGGCTATGTGACTTTAGCCACATGAGGGTCTCTTGGGCAGCTAGCCACAGGTCAGGAACTTTTGGGGGCAAAGTCTGACTTATGGAATGGTCAGAGCCTTTTGGGTCTAGGGGGAGCGCCTCACTAATTCTGCCCACTCTGGGCAATGACAGCTCACTACACCCTACAACATAGGGAAGGCTATCACCGTTGCCAGGGACTCCTGACAGAGGGCCAGCTGCAAC
The DNA here is from genome assembly GCA_036365145.1 of Orientallactaga sibirica. Lineage (NCBI taxonomy): Eukaryota > Metazoa > Chordata > Mammalia > Rodentia > Dipodidae > Orientallactaga > Orientallactaga sibirica. The sequence continues at coordinate 3,522,906 of JAEOAD010000793.1, read as the reverse complement.
CCCACAGCCCAGGGTCCCTGGCCATGTCCAATAGTTCAGGACAGCCTCCTCACAGGTCCAGCCTGTTACTAGCAAGGCCCAACACCCAAGAAAGTATTAAAATTGAAAATGTGTTTAAACATGTTGAAATGGAAAGCATGGAAAAGTGGAAATGGATTTTCCAACCACGTATGTATAAGAATATGTAAGAACATATGAGCAGATGAGATTCAGCATCAAGTGCAAAATATGTAGCCAGTGCATAATAAAGCAAAAGAGACAACCATTGTACTAAGAAAAATATTGCTTTGGACTGGAGAGATTGCTTAGTGGTTAAGGCACATGCCTGCAAACACTAAGGACCACGGTTTAATTCTCCAGGTCCCACGTAAGCTAGATGCACAAGGGGGCACACTTGTCTGGAATTTGTTTGCAGTGGCTAAAGGCCCTGGCACACCCATTCTCCTTTTCCCTCTCTCTCTTTCACTCTCTCTGTCTCAAATAAATAAATACATACATACATACATACATACATACATACATACATACATACATACATAAATACATACATACCAATAAAATCTTTAAAAATATTGCCACAAAACAGGCTTTAAAAAAGAATCCAATGCTGGGCATGGTGGCACAGGCCTTTAATCCCACCTCTGGGGAGGCAGAGGTAGGAGGATCACCATGAGTTCAAGGTTACCCTGAGAGTACATAATGAATTCCAGGTCAGCCTGGGCTAAACCAAAAACCTACCACAAAAAAAACCTAAATAAATAAATAAGTAATCCAGCCACTGATATAGAAATTTTTTCAAATATGGACTAATTTTACCATATAGCTCACCTAAAATACTTCAGTTTTCTGATTAAATAGCCTCATATAGGTGTAGGCATAGAGTTGTTCAAGACATAAAAACTAATAGTATAATTGTGTATCATGCTCTTCTAGGGTACAAAGTCCTCATACCTTACTGACTCTCATATTAGAGGTTATGGGTGGTTCCCAGTGTTAGAACTAAAAGATACTCTCTTTTGTATTCCACATGAGGGCAAGGTTCAATGACTATTGCCTTTTAAATATGTTTCAAGAACAAAACTCATCTTTTATTTTTATGGTTTATTATTTATTTATATCTTTTAGTTACAATCCAGAATTTTAGACATCATTACAGTATTTTCAAATACAAGTTGTTTTAGTTTATTCTCTTCTCCATCTCTCTGATACTTTCTCCTCTGTTACATCCTCTTCCACTTTCCATTTATGTTACATGTATCCTTTCTCCACTCCCTTATTTTCTCTTATACCCAGTTTTGGTCACCATCCAATATTTTTAAGTCTTATCATGTTTTCTCTTGTATATACGTACATATAAATACTACAAGCTAGGACCGACAAATGAGAGACAACATACCATTTTGGGCTTTCTGAGTTTGGTAACCTCACTTAAGACAATTCTATTCCAGATCTATTCATTTTCCCTGCAAATTTCATAATTCTGTTTTTCCACACTACTGAGTAAAATTCCATTGCTTATATTTACCAAATATTCATTAACCATTCCCATTCATCTGTTGATGAACATCTAGGTTGGTTCTATTTCTTAGCTATTGTAAATACAGCAGCAATAAACATGTATGAGAAAGTATCACTGCAGTAGAGTGTGGAGTCCTTACTATATATGCCTGAGAAGTTTAGCTAGATCATATGATATTTATATTCTTAATTTTGAGAAATCTCGATACTGTTTTCCATAATGGCTATACTAGTTGGCACTCCCATCAGCAAAATGGCTCTTTCCCACATCCTTTCAATCATTTGTTGTCAACTTTCTTAATGATAACCGTTCTGATAGTTTGGCCACTGAGTTTTTGAAAACCGAGCAAAAAAGACAGTTTATTCAAAAATGGTACTTTTGACTTCCAGTGAAGATGGCGACATAGGAACCACGCCAAAACAGGGTAGGGGAAAAAAAGCAAAACAAACCCCAGTAAAATACACTCTTCTACTAAAAAGTGAGGTGTATAGTAAACTATCAAGCACAGCAGAGAAGTAGGAGAGATCTAGAACATCTGGAGCCCACAGAAGCGGTTCCACAGCTGCAGTGAGCTCCACGCCGTGGAAGCTGCCAAGCTCCGCCTGAGCCAGCTGAGCTGCAGGATTTTAAAGCCAGGTGAGGGGATTCTCCACTCACACCGCCACTTCACAAACTCAAGAAACGTGGAAGGAGGATGGCAGAGACCAACAGAGAGGCTTGTGAGGAAAAGGATCGCATGGAGGAGCAGATGGACTTCATCCGCCATTCACAGCCTCCCCCCCCCCACCACCCGCGCAAGCGCCGGCAAGCACCGGAGACCTGGGAAAGAGAGCTCACCTACCCAGCATCTGGCATGGAGAAAACAGTGACCCACAGATGCAGCCGGCCTTCCTGAGCCCACAACACAACAAAGGACCCAAGCAGCCATGCAGCATAGCTGTGATCAAACCAGTTCAAAATTCAAGATAGTGTGAATAAGACTTATGTAATCCTACATTTTTTTAATAATGGCACATCTAGAAGCTGTAGACTGTTACTAGAAAATTTTCAGTGCCTGGGATGGGATACCTTCCAGTGAGTTATTGGCCAAGGAGGTCCTTCAGCCTCCAAAACATTAAAGGCTTTTGCCAAAGCCCTTGGTTTCCCTTGAGAAACAGATAGTAAGACCCTATTGCTGAAGACATCTCTTGTCTGAGAGGCAAGGTCACTGAGAAAGCAAGCTGGTGCTGAGCAGAAACCCTTCTCCCTGTAGACCAGCCAACTGGAAGCTGGAAAAAGCTGTATTGCATGCAGCCATATGGGAGACAGAAGTCATAAGTAGCAAAAACAGTGGACACTGAATATTCAAGTTTGACCATACAGGCCCAATGACTGAATGGGTGCAATAGTGGCATGTCTACTCATGGGGTAACCAACTGCTTCATAATTGGACTGAAGGCCCTCTCTACGGAAGGGAATACATACCGGGTACTGAAAAAACCTAAGCAAAAGTCTATGCCAGGGGAGGTCATGAGTCTTAGGGGTATACAGCCTGCTCTTGTCTGACTAAATGTATATATTATTCCCACCAAGCTGCCCTGAAAGCACTACACTTAATGTTCATATTCCCATATTAATGCTACTCTCACTTCTGGTTAGAGAAGCTTCTCTTTTCAGATGACGATGACCACTGGGATGACCTAAAAGGCAACATAGTGCTGAGAACAAGGGATGGAGGAGTTCCCAGCACTGAAACATCTCTGTCACACCCTCCAAGGCTCAGGGCCCATTGCGGAAGAGGGGGCGGATAGAATGGAAGAGCCAAAGGAAGGGTACAACTCCTTACAATGCAACTGCCCAGACAGAAACTGGCCTCGATATCCATGACCTTACAGTGCCTAGCAATACTTTTGCAAGACCCTCATAATAGAAGTAAAAGATGATGACATCAAATTAAAAGAGAGACTAATGGAGAGAGGGAGGGGATATGATGGAGATTGGAGTTCTAAAGGGAAATGGGGGGAGGGAGGGAAAAATCATGCACTTTTTGTATGTAAGTATAGAAGTTGTCAATAAAAAAAATTATTAAAAAAATGGTACTTTCAAAACTGTGTATCAACATCTAAAAGAATGAAAATAGATCCATATCTTTCACCCTGTACAAATTCTGATTGAAAGTGGATCAAATACCTTAATCTACAATCTAAAATTGTTGAAACTACTGTAGGAAATTTAGGAAATGTACTTCAAGATATAGACATAGGTAAGAACTTTCTCAAGAGGACTCTAACAACACAGGGAATAGTCCCAAGAATCAACAATTTGAACTACATGAAAATTTTCTGCACACCAAAACAAACCATCAGTAAAGGGAACATATGCTACAGAATGCAAGAAAATCTTTTCCAGTTATACCCAATACATGATGCTAGTATCCAGAATTTATAATATCAAATATTTACTTAGTACTAAACCACCTTACTCACTGTAGAAAATAGTATCATTTCATGGGGCTCAGATTTATAAGCATTAAGTGACTCACCTATGGTTTTAATTACAGCAAGGAAAATTAAGCTTAATATCCAACAAAAAGCATGTAATTATAAATGTTGAACTAGTTAAATTAGACAATTAAGAATGTTTCTAGAGGGCTGGAGAGATGGCCTAGCGGTTAAGGTGCCTGCCTGCTAAGCCTAAGAATGCCGGTTCCAATCTCCAGGTCCCACATTTAGCCAGATGCAAAATGACCCAAGGGCGCAATGCAGCACTTGCCCACAAGGGGCTCATGCATCTGGATTTCATTCTCAGCAGTTGAGAGACTGCTGCCGTGCCCATTCTCTATCTGTCTCCGTCTCCCTCTGTCTGTCTCTCTCTCTCTGTGTCTCTCTCCAAAAATTAAAAAAAAATAATGTTTCTAGACATGAAATTTGCAGTGATTTTGGATTTCTATTTGGTATATTTTAGTTAAGCCTATTTATGAAGCTTTAAAAAAACTGAACTTAGAGCTTTTATATTGGACTGCTGAGTTGAAATAATCATTCAAATAAAAAGGCCATGAAAACAAAAATTAAAAGTATATAAAAATAAAAGGGGGGTTATTTGGAATTTGAAATGAGGAAAAGAGAAGGAGAATAAAAGAGGCCAATAGAGATAAAACTTTTTCTAAGTACCTTATAAGTATGTATGAAAATATTATAATGATACTTATTACTTCATATTATATATATATATATATATATATATATATATATATATATATATGAAAATCATGAACATTTGGCATTATTATATAAATCTAGGTCAAATTTGGGGGTATCTTCTTTTTCAGAAGCCTCTCAAAGCCAGGTCTGCTGTGAAAACCTATAATCCCAGAATGTAGAAGTTACAGGCAGGGAGATTAGGAGTTTGAGGCCATCCCTGGCTACATAAGAAGTCCTAGGTCATCCTGAGTTACAAGAGAAGATGCTGTCTCAAAATACAGGACTAGCCGGGCGTGGTGGCAAAGGCCTTTAATCCCAGCACTCGGGAGGCAGTGGTAGACCCTACCTTGAAAAACAAAACAAAACAAAAAAATACAGGACTAAGGTATGATATTTACCTAGTCTGTACAGGGTCCCGTGTTTTGTCTTCAATACTACAATAAAAATGTCTTTTAAATAACACATTCAAGAGAAATAAGACATAATTTTAGGAATTCCTATTCAATACTTGGAGAGTCACTCCAAATTAAAGACTATTTTTCTATAAAAATTAGAATGAATGGCCAAAGAATAACTACCTTCACTCTGAGAAGCTACTTGTAATATCTTAAAGAAGTAACAAAAGATCACCATGGACTTCCAGGTAAGATGTTGGCATAGGAGCCACACCAAACCAGATCAGGGAGGGATTTAAGCAAAACTACAGCAAAATACACTCTTCATCTGAAAAGTGCAGAATAGTTTTCTCCTAGACAGCAGAGAAGCAGGAAATGGCCAGAATCTCACTGAGGAGCTTGCAGCCCAATCCTTGGTAGCCCTGGTCCACCGCAGCTCCAATCTGTGCTATCTGCATGCCAGGCACCACCCACCAGGTGTACTTAGCAACAGAGACCAAACAAGGGGACTTTCCAACCTCATCAGCCTTCTTGCAGAGCCCAGAAATCTAAAGAAAAGTCTGCTGAGCTACTTAAATAGATACAGGGGAACAGTGTGAGCAACTACAGGCTTCCTGAACTCTCCCATCCCCCAAACCATCAGAACCATGAACCTCCAGCATTCAGCTCCTTGCAGCATCCAGCACAGCTGAGCCAAGCTCAAGCGCCATAGCACAAAACCAGCAGCACATCCAACAAAGATGAGCTGTGCTCAAGCTCCATAGCACAACAAGGAGGGAATGAGGTGGGCACTCAGCATTGGTGAGATTAGAAGCCACACCAAAAGGTAACAAGGCCTGTTGACTGACAAAAAAAAGGTACATAGGCCTGCATTGGAAGTGCTAATCTCTCTTTCCATGTCAGGGCAGGTTATGGGTTACATATTTGTGGTTGGCTTTACCATTTTCAAGAAAGCTGTACATGGGGTGCTAAATATTGTTGCCTGTAATACTTACAGATTTATAGGGCCGTTGTCTTTTGCTTTTGTCATTATTGGGGGCAGGGTCTGACTCAGATCCAGGCTGACCTGGAACCCAATTCAGAACAGAATTTTCTACCTCCTAGCGGACAGGATTAAGGGCGTAGAGCAACACACACCCTTAGGGATTTTGGCCTTATAAGACTGTTTGTTTTAATCCCCACACTTGTATACTTTGTGCTGGTTTTAATTGAATGTGTATTTTGCTCAGATAAAGTTTAGAATTTGCCAGTATATTGTCCCACCCAGTCCAGTAGAATACTTGCTTAGCAAGAAAACTCAACACCTAGGATTACTTCTGAGGTTGGATTTGGGTACAAGTGCTTCACTTGCCACCTTGAACTCATTTCTTGAAAGTATATAAAGGTGGATCACCACATCTAAGAACACTGCAGATAACAGAAAACCTAAGCATCAAATCAATCCAGGATACAAAAGTCACTACATTATAATACAAGAAACACAAAGACTCAAGACAACACAATCCCACCAAAAATTACAAATCCATCAGAAATGTTCACCAACGAGACTGTTTTAGATGAAATTCCTGACAAAGATTTCAAAAGAATGGTGTTATCTATACTCAAAGAAATGAAAGAAGAAATGAAAGGAATCAGAGAAGCAAACAAAGGAATTAAAGAAAACAAACTCCTGAAAGAGAACACAGGAAATGAGCTTAATGAAATAAAAAGGTCATTATAAGGCATGAGTAAGGAAATAGAAATACTGAAGAAAAACCAGGCTTTAATCCTAGCTCTGAAGAACACAGTCAGTGAAACAAACAAACAAACATAAAACTCTGTGGAAAGTCTCACCAGTAGAATGGATGAAGGAGAGAACAGAATATCTAAACTAGAAGACCAGGTTGCAGACCTAATACAGTCCAACAAAGAGAAAGACAAGCTAATAGAAAGGTATGGATGAGAATGCCAAGGTATATGAGACACTATGAAAAGATGAAACATAAGAATTCAGGGTATAGCAGAAGGAGAAGAACTTCAATTCAGAGGCTTAGTAGGTATTTTCCACAAAATCATAGAAGAAATTTTTCCACACATTGGGAAAGAAAAACCAATGCAGATACAAGAATCTTTTAGAACACCAAACAGACAAAACCTAGAAATAGCCTCTCCTCACCATGTTATAATTAAACTACTAAACACACAAACCAAAGAGAATATATTGAAAGCAGTTAGAGAGAAAAAGCAAGTGACCTTCAAAGGGGAACCCATCAGGATCACAGCAGATTACTCAACACAAACTTGAAGAGACAGAAGGGCTTGGAGTGAGGTATTCCAATTTCTGAAAGATAAAATCTGTCAACCAATATTACTTTATCCTGCAAAGCTATCTATCCAAATAGATGGAGAAATAAGGACATTGCACAACAAAGACAGGCTAAAGTAATTTATGGCAACTAAACCAGCTCTACAGAAAATACTTACAGGAATCATTCATGCTGAAGAGAAAGCAAAACACACACAGCAGGAAATAGGAAAAAATAAACCATACTCAAATAACAGTTAAAACAAATGAGTAAAGTGAAAACAGGAAGAACTACAAAACAAGAAGAATGGTGAGAGCAAATACATATCCTTCAATAATAACTCTTAATATCAATGGCCTCAGTGCCCCAACCAAAAGACACAGGCTTGCAGACTGGATTAAAAAGCAGGATCCTACCATCTGTTGCCTTCAGGAAACTCATCTCTCAATAAAAGATAGAAACCTTCTTAGGGTGAAAGGTTGGAACAAAGTATTTCAAGCAAATGGGCCAAGGAAGCAAGCAGGGGTTCCTATCCTAATATCTGACAGGATAGACTTCAAACCAACATTAGTGAGGAAAGATAAAGAAGGTCACTTTATACTGATTAAAGGAACACTCCAACAGGAGGACATTACAATCCTAAACATATATGCTCCTAATATGGGTGCTCCCAATTTCATCAAACACTATTGGACTTAAGGTCAGAGATAACTCCTAACACAATAGTAGTGGGTGACTTCAATACCCCACTCTCATCACTTGACAGGTCTACCCTGCAAAAAAAAAAAAAAAAAAAAAGAGAGACATCTGCATTAAATGATATCATGGAACAAATGGACCTAACAAATATATACAGAACATTCCTTCCAAATGCTGCAGAATATACATTTTTCTCAGAAGCACATGGGACATTCTCTAAAATAGATCATATAATAGGACACAAAGCAAATCTTAACAAATACAGGAAAATTGAAATAATCACTTGTGCACTATCTGACCACAATGGGATTAAACTGTAAATCAGCAACAAGAAAAACTACAGAGCATACAGAAATTCATGGAGACTAAATAGTACACTATTGAACGATGTATGAGTCATTGAATAAATTAAAAAGGAAATGAAAGCCAGGCGTGGTGGCACACGCCTTTCATCCCAGCACTCGGGAGGCAGAGGTAGGAGGATCACCGTGAGTTCAAGGCCACCCTGAGACTACACAGTTACTTCCAGGTCAGCCTGAGCCAGAGTGACACCCTACCTCGAAAAAAAAAAAAAAAAAAAAAAAAAAAAGGAAATGAAGAAAGTCTTAGAATCAAATGATGATGAGAATACAACATACCAAAACCTTTGGGACACAATGAAGGCAGTCCTAAGAGGGAAATTTATAGCTCTAAGTGCCAATATTAAGAAATTAGAGAGTTCACAAGTAGACAATTTAATGCTTCACCTTAAGGCCTTGGAAAGAGAACAAGGCAAACAAAAAAATCAGTAGATGGGAAGAAATAATAAAGATTAGGGCAGACATTAATGAATAGAAACCAAAAAAAAAAGTTGGTTCTTTGAAAGGATAAACAAGATTGATGAAACCTTAGCAAATCTGACCAAAAGAAAAAGATACAAAAATTAATAAAATTAGAGATGAAAAGGCACCATTACAACAGATACCAAAGAAATTCATAAAATCATGTATACATACTTTAAGACTGTATATGCCTCTAAGTTTGAAAACCTGAAAGAAATGGATGATTACCTTGATTAAAATGACCTACCAAATTTAAATCAAGATGAGATCAACCATTTAAATAGACCTATAACAACAACAGAGATCCAAGCAGTTATAAAAATTCCCCAAATAAAAATAGTCCAGGCCAAGTTGGATTCACTGGTGAATTTTACCAGACATTCCTGGAAGAACTAACACCAATGCTTCTCAAATTTTTCCATAACATAGAGAAGGAAGGAATTCTACCGAAATCCTTTTATGAAGCCAGCATCACCCTGATACCAAATTCGGACAAAGACAGAACAACAACAACAAAAAAAATTACAGACAAATCTCCCTAATGAACATAGATGCAAAAATTCTAAACAAAATACTGGCAAACAGAATACAAGACTATGTCACAAAGATTATTTATCCCAACCAAGTAGGCTTTATCTCAGATATGCAGGGGTTATTCAACATATGCAAATCCATAAATGTATTATACCATATAAATGGTCTGAAGGACAAAAATCACATGGTCATCTCAATAGATGCAGAAAAGGCATTTGACAAAATCCAACATACCTTCATGGTAAAAGAATTACAGAAACTGGGAATAGAAGGAACATATCTCAACATAACAAAAGCTATTTATGACAAACTTACAGCCAACAAAATACTAAATGGGGAAAAACTTGAAGCTTTTCCTCTAAATTCAGGAACAAGACAAGGGTGTCCCCTTTCCCCACTTTTATTTAATATAGTACTGCAAGTCTTAGCTATAGCAATAAGGCAAGAGATACTCATAAAAGGAATACAAATTGGAAGGGAAGATATCAAATTATCATTATTTGAAAATGATATGATTCTAATAATAACAGACCCTGAAGACTCTACCAGCAAACTGTTAGAGCTGATAAACACTTTTAGCAATGTAGCAGGATACAAAATAAACACACAGAAATCAGTAGCTTTTCTATAAGCTAACAACAAGCATGCAGAGAATGAAATCAGGGAATCTCTTCCATTCACAATTGCCCCCCAAAAATAAAATACCTTGGAATAAACTTAACCAAGGAAGTGAAGGATATATGTAATGAGAACTTTAAAACACTCACGTGAGAAATTGAAGAAGTCACAAGGAAATGGAAATATATCTCATGTTCTTGGATTGGAAGAATCAATATTGTGAAAACATCAATCTTACCAAAAGCAATCTACACATTTAATTCAATCCACATTAACATTCCAATAGTATTCTTCACAGAAATAGAAAAAACAATCCTAAAATTCATCTGGAAGCACAAAAAACCTCGAATAGCCAAAACAATTTTGGGTGGTATTACCATACCTGATTTTAAGTTATACTAACAAAAACAGCATAGTACTGGCACAAGGATAGACATGTAGATAAATGGAACAGAACAGATGACCCAAATATTAATCCAGGTAGCTACAGCCACCCGATTTTTGACAAAAATGCCAAAAATATTCATTGGAGAAAAGATAGCCTCTTTAACAAGTGGTGCTGGGAAAACTGGACATCGGTATGTAAAAGGATAAACATAGATCCTTGTCTCTCTCCATGCACAAGAATCAAGTCCAAATGGATCAGGGACCTTAATATCAGACCTGAAACTCTGAAACTGCTAGAGCAAAAGGTAGGGGAAACCCTTCAATATATTGGCATAGGCAATGACTTTCTGAATATAACCCCAATTGCTCAGGGAATAAAATCACTAATCAACCACTGGGACCTCATGAAATTACAAAGCTTTTGTATAGCAAAGGACAGTGTGAGTAGAGCAAAGAGATGACCTACAGAATGGGAGAAAATATTTTCCAGCTATACATCTGACAGAGGATTAATACCCAGAATATACAAAGAACTCAAAAAACAGAACAATAAGAAATCAAACAACCCAGTTAAAAATTGGGCTATGGAACTAAATAGAGAGTTCTCAGAAGAAGAAATACAGATGGCATATAAACATCTAAAAAAGTGTTCTACATCCTTATCCATCAGGGAAATGAAAATTAAAACTACTTTGAGATTCCATCTCACTCCTGTCAGAATGGCTACCATCAAGAAAACGAATGACAATAAGTGTTGGCAGGAATGCGGAAAAAGAGGAACACTTCTACACTGTTGGTGGGAATGTAATCTGGTCTAGCCATTGTGGAAATCAGTGTGGAGGTTCTTGAGACAGCTAAAAATAGATTTCCCAGATGATCCAGCTATAGCACTCTTAGGCATATATGTGAAGGTCTCTTCTCACTACGTTAGAGATACTTGCACAGCCATTGCAAGTCTACACATTTGTAGCTAGGATCCACATATGAAAAAGAACATGTGACATTTGGCTTTCTGAGCCTGGGTTACCTCACTTAGTATAATTCTTTCCAGATCCATCCATTTCCCTGTAAATTTCATAATTTCATTTTTCTTTACAGCTGAATAGAACTCCATTGTGTAAATGTACCACATCATTATTATCCATTCATCTGTGGAGGGACATCTAGGCTGGTTCCATTTCCTAGCTATTGTGAATAGAGCAGTAATAAACTCAAATTTGGAACATCTTAGAAATTTTTATTGCTATTTATTCCAGCAGTCTAAATTTCTCTGATTACCTGCTGACAATTGCCAGTTTGGAACTCTGTATGTATGGGAGCAGCTTCAAACAAAAAATATGATGCTCGTAGCAATATGTTTTATAATGCTGAATAGGATAAAAGAAACCCATGCTGTTCTAGCTGGTACCACCATACAGCAAACTGACTGAATTGCACTTACTGGGGCCTTATAATTGTCATAAGGAAAATAGGTAAATGTATATACTAATTACAGATGTGGTTTTATCATCATTATTACATGATTTTTTTTCCATCTATAAGATTGTAATATATGCTGACCTCATATCTGCTATGTAATCCATACTGACCCCCAAATCACAATTACTCAGAATGGTAATGTTGTAGGTATGCATCACAATGTCAAGGTGCTTGGATTTGCACACACATGAAGATATTTGGAAAGGAAGAGGGCTACTATTATCAAAAATAAAGGGAATATGATGGAGAGTGGAGTTCTGAAGGGGAATGGGGAGAGGGGAGGGAAATATCATGGTTTATTGTCTGTAAGTATAGAAGTTGTCAATAAATACATTAATTAATTTTAAAAGATAAAGACATCAAGCACTGTGGTAGTTTGAATATATGGCCCCCAATATATTCAATGTTTTATTACTTTATAGTTTGCATCTGCAATCACCTTCCTAGAGGCAATGTCACTGGGGGCTGGTCTTAAGCTGTTAATGGCGGGTTTGAGATTCCATTGTAAAGATATGCAAATGTGCATAGCAGGAGTTCCTGAAGTGTGCTGTGTGACCTTTTGGCAGTAGTTTTTGCTCTGTGTGCTGTGGTGGCTGGTTGGCTTTTTCTCTCTCTGCTTGGCCTTGTGAAGACAGGCCCACTTCTTCTGCCATTATGGAACTTCCCCCTGGATCTGTAAGCCTCAATAAATAACCCTTCCTCCATAACTGTGCCTGGTCTGGAAGTTCATCTCAGCAAACCTGAAGCTGTCTGCTACAAGCACCCGTTACAAATTTGACCCTACTTGAGGCAGTTACTCCAGTGGTTATGCATAGACCAAAGCACTGAAAGAATCATTCCTAGGTTGTCAGAGAATATCAGACAGCTGATAGAGTTGCCGAACAAGCAAATAGGGAGAAGCAGGTCTTTGTGCCCTCTGTTGTTCCACCGGAACTTGTATAATGTTATGTCTCATTCCACAAGACAATATAATCTGCCAATATAATGACCACAGGATGATTAATCCTGTCATCTTGCTCTATCTACCTGTAAAACATCTATATAAAGGAATATATCATGCTAGAAATGTACTGACAAATTCAACACTGCCCTTCTAGAAAAGTTTATATACCTTGAAATGACTAGTCAAAGTGTTATATAAGAAAGCCATTTATGCAGTGACAATAATCCAAACACTTCACCTCAAAAAAGGACATGCCCTTTTACAAAGTGGCAAGTAAACCTCACTCAAATGTCTAAACCAGTAAATCATTAGCTAATTATAAATGCATAATATTTGTGGACAGTTTCTCATGCAAGGTACAGGTCTATCCCACTAGAACTGAGAAGGCAAATGGGGTAATTTAAACTTTCTAAAATAAGTCATTGCCATTTTACACTTCTAAATTGTATTCAGAATGACAATGAAGCACCTATTATTCTGGAATCATTCAAATGATGAGTAATTTTTTCTACATTACTTGGAACTTGACATTGTCATGTAAAGCCCAATCCATAGGAAAAAATATCAAAATAACCAATAGTGGTACTTATCCCTCAAATCTCAAATGTTACATGATTTTCAGGATCCACTAGTGTGCCCCATACTTTCCTGAAAATCATCCTTCTACATTTGAATGTACAACTCTAATAAGCTTTCTGTTCTGTTAAATGCTAGAGTTGGTTTGTTTTCCTCTGAAGAGTCACAAGTTTTCCATGTTTCACCATACCAAGGAAATAAATTTGAACAAAATAAACTATATCCTGGTTGTAGTGCCAACAAAAACCCTATTTTTTGCAATCAACAGCCTTTTGTTACATTATAGAAAGTAATTCAATTTATTTTCCTGATAATACGTAAGGATAGAATAATACTATATGAATTAGTGACATAACTCAGTATATTTTTGTAATTCTGAAATGTGTGTGTGTGTGTGTGTGTGTGTGTGTGTGTATTTTCACATGCAAGAATAATGTAATACTCTGAGCATATAATTGCCTATGGAATACCTAAAATTCAAGACAGTGCTTTCTGGGTATTTTAATACCTTCTTTGACTTTTATTTTATTTTATCATTTCATTTTTTTGAGGTAGGGTTTCGCTCTAGCCCACCCTGACCTGGAATTCACTATGTAGTCTCAGTACTGCCTTGAACTCATGGTGATCCTTCTACCTCTGCCTTCTGAGTGTTGAGAATAAAGTCATGCACCACAAGTCCCAATCCTTCTCTTACCTTTTATCCTGCAAAGGAAAGGGAATATTGAGCCAGTTTTTAAAAACTCCACAAAAGATATGAGATATCCTCATAGCAAAATTAGGTGGAAATGAATAATTCTTCTTCCTATAGTGAGGGTTTACAGCCTATTAACATGTTTTTTAAAACCTGTTTTTACCTTTATTATTATAATTAATAAAATGACTACTTTTCCTTGCTAATTTTCAAAAGTATTTTTATTCACTGACAAAGGAGTGCTAGCTAATAGAATTTCCTTGTCTACATATGGAATATTTTTATTATTTCTAATTCATTTTAATGTCCATATTTTTCACAAGTAGAAGAATGCACTGATGAATTAGATACCATGCTACCTGATTCCAACAACCTTTTGATCATCAAATCTTTGTTCTCAAGGTTTTAGAGACAGTTTTAAAATTTATTTTCTTTGTGCCATCTGAAATAAGAATCGTTTTGAAAGCAATTTTAAAGTTAGCAAACTCACTCATAGTAAAACTGCAAGCTTAAGTAAAGTTGAAATGTATTGGATGATTCATAGAAAAGCTATGCATACACTCCTCAACAGTAGCTTCCAAGCAAATGTCATCAGCCACCCTTCCTTTGAAAAAGGATAAAGAATATTTTATCTCATCAAATTGACAATGCTTTCCATTTCAAAACTCGTATACTTACTACTCAATCATATTGAAGTAGCCAAAGTGCAGTTTATTTCCCACTCCCATAGAAATTGAATGAAGCTCTTGCTTCAAAGGAAATATGGGACTATTTATTATGAGGTAAATATTAGCGATCAAAGCTCAGGAACAGATAATCAAGTTGCCCTGAATAACATGTTCCAACATAGAAGCAGTTACATTAATGTTTTATTGTCACAGAACAAAAATGTCATATATCAACCATTTTCCAAAAGCATTGATGGGAGTATCAGGTAACTGTGTTGTAGCAAAGTGTGCAAAATTCTGCTGAAGGTTTTAGATGTTATCCGATCTTTTGGGGTTGGTGGAAGCTACGTGTCTGTTAATTCACTCCAAAAGTCTTATATGATAGTTGAAACAGTATTAGGTCAGATACTGAAGTGGGCAATGAATGGCCATTAAGGGCACTAAAGCTAGCCTAAGATTAGTTTTCATTTGTTCTCCCCCTCCTCAACATTTCAACCCTTCACAGTTAAAAAGTTCTTATCAATCACATTTTTTAACTTTTGTTTTTTGTTTTGTTTTGTTTTGTTTTGTTTTGTTTTTTCAAGGTAGAGTCTCACTCTGGCCCAGGATGACCTGGAATTAACTATGTAGTCTCAGGGTGGCCTCGAAGTCAGGGTGATCCTCCTACCTCTGCCTCCCGAGTGCTGGGATTAAAGGAGTGTGCCACCACACCCAGCCACATTTAATTTTTTTTTTTTTTTTGGTTTTGCGAGGTAGGGTCTCACTCTGGTCCAGGATGACCTGGAATTCACTATGTAGTCTCAAGGTGGCCTTAAACTCTCGGTGATCCTCCTACCTCTGCCTCTCGAGTGATGGGATTAAAGGTGTGCGCCACCACACCTGGCCATTTTAAAATTTTTAACACAGATCTAGCTTTAGATCTAGCTTAGTTCACAATTTCCCTTGTTGACAAAATGTAACATTTTCTGTATATGTTGTCTACCATAAGTTGAATTTGTCCTACAGTGCTAGGAAGGCTCACTCCTGGGATCTAAAAACATGAGGCTCAGTAGTACAGTCTTCAGGAGAAGAAATATGTGGTGAAGCCATTAAGAAGGAAATCCCGTGTTCATATTACTAACCATCATGATCACATCTAATTTTTTCTCTGTTTTATTTCTGTCCTCATTAACTGATATAACATGTACATTTGACTTTCATAATTTAGGAGAAAAGCAGGAATCTTAACTATCAAAAGTGTTTTTGCATGTGTAACCATCCTTACCCATGCTGAATACATGTAAGTATAGTTATTTAATATTTTATGAAGTATTTGATGGTTAGAGTATTTGAAATAATCTATTATTGTTTTAATTTTAGGTTTTCTTTTGGCTAGTTTTTTTTATACCCATAGCCTTATGTGGGGTAGCTATTTCTAATTTTAGGCAAGATTGGTATTAATATCTAAATTATTATAATTGTTACTTCTTACTAATTATTTTATTTGCCCTATTATCTTTTAATTGCACCAGATTTCATTTTGAGAAAATGAATGGATAGTAATATCACAGAATAAATACATAAAAATACAGTATAATTTGAAATTTTCTTTTCCCACAGATTTTCCCCCCATGTAATCAATATTACTAATGACAGAGGTTGAGAAGAGGCTAGACTTAGGTAAAAACAGTTTTTATAAATTTTGTGAGCATAATAATTAAATCAGACAAAAGAAATGAGACTCTAACAGGAAGCATTTTGTAATATTGTCCATCTACTTTATTGGTTAAATGTATTCTTAGTATAATTTAGGTCCTAGTTAAGTTTTATACAGGACATTATGATGTATTTAATTGGAAAACAATTGGATTCTTAGGTGACAAATTTCCTCTTTTTTGAAATAACATTTTTATGCCCTGTTTTTAACATTAGTCCTTGTTTAAGGTACATCTATTTTCATCATTTTGTGTAGATCCAGCCTGACCTAAAATTTCTAGTCCATTACCTAAATTGCAAAGAGAGGTATCTTTTCATGCTAGAATTTGGATAATTTTGCTGGGATAAAAAACACTTTGAATATGGTTGCCATTAGAAACGGACTGTGTAAAATTTAGATAAAAAGAGCCAACCAAAAAATCTTGAGTATTCCTAACAAGAATCAAGAGTTAATCCTTTTCTATGGTAGGCAGAAATGTGAGTATGTTACTGGGCTTCCTGGACCCATTCACATGTTGCACCTTAAAGTTTTTAATTTCAATAGGAAAAGAGTTGAATAATTGGTTGGAACAAATTAATATTCTTCTCTTTCTCTTAGTAGGAAGTTATGCATATATATTTTGCTCCAGGAGTTTAGTTTGAAAATGGAGGCATCCCAAAAATTGAGTTCCTTTGGAAATTTTCAAATAGAACTCTGCAAATCTAGAAGCTGGACTTTTCAAAAACCCAGATCATGCAAAAAATGAGAAATATTTGATGTAGGTAGTGAAAAATTTGAACCTGCTTTTTAATATATTTTTTATTTTGGAGAGAGACACAGAGAGATAGGGAAAGGAAGACAGATAGAGAGAGATGAGCATGCCAGGAGCCTCTCAGCTGCTGTGAACGAAATCCAGATGCGTGAGCCCCCTTGTGGGCAAGTGTGGCACTGTGCCCTTGCATCACTTTGCATCTGGCTAAACGTGGGACCTGGAGATTGGAACTGACGTTCTTAGGTTTAGTGGGCAGGCGCCTTAACTGCTAAGCCATCTCTCCAGCCCTTTGAACCTTTTTAAATATGAAGACTTGGTTAAAGTAATGTAAAAGTTCTAGGTAAACAAATAATCATAACAATAAACATGATTAATGGTAGGTCATTGTTATTTTTAGTTTAGTAACACGAAGGTCAGGGTTGGAGAGATTTCTCAGTGGTTAAAGCCTTACATACAGCCAGATGTACAAAGTGGTTGATACATCTGGAGTTCGTTTCCAGTGGCTGGAACACCCATTCTCTCTTCTATCTCTATCCACTTGCAAATACGTAAATAAATAAAAATATTTTATAAAATACAAGTTCAGTACTACTATATTCCTTCTTTTATGAACTGTCTATTCATTTCATTAGCCCATGGGTGACTGGTAGTTTTATTTTTATAGTATTTAATTGTTTTCAGTTCTTTGCAATCTCTTGATTTTAGCCTTCTGTCAGAATAATAGCTGGCAAAGACCTTCTCCCATTCTACAGGTTGTCTGTTTGCTTCATTATTAATTATTTATTTTTGTTGTGCAAATACTTTTTAATGCTATTTTTTGATCCTTGGAGGGATTTGCTGTGCCATTGGATTCCTGTTCAGAAAGTTCTTGTTTAGATCTACATAGTATGTATTTTCTCTAGTACGTTCTGAGTTTCAGGTGTCAGATTGAGGTCATTGGTCCACTTTGAATTGCTATGTGTACACGGAGAGTGATATGCATCTCAATTGGTGGACATTGAGTTTTGCCAGCAGCATTTATTGAATAAGCTCTTTTCCACTGAATATTTTGGGCTCCTTTGTAAAAGATTAGGTGGCTAAAGCTGTGTGGGATTTATTTTCAGGTCCTTTATTTGGTTTCATTGGTCTATATCTGTTTTGGTGCCATTATTATGTTGTCTTTATCACTACTGCCCTGTAATAAAATTTGAGATCAAGTATTGCAATACTTCCAGCGGTGTTCTTCCTACTTAGGACGGCTTGGCTATTTGTGGTCATTTGTGGTTCCATATTGAATTAATGATTTTTTGGTAGCTCAGCAAGTAATGTAATTGGAACTTTGATGGGACTTGTGTTGAATTTGTAGATTTCTTTTGGTATCATAGCCACTTTCACATCTCTGTCAGTTCATGGGCATGAAAGATTTTTCCAATGTCTAGTGTCCACTTTGATTTCTTTATTTACTGACCTAAAGTTTTCATTATAGAGACCATTCACATTTTTGGTTAGACTTATTCTTAGGTATTAAATTTTTGATAAATATTGTGAATGGTTGTTGCAATTACCTTCTCATTGCTGGCAAAAAGCACCTGCCCAAAAGCTCTTGTGAGAGGAAAGTTTCTTTTGGCTTACAGACTTGAAGGGAAATGCCATGATGGCACAGACAATGATGGCTTGAGCAGAGGATGGCTATCACCTCTGCCACAGCAGGTGACAAATGGCAAATATTGGCATGAGGGCAAGCCAACAGACACTGGCAAACTTAGGGTTAATAAACTTCAATGTCCACCCCCAGTGACACATTTCCTCCAACAAAGCTTCACTTCCCAAATTGCCACTTGGTGGGAACCGGCACCCAGAACACACGAGTTTCTGAGGAATAAGTAATTGAAACCACCCCAATGGCTTATTTTCCTTGATTTTCATTGTCAGTTCATTATGGGTATATATGAAAGTCATCAATTTCATTAATTTCTGCCCTGATTTTTACTGTTTATTGACATCCACTGTGTTTGTGATTGGCTTGTTGATGTTTTTCTAGAGCTTTGAGATGTATTTTGTAGGCTATGTGAGATCTCTCCAATTCCTTAATGTGGATGCTCATGGCTATAAACTTTCCTGTCTTGGCATTATCCCATAGAATCTGGTAGATTTTATTACTATTTTCATTGGTGTCTAAAAATTTTTAAATTTCCTCCATGATCACTTTAATATCTCATTATGAAATCAAAAGTGTGTTGTTCATTCTAAGATTTTGTGTAGTTTCTGTATTGTCTCTTTTTTCATTGTCTACTTTTATTCCACTGTGATCTTATAGGATATGGGATATCATTACTCAATCTTTTTTTATTAGTTGACATTTGTTTTGTGGCAAATTATGTGATAATTTTGTATAATGTTCCATGAGCTGAAGAGAAAAAGAAATCATGCCATCTCTGCTGACTGGAATAATCTGTACATTTATTTAGGTCCAGTTGATCAATTATGTGGTTTCTCTGAAGGTTCTTTGCTGATTTTAGTCTACATATCTTAACTAAATGTTCAAAGCAGAGGACTGAATCTCCCATCATTATTGTGTCTGAATATGTATGTTCTTTATTGTCCTTTAGTGTTTGTCTCATGAAGTTAAGAACTCTAATATTTGCTGTATAAATGTTTATAACTATACTATCTTCTTGAGGAATTGTTCCATTTGTTAAAATGTACCTTTTTGTCAATGTAGGTCCTCACTGTAGCCCAGGTTGACCTGGAATTCACTATGTAGTGTCAGGGTGGCCTTGAACTCATGACAATCATCCTACCTCAGCCTCCTGTGTGCTGGGATTAAAGGAGCACACCACCGTGCCCAGATCTTTTTGCCTTTTTGAATATATTTGGGGGATAGTTCTCACAGACGAATCTGACATTTTATACTTACTAACAAATTATTCATTTCAGAATTTTCTGTATAGTTGACTTGCTTGACCCAAATTGGCCGTGTTTGCAATTGTCTTAGAATAACCTCATTTCTCCATCAATTTTGAAATATAATTTTGCTGGTTATAGCATTGTTAATAGGAATGTAATTATCTACAGAACTTGTAATATGTCATTCCATTCATTTCTGGCTTTTAGGGATATTGATCAAAGGTATGAGGTTATTTTAATATTCTTGCCTTTATATATAAATTAGCATCTTTCCATTATTGCTTTTAGTATTGTTTCTTTGCTTTGGAATTTTGACATTGTTATTATGATGTGCTGTGCAGAGGTCCTTCTCTGGTCAAGTCTATTTAGAATTTTATTTGCCTCTTGTGCTTGTATATCACCTTCATTTTCCAGATTTGGAGAATTTTGTCTCATAATTTCACTAAACAGTCAATCAGTTCCTTTTGTACTCAGCTCCTTATTCAACTGCTTATATTCTGAGGTTTTGTCTCTTGAATATATACCAGAGTTCTTAGAAATACTGGTCATGATATTTTTTTTTATATGAGCCTGTGTATCCATTGCCTTGACGTTGTCATCCATTCATGAGATTTGTTCTGCATGACCATGTCTGTTAGCGCTACATTCTAATATGGTTTTTATTTGACTGACCAGTGATTTCATTTCCATAATTTATATCTGTTTTTTTTAGCATTTCATTTTCCTTGCTAATTTTTTTTCGTCCATAATTACTACTCTCCCTCTAATTATTCACTGTTTCATTCACTTTACAGCCTTTTTGAGATATTGAATACATTTATAGATTTTTTTATCTGCTTATTTGAGGTGTCTATATGGTGATTGTTTTTAGAAGTAGATCCCTAATTTTTTCTCTGACTTTTCAGCTATCTCCTCTTCTGTTCCCATTGTGCTGTAGTATAGACTTTGAGACTGTATTGTGGTGGTTAGTTGCCCTTTGCTTTTCATGGCTTTTGATTTGTTGTTGTGTCATGAGCATTTGTATAAATAGAATCTTTTTGGTTTTTTACTCCCTGTACATTTTTTTCCTGTTTTTACTTATCTCTGTTTGGTTAGTCACTTTGTTTTGTGTTCTTTTGTCTTTTAATTTCACTTGGAAGTGTGTTTCTATTAGATTTATAGGCTATCGGTCCAATGATGAGACCTTCAGTGCTGCTGATCATTTTTATTCTGGTCAGCTGTATGGTATAGTTCTGTATTACCATTCTGTTTTGGTTGATTTGCTTAACAATTAGTGTGCAATATTTCAGAAATTTATATCAAGATGGTGTTAAGTTACCATTGATATCTATAATCAGGAAACAGCAAGTACATCAATATTAAAAAAAATGGTAAGCAAATGGCAACAGCCAAGACAGTAGGCCTAAAAGAATTGAGAAAGTAAGAAAAAAAAAAAGAAGAAAATGACAACAACAGTAAGAGAAAGAAACAGAAACACCCAACAAAACTTAACAAAGCAAAGCAATACAAATAGAAAAAAGAAAAAGAATACCTTTCTTCCTCTCTTAGGGTTATAGTTTGTAATGGTGACACCCCCAAATCAAGCAGATTTCATCCTGTGTGAATCTCATCCCAGAAAGAATGAGTTCTATAATGAAGTCAGATGGGTAGGGTGGATCACATCCACAAACCATGCACTCCAGAGCTTGGGGACTCACTGATGAGTTCAAGGTTGTCCTGGGCTAGAGTGAATTACAGGGCAGCCATGGCTACAATGAGACACTTTTCATTGAAAGAAAGAGGAAAGAAAGAAGAAAGAAAGAAAGAAAGAAAGAAAGAAAGAAAGAAAGAAAGAAAGAAAGAAAAAGAGAGAGAGAGAGGAAGGGAGGGAGGGAGGGAGGGAGGGAGGGAGGGAGGGAGGAAGGAAGGAAGGAAGGAAGGAAGGAAGGAAGGAAGGAAGGAAGGAAGGAAGGAAGGAAGGAAGGAAGGAAGGAAGGAAGGAAGGAAGGGAAAAACAACTTATTTTCGGTTTTCAGACTTGGGCTGCCATGCATTCTTAGCCAGATAGAATCTGCTCCTTGGGGTACTGACATTAGCCTTTCCACAGGCAGTGTTTGTCCTGGGCTGGATGAATGCAGTTTTGCCAGCCAGAAGGTCCCACTGTGTCTGCTTGAGGCACTGAGTGTCCTTGCAACCACAGGGGGTGGTAAGCAGTCCTTACTGGAGCCACTTGAGGACTCCAATTTCCCATAGGTGCACTTGCTTACTATGTGCTAGCTTAAGGCACTGACTTACCCTATGGCCAACTTTTGGCCAGAAATCAGCTGCCAGGATTACAGATAAGTGCTAGAGCTCAGTAATAATTAGGGAACAGCTATAGGGATTATTGTTCTGGGAGACAGAAATTCACTGAAGATGATCTTGTAGTAGCCTCAGTGGCTGGTACTGGGAGTGTGCTTGGTGGCAGCATTGGCTTTACAGTTTCTCTGTGGACCTGAAAATTGGCTCTTTTCCATAGGGAAACCAGGAGGTTGCTGCTAGAAGGAGCCAGAGGTTTCCCCATCTTGATAGGCAGTCTTTGTACTGTGCAGGCAGCAGGAATCTTGGCTGGGCTCTTGGATACCAGGAGGTGACTGGCTGCTCAGAGGAGTTTGAGGGCAGAGAGTTTCTTCCAGATACAGAGTTACTGGGTTTTTTTTTTTTTTTCAATCTTGGAGTTTGCATGTATAGTTTGGCTGGAGAGATGCCACCCTGGAAACTTTGTTTCTGTGACTTTGTCTCTCCATTCAAGTTTGACTTGTATCCCACCATCTAACTAAGAAGTGTAAAATTATACCATGGTAAATAGAAAATCAAGCTGCAATTCTATACCACTATATTGAATTTTTACCATAAGAATTTTTAATAACATTTAATTATAGCCATTTTAATCATATCCATGACATCTTTAAGTTTTAACTTTCATAAACCTTTTATGATATACATTAGCCATATTATCCTCTAGATTTTGACCTTTACTTTGCCATTTTGAAAAATCCTTCAGGATCAAATCTCATCTTAACATATAAAATCTTTTCTCATATACAAACATTTACTCTTTCTTCATATGTCTTTAGTAAAACCATATTTAAAATGCCAACCATTTTGTCTCTTACTTGGTGGTTTCTTTTTGTAATATTTTTTTTTCTAAAAAAATCAGAATAAATTTTTTAATAAAATGTCAACCTTTCCATAACTGGCAGGAATCTGAATCTGAAGTAGCATCAAAGCATGTTACCAGTCCTAGAGACATTTCTGTTTTCTCTTACCAACACATTTATATAAGCTTTAAAGATTTATGTCTTATTGTAACAGACTGGACCAAAGGAGAAATTCTCCAAGACATAGTATCATTAAGACTATAAACATTGATAACAAAGAGAAAGTCCTAAAAGCAACTAGGGAGAAACAACACATTACATATAAAGGTAACCCCATCAGAATTAATTCAGAATTCTCAATGTACACCCTGAAAGCCAGAAGGGTCTGGAATGGAACACTGTAAAGTCTAAGAACCTATGGCTTCCAACCCAAACTACTTTACCCAGTAAACGTATTCCTCATAATAGATTGTGAAAGAAAATTTTTCTACAATAAAGTAAGCTTTAAAACTATATGAACACAAAGCCAAACCTACAGAGAGTACTTCAGGGAATTCTCCACACAGAAGAGTCAAACAACCTCAAGTGCCTATAAGAAGCAGATCACAATAACCAAACACAGAGAAGGCTCAAAAACAAAACAAAACAAAAATACCCTAAAAGTCCAAGAATACACCAAACCAAATAAAACAACAATATATGTCAGGGATTAAATCAAATTTCACAGTTATTACTCTAAACATTAATGGCCTTAATTCACCCATCATGAAGCATAAGCTAACAGGGTAGATCAGAAAAATAGACCACTCAATATGCTGTCTTCAAGAAATCCACTTCACCACTAAAGGAAGATATATCCTCAGGGTGAAAGGGTGGAAAATGATATTCCAAGGAAATGGAGATAAGAAACAAGCAGGTGTTGCTATACTAATAGTGGTTAAATAGACTTCAAACCAAAAGCAATCAAAAAAGACAAAGAAGGTCACTTCTTACTTATCATGGGAATGATCGAATAAGAAGATATCACAACCATCAATCTCTGTGCACCAAACACAGGTGCATCACAATTCATAAAAGAAAACCTACTTGACAACAAAAAAAGAAATAACCACCAACACTATCATAGTTGGGGACTTCAATACTCCACTATCAGCAATAGATACATCATCAAAACAGAAAATCAATAGAAAAGTAAGAGAGATCAACACCACCATAGATCAACTAGACCTAATGGACATCTATAGAATATTCTACCCCAAATCTACAAAATACACATTCTTCTCAGAAGACCATGGAACCTTCTCTAAAGCCTGCCTCCATATTTTCAGGAAAATCAACATAATTTTTTCTGCATGATATCAGATCATAATGCTGTAATACTAGAAATTAACAATATGTGATTGCAAGGGACTCCATAAACTCCTGGAGATTAAAAACACACTTTTAAACAATAAAGTGGTAGTGGATTAAACACAAAATAAAATTGTAACATTTCTAGAATTGAATGACAATGAAAACACATTGTACCAAATCTTATGGGACACAAGGAAGCCAGTTCTTCGGGGGCGGAATTCAGAGCACTGAATTCCTTCATGACAAAGATACAGAGACACCCCCCCATATCAATAACCTTACCATGCATCTAAAGGCACTGGAAAAACAAGAAGAATCCAACTCAAAAAGCTCCACATGGAAAGAAATAATCAAGATCAGAGCAGAAATTAATGAATTGGAAATTAAGAAAACAACTAAGAAAATTGATGAAACAATGAACAGGTTCTTTGAAAAAATAAATAAGATTGATAAACTCCTCACCAATTTGATCAAGTGAAAACAAAAACAGACACTTCAAATTTTAAAAAATAGAAGTGAAAAAAGAGAAAGCACAACAGAAGTAGGTGAAATAGGAAGAATCATCAGGACTTATTTCAAAAACCTGTACTCCAAAAATTTGATAATCTGGAATAAATGGATGAATTTCTGGACACATAACACCTACCAAAACTAAGCTCAGAGTAGATTAATCTCCTAAACAAACCTATCACACACATCGAGATTGAAACAGTCATTAAAAACCTCCCCCAAAAGAACAGATAGCTTCTCAGCTTAATTCTATCAAACCTTCGTGGAAGAACTGAAGCCAAACTTTTTCAAACTATGCCATATGATCAGAGAACAGGAAAAGCTCCCTAATACCTTTTTGAAGATAGTATCACCCTAATACCAAAACCTGACAAAGATACAACAAGAAATGAAAACTATAGGCCTATTTCCCTGTTGAACTTAGATGCAAAGATCCTGAACAAAATACCCCTGTATAGGCAGAATTAACATTGTGAAAATGGCAATCTTATCAAAAAAAATACCCTTCAAGGTTCAGGGAACATTGTGTAAGAGGGGGCAGAAAGAATGTAAGAATCACAGGGTAGGAAGGTATATTCTGAGGCATTATCCTCCCCACAGGTAATAACTGGTGCAACCTTGATCCCTCAGTAACTATTGATATTCCTTTGAAGAGGGTTGACAGCAGAACAAGGATGGTGGATAAGGAACATAAGAAGATAACCAAATATGAATATAACCAATTTTAAATCTAGTAAAAACTAAACTCATCAAAATGCTAAGAATATGTGACTGCTGAGTGGTCTGGGCTGAATGAAGTATCTGAATCACCTTTCCTATGCTCAGGGAGCACTGTGGGAGAAGGGGGAAAAGAATATAGGAACCACAGGATAAGAAGAAGTTTTGTGAAATGTTTTCTTCTAGAAAGCATGGGGCTATTGGACTCATGACCTTATAGTAATTGTTGTTACATATAGGAGACCAGTACAATCTTGGTCCTATAAATATTATATCATGGATGGTAGAGGAGGGCATGAGGTCCCCATCCCTCCCTGAGCAGTTATTGGTAGTTAACTATTGCTAAAAAGGGAAATACATTTTATTCAGTAATATAAAATGTGTAAGTTCATCCTCCCTGATAAGCAACCCTGTACCCATGCTCATGCAAGCAACCCTAATTAAACTCAATGAGTCTCATACACATACACAAAAAGAATACATCACAGTAGAAGAGTGTCTAATTGGGAAGAATAAGGGGTTCAGTGGAATAAGGAGGAACTAATTGGTGGTGATTACAATAAAAATGCATCATTCATATGTATTGAAATTATCAATGAATAAAAGCTAAGATTTCTTTTGTATTTGGGCAAACTTCAAAGCCTCTTGTTGAAGTAGTAGTATTAAGTAAAAAATAAGTTAAAAAACTAAACATTGCAGACCTTAATAAGAATATAAAATCATAAACACAGCCCAACAGACAATGAGACATAAAAACTTACATGAAACCAACAACTATAAACACAGATTAAATTACCACATAACACAATTAATATTAAATCTGAATGTGTCCCATAGAAACAAGATAGAAAATTTATATCATAGTGTAAATGAAAGCAAAAGATAGTGTGACACTCATTATATAAACTTAAGGTGTGTTTTTTTTGTATTTAAGAGCTCTGTAGCAGACAGGAAGACATCCTTACAAATTTCAAACAAATTAGTAAAAATGTACACTACAGCTCAATAGGGTGATCTGAAGTTCTTTAGAAAATTGTAGAGGATCCCAATGCAATTTAGGAGCCCTTATAATCAAAGGGTTTGGGGGCCAGAAAATATAGGTATAGATAGTATAAGGGTCATTTCTCTCTGTGTGCATTATCTTAACCAAAGTCAGAAAAATATTTTCCTTTGATACAGAATTTTGTATAGAAGGAATGGTTGAAGAAGGAGAAGCAGGTTAGTCAGAAAAAAATAGATGAGAATAGGGATTTGATATAAAATATGGTCCTCACAATTTACATTTAGTTCTAAGGCAATCAAATTTTCTCATCAACTTCCTATTCTCTAACATCTCTCTCTCTTTTTTTTAAATGTAGTTTCCAAAACTCTCTTATTAATTGTAAATTAAAATTTTTATCATTCATTTGCTGAGATACTTTTGCATTTCAATTAAAATAGGCTGCCTATTTATGATCTTTAGTTCTATTGATTGGTACTTCTTTAGTGGAAAAAAAAAAACAATTTGCAAGTATTAAATGTTCCTCACTAAAGGAAATATAAAGTTAAATTATATTTGGCTAGATTTTACCAGTTTTCACACACTTGCAAGTTAAATTACCATAATTATTATACATATAACTGTTTGAAGTAACATCAGTTTATCTCTAAGCACTTCTTTCAATTTCTATTTCCTATTTGGATGGGGGTAATTTTTCCCCTGAAAACTGAAAATTTTATGATATATGGTGGGATTTGGAATTTGCTTGAGATGTATGTATGTTTTTGAGGAATTCCCTCCTATCTCAAGCTAATGTCAGTTCCTCCTATTTTGTCTCAGGTTTATTCTACATGTTTATCCGATCATGACTGGGTCAAGGCATCTGGTGATTGCCTTTATGGTAGTTTGAAAGTGGAATGCCCTCACATACCCATGTCTTCTGATATTTGGCCCCAGATGGTGGTAATTTGGGAGGGTGACCTTTACTGAGGAGGTACATTTTTGGGGGTGGATTTAAGGGTATTATTACTAGTCGCCATTGCCAAAAGGTGTTCAGCTCACTATTAATGTTTTATACAAGCTGCTGTGCCAAGATGTGATATCAAGTCTCTGATCTAGCATCCTTTCCTTGCCATCATGAAGCTTCCCTTTCTAGGTCAGCCTGGGCTAGAGCAAGTCCCTACCTCAAAAAAAAAAAAAAAAAAAGATTCCCTTATAGACTAAAAGCCAAAATGACCTGTTTCCAACCATCAGCTGCTTTTGGTTTGGTGTTTTATCCCAGAAAAATAAAATTAAATACAATGACCCTTTATAATCATCTTCTTAGCCAAACAAATTCTAACCCAAGAATGGCATCTGTTGTCTGGGACTTTCTTAAAAGGCCTTTGTACATAAAAATTGCAGAATTGTACAATGGAGTAGTGACAGGAGACAAAGGCTGAATGCTACTGAATAAATGAATGCTCTAACACAATTGAAATGAACAAAATTTAATGAGTGTGCTGAATTAAATCTGTATCATTTAATTTTTCTCATTTCTATGACAAACTACCTGACATGAACAACTTTAGAATAAGAATAAAAGATCATTTATTCTGTATAAAATATGAGGGACAATGACCAAGGAACATGCTCCAATGTGGAAGTGGTTAAATGAATGTTTGATAGTAAAAGAAAAAGAAAGTCATAAATAATGTATTTTCTAAATACTTTTTTGGAAATATCAGATAGGCAAGTTAAAACAAAATGGGGAAAATGCTGATATAGGTTTTAGATATTACCTAACAACATTCTTAGGGTTTTGGTTTGGTTGAAGCTAGTGGTTGTTAAGTTTATGAACTCCAAAGGTTTGTCTGATAATTGTAAGGATGTTAGGTCAGACACAAAGCTGAGTGATAAATGGCTACTATGGGCACTAAAAACAGCCCAAGTTATTTTGACTTTGGATCAGAAATATTTCAATTTCCTCCAGTAACAAAGTTCTAATCAGTAAATAAGTCTTGTTAGATCATTAATGGGTAGTGTTTTTCTAAGAACTTCCATTCACAGTATCAAGGATTAAAAATGGGAAATTGTAAAAGTGATAATCCCTGTGCCATTGTGTTAAATGCCCCCCCTACATTAGATCAGATCTGCTTGCCAAATTGACCCTTATAAAGTTATTCTTTGTTTTTTTACTTTGCTCAGCCTTATAATTTATAAAACCAATCATTCATCCAGCCAAGTAAACACAAAAACAAACATGCTTTCCTTTAGCAGGCTGAAATACTACTGTAATAAACTATTGCAGGAAAGTAAACAACACAATAGTGGTCCCAGGAAATACTAAGCACCAATGCTCTCTTTAATTTTTTAGAACCCAGAATATTGGATGGTGTTCAGATTACATCAAAATGCAGATCTAAAAGTTTTAATTCTATTTTAATGTGTGTGTGTGTGTGTGTGTGTGTGGTGTTACATATGAATATGAATGCTTGTATGCATATGGGTTCACATGTATTTTCAAGGTGCATGTGCACCTTTTTGAGTATGTGTATGGAGGCCAAACGTCAACATCAGGGGTCTTCTATTGATCTTCTTCTAATTTTGAGACAAGGTTTCTGATTAAAATAATATCTCATTAATTCAGCTACATAGGCAATAAGCCAGCCCTGGTATCATTTTGTCTCTACCTTCCAGATACTAAGATTATAAGCCCATGCTACCATATCCAGAATTTTCCATGGATACTGATGATATGAACCCTGGTCCTCATGTTTGTGTGGCAAGGACTTTGCCAACTGAGCCATCCACCAACACACTGATCCTATTCTTTAACTAAATGTAGAATATTAGTCAACATCAAGGGAACTAATATGCTTGTCTAATGAGTTATAGATACATGCCTAGAGACAAAAGTCAGTTGTTATATAAATATGTCTTTTCTGATAGAAAAGATAATGAAATTATCTCCTTACTGATACAGATGTTTATGAAGTCTGGCTATGTGACTCAGCATTAAGACTTGTTGCTTACTAAACCATACCCCTCTTGATTAATTATCAACTTGACAGGACCCAGCAACACCTAGGAAATGAGCTTCTGGAAAAATGCCTGTAAGGGATTATCTTAACTAAGCTAATTGAGGTTACAAGATCCACCTTAACTGTAGGCAGCAAAATTCCATGGACAGAGATCCTAGACTAGATAAAAAGGAAAAAGATAGTTGAAAAATGGAATTCATTACTACTTTTTCACTGTTGACTGAATGTGACCAGTTTCCTCAAGCTCCTGCTACCATGCCTTCCCTGACATGATGGACTTTAACCTCAGATTTTATGCTGAAATCAACCTTTTTTTCTTTGTTATTTCTTAAGGCACTTGGTCAAAACACCAAAAAAGGAACTAATATAATCATTGTTTCTCTTTTGTATATATGAGTATCACAAAATGGTCTTTATGGAGGGTTTTAGCTCTCCCTATTGCCTCAGAGTACTAGCCTTTGAATTAACATGATTTCTTTCCTACTAACTCTACTCTCCTCAATTTTGTTTTGGGGGGAGATTATCAGGGAAACACCTCTAGTAGTAATGTTACAGAAGATTTCAGGGTCAGAGCTTGTACTCCAGCTGGCTTAGTTAGCTAAATTCAGCCACAGTGTTCACTATAACAACAAAATGAAAATAATACTGAAAAAGCATAAAAGTGGAATTTAGCCAATGTATCTGCATTGAGAAGAATAACAAATAATCTACAAGTCCATATTTAAGGTATTAACATAAAGTTTAGGTTCAAATAAAAGGCAAGAGATATACACAAAATTAAGTAACCCTAGCCAAGGTGTATTCCCAACCCATCATTGACACACCATGTCTAGGCTTCATTATGCCCTGACAGGTGGTTTGGTTAAGTTGTCAGAACTGTGTGAAATCCCTTTCTGGTAAACAAGGTTTTTCTCTGGCTGGCACCAGGGCTTCATCCTTCCCCTGTCTCTAGCATGAGAGTCCTGTGGAAATTCCATCTCTTTGAGGTCTATTATTTTAAAAGACTAATAGCACAAATGTCTCTCTTTAAAATATCTTTTCAAAGGTTTGAAAATATGAGTCAGCAGTTAACAGTGCTTTTTTGGAAAGGCTGCCACTCCAGGCTATATTTCCAAGCTGCCTTTGTAAGCCAAAAGCAAAAGTGGTGTGAGCATCTGCTGCAGTGCCAAGAGGCCCTGTCATGCATGTATGTGTGCTTGCATGTGCACATGTGTGCATGCACACACACACACACACACACACATGCACACACACACAAATAATTTATTAAAAATATGTAGCAGACAGCTTCAGGTTCACTGAGATGAACTTCCAGACTAGGCACAGTTATGGAGGAAGGGATATTATTTATTGAAGCTTACAAATCCAGGGGAAGTTCCATAAGGGCAGAAGAAGGGGCCTGCTCTCCACAGGGCCAAGCCGAGAGAGCAAAGCTAACCAGCCACCACAGCACACAGAGCAAAACTACAGCCAAAAGGTCACACAGCACACTTCAGGAACTCCTGCTAGGCACATTTGCATATCTTTACAATGGAATCTCAAACCATCACCACACCTTATGACCGGGCCCCCAGTGACCTTGCCTCTAGCAAGGTGATTACAGATACAAGCTATAAAATAATAAAACACTGAATATATTGGGGGACATATATTCAAACTACCACAAAATATGTTTTTCTTGGGGGAATGGATAGTTGGCTTAGCAGTTAAGGTGCTTTCCTGCAAATCCAATGGACTTTGATTCAATTCCTCAGGACCCACATAAGCCATATCATATGAGTCTGGAGTTCATTTGTAGTGGCTGAAGGCTCTGGTAAGCCCATTCTCTCTCTCTCTCTCTCTCTCCCCTCCCCTCTCCTCAAATACATAAAAATATATTTCTCCTATTAGAACAGTTTCATTATATTGAGATCAGTTTGTGTCCTGTTCTATGTCATTCCATGTTGTGTGAAATACTGTTTTTAAAGCAATACCTTGTCCTGAGACCATCCATTTCACAAATAACCTTCAGCTCCATTTTGAGTGCAAATTCAGAAACAGAATAATTCTAAACCTTGTTGACATGGAAATATCATTTGCTGGGTACCACCCATGAGGCATATACTGCTAAATAACTTATTGCTAAAAATAAAATGGTTCCAGTGTATATATATGTCAAAGTAAATTAGGACCCTATGAGCACATGAATGTATTAAAATCATACCAGGTAACCCATGCCTAAGAAGTGAGGAAAGGTTATGGCATGCTTACTGGATCCCATTATTGTGATATAAATGGATCCCACCAACCTGTCATCTGTTCCTTGGTGTGTATCTCAAGGGGCTGATAGGCAGCAAACCCCCAACTGTCCCAGAGGTTCACATTGGTTGGTTTGCCATTGAGGAGACAGCCTATTTATTGTCCATTTGTATATCTTTTCATTCTCCTGTATTTGTCATTTCTTTGTATGTCTGTTTGTCTGTTTGCACTTGGTTCCACCCTTTGCCTCTAAGGTCTCCATGGTCCTGAAATGTATTTCTGCAGCTCATTTATGAAGCTCCATTTGACCCTTGAAGTTTGGCTAAACTCCAATCCTTCTACTTGATTCTGAAGTAACAGAGCTTCCAGTAGAACTCTGAATGAGATAGTTTATACCTTATCTAACCCCCGTAAAGAATCTTTGCATTTATGTCAGCCTCCTATATTAAACACAGTGCTTCTGCCTTTCAGTAAGATCTACTTAGAACTCCTCAAATTCTGTTGTGGCATCTTTAACTCCTTTTCAACCATTCTGTAGCATAGATGATAGAGATCGATAGATAATAGACTGAGAAATATGTAATGTATGATCTGGGAATTAATATTAATGTGTAAGATAGGAATAAAAGAACCCATGTTTGCCTGAGCCAAATATTAAGGGAAATTGAGACTACTTTTCAAACTGCAGCAATGGAAACTGACTTGTAGCTTGTGAATTTATTGTTAGTCAATAAATTCTGACATTATGAAAAGACACATATCTTTCTGTTTCTAACATAGCACACTCATGACACAAAATATACTAAAATACTTTCATATACCAGCAGTGTTCTAAAATTTATTTCAATTCTGACACTAATAATAGTTATAACAAATATCACAAATTAAGTATGCATTTCCAAGAAACATCTCCAGCTTTAGATGTTAATTGGAAATACATGCAGTTACCTGGGCTCCTGAGTAACAAATTGGTTATAAATTACAGGGTTAAATCACCTCTTCTTCAATTTTGAACCTTTGATGGAATGGATCATAGAAATCTTGAAATCATGTTATGAATACTTGTTCCTTACCTAAACTGTCTGGTTGGATGTTTGTCCCAGCAATGACGACTGCACCAATGAGGATTCAAGAAAAAAGCAGATTATAGCTGGGTGTGGTGGTGCTGGCCTTTAATCCAAGTACTTGGGAAGCAGAGGTAGACGGATTGCAGAAATTTTGAGGCCATCCTAAGGCTACATAAGCTACATAGTGAATTCCAGGTCAGCATGGGCTAGGGTGAGCCCCTATCTCAAAAAAAAAATAGATTATAGAGAGACCAGATTGTTGCAGTCACCATCTCAATGAAAAGCAACTGACTGGAGAAACATTATTTATTTTGGCTTACAATCTTGAGGTAAGTATCAAGATGGCAGGGGGAAAATGGAATGAACAGAGACTGGACATCACTTCCATGCTACTGTAGATGGACAATAGCTACAGAAGAATGAGCCTGGCTCTGACAAGTGAGAGATGGCTATAACACCCTTAAGTCCACCTCCAGCAGTACTCCTCCTTACATAAAGATCTACCATCCAAATTACCAACCACTGGGCACCAACTATACTGAATACATGACTTTATGGAGGACATTTGATCCAAACTGACAAGATAAAGACACAGCTTCCAGGCTTCTGCCCTGAGTCCAATTACTTTGTGGTCCCAGTTGAAAGTCAGTGATTTTTTTTCTTATTTTAGCAAAAGTAACTTCTAAGTATTGGATTCCATTAGTGTGATTTGAAGGGTAGCAATGAACCCAACAATGCTCAACTTTTGAATTATTCCATTCTCTGATGTCTGAATGCTACAGGGAAATGTTATCTTATAATTTAAAATAATTCTCATTATAATGTTAAACACCTATTTCAGAATTTCTTATAACTTTAATGTAAATGAAGGTACTGACTGTGGATATGACTGAGAGAGTAGTGAAAGAAATAATAAAAGTATCTGATTACTTATTTTACATATATTGAGGATATTATAAAGCTCAGGATATAAAAAAGAAGAAAACTATGACATCATATTTTATAGATGTCCCACATAAGGTTTCCCACATAAGGACCCTATCTCTGGAATGTTAGGGACACACAAGTCCACAGCATGTTTTAGCATTTCTGGTATTGTAAGGATTGCTAATTAAATAAGAATCTTAAGGAAGATACAAATAGTCAGAAATGGACTAATCATGTTACAACTCAGAAATAGAGGTTGATATTTGCTTTGTGGTTTGAATACAGTAGGATGGATTAGCAGGGGTCACAACCCTAGTGTTGCTGTTCAAATCAATTGTGCATTTCTTAATATAGCTGCTTCTCCATGCGGGAAACTCATGACAAGTAGATTTCTATCTTTGATGTGCTTATTAAGCTCAATAAGCAGTCTAATGCAAACAATGGATATTTAATTACCATATTATCACTTGACTAAATTTTAATTAAATGCTCATTTAAAGCACCTCAAATGTTATCATTCAAGTTAATGTGGATTTGATTCTTTATATATCTGCTTAAACTTTATACTCTCCTATTTGACAATGAAACACAGATTATATAAGAACTAGCATATATTTTATATTATGTATTATCATTGTACACACATAATAGTTATAGTGGCATAATATTAAATGTGTTATAACAGGAGAAATTCTGCTAAAGGATATAGTTTCATATATATGTATATAAATATAAAATATAATATTAAAATGTAGCTCATGTGTTCTCATTGAATGGTATAACTTCTTTATCACCATGATACTAGGGAACTGAGGATTCCTATTGTGTGTTCTTAGTCACATTGATAAAATAATTTATATGTAGGTTCAGAAGGAAGTTTTAGTATCAGTTTATTAGAGTTTGAAAGATAAACAGCAGGACAGGCAAGCTGTTAATCTTGGCAGCTGCCTGGATGACAGAGGAGAAGAGAGAGAAAAATCATACCTTTTTAGTTAAGGTCAATAGTGGAAGTCAGAAAAACAACTGTAATAAAGGGGGAGTCAGAGAAAGAGTGAGAATGTCCAGAATATCATTGCAAGGACACTTGAGATTTGGGCAATAATCCAAGGAAGAAATTGAAAGGGGAAAAAGAAAGTTTATGCATTTGAGGTTACAAAAGGTGCGATTCTCAATGGTATTTTGTCTCAGTCTTTATCCTATCTATCATGTTAGAAGATGTCATCTGACACAGAAACTCTCATGAAGTATACCCAAAACTACTCAGCAGCAATCAACCTAATGTGATGCTCACACAAGACTTTGAATGACACAGCTGAGGTAATCTCCCTTCTTAATTCTGATGTTCAAATGATAAGGAAAGCCATCATATGGAACCACATAGCTCTAGACATACTCATTGCAGCCCAAGGTGGCACATGTGCCATTATCAAGGATAAATGCTGTGCATATATTCCTGATAACTTTGCTAATGTCTCATCAGCTTTACTAGACCTGCATAAACAGGTTCAGGCAATGCCAGATGCTACCATGCCATTCAGTGAATAGTTCTTGAAGTGGATCTCAAATTTTCCATGGTTGAAAAATAACATACCCATTGTAATCTTCATAGTTATTTTTTGTTAATCTTTGGCCATTGTATACTCAATTGCTGTTTTAAATTTACCTCTACTCACTTACAGGCAGTTCACACCAGGGGGTTATACAACAATCCAACTCCATCTATATGAGCCCATTTGAACACCCTTTGAGAGCAGAACATTCACCACTTCTCATGGGGCTACCTAATCCCCCTACCTAACAATGCTATATACATTGGTCTCTGAGATAGGCCCTAACACTTATGATTTTTGTGTCAGGATAAAAAAGACCTATGTGGTGTCTGACTGTTAGGTTTCTCCCTTGAGCCTTTAGAATAGTTCCTCTCTGAGAGAACCTCTAACTGCCATATTTTGGCACCCTCATTCAGCAGGAAGTAGTTCAAGATCTGATGTCATAGCCCCCTTTACTAACAACAGTTAGAGTGTCTTCTCATGAAATGTGGATATGTGGGTGGTTCCTCAGTAGGCAGTTTCTTGAACAAGGCAGGCAAGACAGTCGTTAAAGGGGAAGGATTTTAAGAGATCCTATGTCACATCCTCACCACACCTATCCCATCTGGCCTCACCTATCTCAGCTCGCCCTACCTGTTTCAATCACAGGATTTAGTGTTTGACCATCTCACCTAATTAGATCTCTCTTGAAGCTGCACACTGCCCAGGTGTGGGTGGTATTCTAATCTAAGCCCAGGCTGATTGGCTGGAACACATGCATAGGTGTGTTCAGGTGTACTGACATGAATTCTAAAGCATATCTTCCCTGACCCATGGAGATATGGGCTCTCATGCACTGTCTCCGAAACTGGAGCAGCAACGTTCTTTGGTCCTCATGCTGGTAAGATCTTCCTCTCTCTCTCTCTTCCACCCTGGCAGCCATGCCAGGGTGAGAAGATACTTTTTTTTTTTTTTTTTATTATTACTGTTGTCACTTTTAATCTTTTTAGAAGCACACATTGTAAAAGTCCCACTTCATTTTTAAATCTAAGATCCATGTTTGTACAAGGGCTCCTGTGCTCCACATGGTGTATCTCCCTTCTACCTACTTCACCTTCCCTTCTTCAGCCCTCAGTTTTCTCCTTTCACCACATCTTTGTAACAGCTGAATAAAATGTGGTGTTTTAAAGAAAAGTGTGAATGCTTAACAGTGAAGAACTTCAATCAATGATCACAAGATGGGGGCTGCTAGGAAGTATAAGTCTATTATCTTTCTGCACTTTTATCTTATTAGATTTTCTTATATTCATTCTTTTGAAACATTATTGGCCATTCCATTGATGTCCTTTGCTTCAGAGTTCTTGCTATAGAGTTACTTATGTTTTTTGATATGCCAGATTACCTTGATTATCCTTCTTATATATTGAGGTAGATTATTAATTCATGTGGTAGATTAGTTATCTATACTGATTTTCTTCTGAAGGTTTGTCATGTGATATGAATTTGGTATGCTAGAATCATTTTGTTTATTGGTTACTATATTAGAGTAACCAATATACTGGATGTATATTATAAAGAGAATTTATTTTATTGGCTTATAAGAGTTGGGCTTTGCAGTACAACAAAGGTTGTTTTCTGCATGCTAGAAAGTCTGAGAAATAACCCAGTAATTGCTCAGTCTATGAGGCTGAATGCCTCAGCAGTCCCAATCTGGCACTGAAAACCTGGACAATTCTTGGAGGGCCACTGCTCTTTAGTGCACATAGAAGGCTGATGAAGCTGGGCTTTGATATACGTGAAGAATAGCAGCAACAGGGTAGATGCACATACCAGCAAGTAGCACAGACAGCCAAGCAAAAGGCCCAGTGATCATTTTGAGCTTCATTATATATAGTACACAACAGGAAAGGCCACTCACTCCAGAGGGATGTCTTGTTCCTTTCATCAATCCTTCCTATAAATGCCATCATAGACCTGCCAAAGAGATGTATCCCTTACTTGATTCCTAATCTGATCAAGTTGACAATAAACTTTAACCATCCCATTTATCATGGTAAAGTTTCCTTATAGGAAACTAAATCAGCTATAACTAATATCTTTAATGTAATTTATATAATAACACAGTGTGAAAGCCTATGTACCCTGTATCCCATATAAAGGTGTATATTGCCCAAGCATATATGGTACAAATAGCAGTGGGAACAGGATACCTGCTACATGTACACTTCAGTGTGCTATAGAATGTGTGGTGTACTATTTCCATCTAGAAACAGGAATCTGCTTGTCAATCTCTGGCCTATACATGAGTAGGTCCATTGTACTTCCCCTGAGCTTATTGAGTGTGACACATATCTTAGCAAGAGCAGGACAGTAATTTCTCACCGAGCTCTATAGGTTGGAGATATTCTACTTGGTCCCAGGAAGGTATGTTGGTGGCACTGGGAATAGCAGCAGTGGCAGACCATAACTGTGATGCCTCTGTACCTACTGGGCTCTAGAGGTTTTGCAGATCACTGTCATATGTCCAGATAAGTGAAGCACAACTTTTGCAAAATGTACCTGATTGACCCTCAGAAATGTGAAGTTCTTGTGTCTTTTTAGTATGTTCAAGTAACTATGCGTTAGCTAATTTTGTCTTTACTTTTCAAATTCTAGGGGCAGAGAATGGGTAGAGTCAATGTCTGAGGTAGTATAGCGCATGTGGAGTAAATCCGTATTGTCTACATGCCATCTGGAAGTGGACACACTTTAGTAGACACCACTGGTATTTTTCTAAAACTGGTAC
This sequence comes from Orientallactaga sibirica, assembly GCA_036365145.1. NCBI lineage: Eukaryota > Metazoa > Chordata > Mammalia > Rodentia > Dipodidae > Orientallactaga > Orientallactaga sibirica. The sequence goes on along the minus strand of JAEOAD010000793.1, from coordinate 3,484,532 downwards.
CAGAAGAGTAGCTTGGTAGGTGGGAGGAGGGTGTTACTAAATTTCTAAAGAAGAGTAATGGTCTATAAGTCCTACAACACTGGGGAAGCAGGTACAGGTGATCACTGGGACTAGGTGACTCAGTGTACTCCAGGTTCAGGTGAGACATCCTATCTTAATAAATTGTAGGACAAAGCCAATAGACTACTCACAGAATGGGGGAAAATCTTCTCCAGTAATACTACTGACAGAGGTCTAATATTCTGAATCAATAAAGAACTAAAAACAAAAAAACTAAGCAATAAAAAATTAGACAATCAACTCAAAAAATGGGGCAGAGAACTGAATAGGGAAATCTCAAAGGAAGAAAAATAAATGGCTAATACTCACTTAAGAAAATGTTCAAAATTCTTAACTATCAAATTAAAACAACTATGAGGGGGAGTGGTGGCATATGCCTTTAATCCCAGCACTTGGGAGACAGAGGTAGGAGGATTGCCTTGAGTTCAAGGCCACCCTGAGATTACATGGTGAATTCCAGGTCAGCTTGGCCTAGAGTGAGACCCTACCTCGAAACCCCCCACCCTCCAAAAAAACAAAAACAACTATCAGATTCCACATGACTCCAGGCAGGGTGACAAACATTAAAAAATCAAACAACAATAAATATTGATGAGGACGTGGGGAAAGAGAAACCCTCATTCACTGCTTTTAGGAGTGCAAACTTGTACATCCATTATGGAAATCATTATAGAGATTCTGAAAAAGATGAAAATAGAACTACCACCTGACCTTTACTGGGCATCTACACTCAAGGGTCCACTCTTCACTGCAGAGATATTTCCTCAACCATGTTTAAAGCTGCTCAATTCTCAACAGCTAAGAACTATAATAAACCCAGATGTCCATCAACTGACTAATGGCTAATGAAGATGTAGTACATATACACAATGGAATTCTACACAGCAGTAAGGAAAAATTATACAATGAAATTTGTAGGAAAATGGACAGACTTGGAACATATTATAGTAATTGAACTCATACAAGCTCAGAAAGACTAATATTTCATGTTCTCCCTCACCTGTGGTTTCTAAACAGGAACTGTCTGAATTACAGGCATACCTGACAAGAAACTTGGGGGTCAGGTATAGAGATGGAAAGGTTTGGGGGGAGAGTGGAGGAGATGTAAACACAACCAAATCCAAAATGTATTATTACTTATAGAAACCTTCCTCCTGGATAGCAGACTAAAAAGATATAACCCTCAATAGGAGCAGGGAGGGATCATCTGGCAGAAGGGTCCTTGAGAGGGTGGAATGAAGCCCACCTAAAATATTTGGCTCTGGCTTGTGACTCCCAGTACCAAAAATTGGTTACAACCCATGTTGAGCTGTTGATCAAAGAGACTATAAAGTTCCTCAAAGAAGACAGTCTTCTGTCAAAGCCCTTCATTGTCCACCTGAGGAGAAAGGTAAGACCCTGTTGTTGATGACACCACATGCTGCTGATGAAGAACAAGAGATCCGAGTGAATCTGGAAGGAAGCCAGTTCCAAGATTGTTAGCCCATATAGTACTGACAAGTGCTACATGAGCTGCTGGGGAAAAATAGCCAACAACATTTTAATCAATCAGGGGACATTGCTATATGAGAACAACCAGCCTGACAAGATGTACACACCTCAGCAATAGTGGAACACAACCTAGGTGGGTAACAAATGGTAACCAGTGGCTTCTTGATGGGCTAAGAGATCCATCAGTAGAAAGGAACCCATAGCCAGAACTGAAAACCAATTCAGAATCCTATAGAAAGCAAGATTTTGAACTCCAATGAGAAGCCCCCAGTCATTTTTGGCCAAAAGTCAGGCCACACCCATCAAAATCTCTCAAAATTACCAATGCTTATCCCTGTTTACCTATTCTGAAATCACTTTCCCTTGGAGAATCTGTTCTTTTTCAGAAAGCAGCAAGAACCAAGGACAACCAAAATCTATCAACAATACATGAATAGATAGCTGGCTTAATGGCAAAAGATGGACCACCCTTTGCACAACAGCTAGGGCCCATGTGAAACCACAGAGGAATTGGTGAGATGAGCAAGAGTACTGCCTCCATGGCAAGCCTGACAACCTGTGCCAGGGTGATGGAGACAGGCACCAAAGCAGAAATCCAGAAGCTTCTGAGAGTCAACACTAAAGTATACTTAAAATACACCCACCAAGGCTCAAGGAATTTAAAGGAAGAGGGGGTGGAAATAATGTAAGAGCCACAGGGCAGGAGGGAATATTCAGAGGCATTGCCTACCCCCCACAATGACTGACTGCTGTTTCACAACTCCGTTGTGAATAACAACAATCCCACTAAGAAAGATCCTCAGTGAGTGGGGACAGGGAGGAGGGCAATGATGGAACCAACACACGATGTATCCATACAAAGTTTCAACTTAATAAAAAAGGAAAAGAAAAAAATAATAAAGTGGAGAACAATCAAAGAAGAGCCCAGATATCAACCTCTAGTCTCAACACATGCACACATACACACATGCATACTCATTCACACACATGTATGCTCACATACATGACAACATGCATATACACACATACATAAACAGAAAGAAAAAAGCAAATAGGATTTTACAAATCTGGAAAAGTATGTACTATTGTGTGCTAGACCCAATTATAATAACTTAAGTTGAATTATGAGATCAATTTTATGTATGACATAATGAAGAAGTAAGTTTAGTAGTCTGAGAAAAGTTATACCACGAGTGGCAGAATTTTTAATATAGGGTCTTTGAATTTAGCATCCATGCTTGTAGCCTGTATATACTACTTTTATTTGCCATTCTCTAAGAACTTTAAAAAATGATTTTATAAATGGGCAAGCTATGAAAATCCTTTTTTGCAGAAATGCATACATATTTTACTTCTCTTAAAACTGTAAATTTTTTAGATACTCAAGCTATATCAATTCAACTTTTGCTTTTATGATCATAGTGCCTACAATTTTTCTATTTCTCTTCTATATCTGTTTTTATTATATAAAATGAGTATTAAAATAAAATCAGAATACTAGGGCAGTTATGAGAATAAAATGAAATTTATGTAAAAGTTCAGTAACATGTTTGTTACATAATGACTCATTATTAACTAACCAGACATGATAGAAATTTCTTATTGGAAGATTGTTATGAATTTAAGATGTGCTGTCACATAAACATGTACATGTCTCACTTGTTTGGAAATACCTGCAAATTAGAGATGTCAATTTTTCTCTTTCACTTCTCTGCCATTATTTATACAAACTAGATGTTTAGGGCTGGAGAGATGGCTTAGCAGTTAAGGCACATGCCTGAGAAGCCTAAGGACTCAGGTTCAATTCTCCAGGTCCTACGTAAGTCAGATGCACCTGGTGGTGCGTGAGTCTAGAGTTCGTTTGCAGTGCCTTGAGGCCCTGGCACACGCATTCTCACTCTCTGTCTCTCTCAATCACCTCTCTCTGTCGCCAATAAATGAATAAAAATAAATCCTTTTTTTAAAAAAGTAGGTGTTTGGGCTGGAGAGATGACTTAGTGATTAAGCACTTGCCTGTCAAGCCTAAAGACCCCAATTTGAGGCTCAATTCCTCAGTACCCTCATAAGCCAGATGCACAAGGTGGCACATGCATCTGGAGTTCGTTTTCAGTGGCTGGAGGCCCTGGTACACCTGCTCTCTCTCTCTCTCTCTCTCTCTCTCTCTCTCTCTCTCTCTGCCTCTTTTTTTATTTGCTAATAAATAAATAAAAATAAACAAAAAATATTTTAAAAGTAGGCACTTAATAATATGTTAAATTGGGGCAGTAGAGCTGGCTTAGCAGTTAAGGCACTTGCCTACAAAGCTCCAGGAACCAGGTTCAATTCCCCAGTACCTACATAAGCCAGATGCACATGGTAGTGCATGCATCTGGAGTTCTTTTGCAGGGCAGAAGGCCCTGGTGCACCCATTCTCTCTCTCTTTCTCTCTCTCATAAATACATAACTAAATAAAAATTAAAAAATAAAAATGTTAAATTAAATTCCACATTGTAATAAATTTGAATAATTATAGAGGAAAATAAGTATAAACTCCTACAATATTTAAGCCCATTGTAAAAATAAAATTAATTACCATTTCAACAGAAGAAACTATGCCACTATGTAAGAATTTCAAGTCATAGAAATAAATAATATATCTAATTAGCTATATTTACGTTGGACATTGTCCACAAATCTCCTTCCATCAAGAACAAAACCATATTCAAATAAGATGTTTATTCATATTACAACATATGTAGAAGCAAGAAACGTTCTTTATTTTTTCCTAAAGTACTTCCCCTCCTTAGTTGTTACTCTTCTAGAGGGCATAACAGTATTGCTCAACACATATAGCATGATTGAGCAATGGTAATTCAAGGTATTTTAAATCTGGCCCCTTAAAATTTTGATTTTGAGGTTATGTCACCATTATCACCTTGATTAATCCTCTGTAGTTTGATAAGCTAGGTATACCTAGGACTGATGGTGAGGTCAACATACTTCACTAAACTTTACTTTTAAATGTCCACATTACTGCCTGATAGCTGACCATTTTTACATTAAGAAAATAAATGCATTCATGTGCATTGGTTTCTATCACTCAATGTGTATTACAAAGAAATTACCTTTTTCTGAATTTTAGATAATCTTGACATGTAATGAATGGTTATAACACACAGCTTCCATTATTAGTTTACTGATTTTCCTCTTAGAATCAAATATGTTTTATTTAATGTAATATAACAAGGAAAATGAAAAAAAAATAACACAATGGAAAACAAGGATGCACAGTTGAGCCTGTAAAGAATCATATTCTGAGGTAATGAAAGGCATTTTATTAGTTATCTGGGGGAAGCATTATGTTCCTTATATATGTTTTATTTTTTGAACTTCCAATACATTTTGAGCATGCAATATATAGTAGTGATTGTCAGTAAGCACATCAAAGACATATGTGTTGCAGTTTTATCATGAACTGTCAGTAGGATGCTGGAGATGGTAGAGTTTAGGTATCAAGTAATACTAGTGTACAATACTTAACTGCCTATAGAATATGCCTAGCACCCAGGAGGCTAATTTGTTTGCATTAGTTGGTCGGGTCAATGGCTTCAGAAATGCAGATTGTAGAAATACTGGTAGATTGCATTACACCATTTAAATAAATAGTGGCAATTTGTCAATGTCATCTTAGCTTCAACATTTCCTTTGAAACATCAGGAAGCAGTAATTCCCACCAAACTGACCTTTTCTTTTATAGAATATCATCACCTAGATCTTCTCATGCTTTGGAGCTATAACTTATGTCTATTATAAATTATTTTTAATAAGCATCTTTTAGGAAAGTGGAATAAAAACAGAAAATTGGAAGCAATGAAGAATTTATTGATGAAAATCTAATATATTAAATGCTCAAAATGATGGATTTCAGAGATGTAGTCTTGCAATTGGTTAAAACCAAAAAAAATTAAATCATTTTGCTAAGTAATATAATATCATTATAAAAGAAACTAACCAGGTATGTGTATTATGCATGTGTATACCACAAATCAACATTTATATTTTTGAACAAAGTTATTTTTATGTGTTTCTGCTGTTTGTTTTCATTTTTCACCATATATAAGAATTGAACTGCAGATAATATCTTCAGAATACCAATGAAGTTTTTGGATCATTTCAGGCAATCAAAAATAAATTACTTTAGAGGAGCTGAGGAGGCAAATTTTACCAAAAGGGTGAGACTCTTCAGTTTGGAAAGATGACTACTGATATGAATAGTGAACAAAGTTCACAAACTCATAAAGGAGATTTTGAGGGAAAACAGGTTATTTTTCCAACCAAATCCCATTAAAGTAGAAAGAACAGATTCCTTTGTTACTTGGAAATGGGATGCCTAAATAAACTAAAATAATCCTTATTTCATCTAATATTAAAAGTGCAAAGACACACTAACTTGATAAAAAATCATAATCAAAATATATTTTCCAAAGTTAAGCAGAGATTCACAGTGTACATTCAAGAATCAGAAATCTAATTTGTTTTGATGCTTTATTTATTTATTCCTTCATGACATGCTCTTTAAATGTCTACTATTTGGCAAGCACTAGATATAGAGTAATAACCAAAATACTTGATAATCACTTTCTGGGAAATTACTATCCAACAGAAGAAAAATGCACTTAAAAAAAAAAGAGTCATCCAAACAATCTAAATTAATAATTTTCAAGTTATTTTAACATTCTTTTGAAGGAAAACTTTAAGCATATGTAATTATAAGAGTAAAATAGCTGGAGCAAAGTCTTGGGATTGAGCCAATGTTGTACACTGTGAGAAAATGTTTAAGCTGTGACATAAAAAAAATGAGCAGAATTAAATACAAGCAGAGCAAGCAGGAAAGCATTTTAGGATTAGGAAATTATGTGAAAAGTCCTAGAGTTGGAAGGATATAGGTTTTTATGACCTGAAAGAAAGCCATTGTAACATGAAGTTAAGGGAAGAACAGATGAGTGACATTAATGAAAGATGTAGAAATGATCTAGAAGAAATTGAATATGTTCTTTAATTATTTTAATATTTAGGTTTTCTTTATCAGTGAAAACTATAGATTATAGATAATAAAACCACTGACTCCTCACAGTTGTTTGTGTAACCTAGACAAGCTCATGTACATAATCATATATCAGAGTGCTTCACAGATGAGCTCAACTTTGAATTCATTTGATTTAACTGTTCCATTACATTGGGAAAATCATTTAGATTCTTGTGCCTTCAGTTTGCTACATGTAAAATAAAGATGGTGTAGGGTCTGGAAAGATGGCTTAGTGGTTCAGCACTTGCCTATGAAGCCTAAGGACCCCGGTTTGAGGTTCAATTTCCAGTACCCACATAAGCCAGATACACAAGGTGGCACATGCATCTAGAGTTCGTTTGCAGTGGCTGGAGACCCTGGTGTGCCCATTCTCTCTCTCTCTCTCTCTCTCTCTCCCTCTTCCTCTCTCTCTCTCCCTCTTTCTCTCTCTCTCTCTGTCACTCTCCAATAAATAAAATTAAAAGAAATAAAGATAGTGTTGCACTCAGGTTTGTATTGCTGGCAGAAATCACCTGACCAAGAGCAGCTTGTGGGGAAAAAAAAGTTTATTTTGGCTTACAGACTCCAGGGGAAGCTCCATGATGGCAAGGGAAAATGATGGCATAAGCAGAGGGTGGACATCACCTCCTGGCCAAGATAAGGTGGACAATAGCAACAGGAGAGTGTACCAAACACTGGTGAGGGGAAGCTGGCTATAACACCCATAATCCCATCCCCAACAATACACTGCCTCCAGGAGTAACAACTTCCCAAATCTCCTTTAGCTGGGAACCTAACATTCAGAACACCTAAGTTTATGGAGTATACATGAATCAAACCACCATAGATGGTGGTAGAATATTATATACCTCATGAAATAGGTTTAAGGTTTAGTTGTGATAAAATTTACATAAATTAATACCAAATGTTTGCCATTATAGAAAACAAATAGCCAATTGAGAAAGTCTGGGGAAATCAAATGTGACTAAAAGGTAGCATAGCTCTTACCCATTATTCTAATACGATGTGGCTATCAAGCAATGAAGAGACTAAAGAATCTTTCCAATTATGTTAATCTCCTAAAATCTTGTTTTTTCTTTCTTTTGAAAATAAACATAGGGTTGTTTTATTGATGGAATGGGATATTGTGAGAGTTTCTAATTCAATTCTTTCTTTTGTTTTATTTTATTTTATATTATAAGTTTTACTAGTGTATTATCAAGTCTGTCACTCCAAATATGAACTTTTTGGTTAATTTGACTTTTTGTTTCTACTTAGTTTTTGCTGTTATCTTTATTATTTCCCTCCTCTTTCATTTATGCTTACTTTGTTCTATTTATTTTCTGTTATTATTTTCTAATATATACATTAAAGGTATGATTTTTCTTCATAATGTAATTTTAGACACATTACACTGACTTTTTATTATAATTACATTGTCATTCATCTCAAAATTTTTTCTAACTTCCATTTATTTAGATGTAATTGTTTCATTTTTGTTGGCAGGACTACTTTGTAGTTATCTTTTTATTATGGACTTCTGGCTGAATTCTTTTATTTAAATGCAATACAATATTTTGTCATGTGTCCAAACCTGCTGTATAAGTTAATTTAGTATTCTTGTTATTTAGGATCTAACAGGGATGTATTAAAATCTAGTTGTCTTGAGAGAGAGAATGTGCCTGCACCTCTAGCCACTGCAAATGAACTCAAGATACATAAACCACTTTATACATACAACTTACATGGATACTGGGGAATCAAACCTGGGTAGTTAGGCTTTGCAGGCAAGTGCCTTAACTCATAAATGATCTCTCCAGCATACATCAAGTGGCCAATATGGTTAATGAACCCATGTGATGAGAATTTTGCTAAGGATCCAGATTCAGGTCCTCATGCTTGCAGAGCAAGGACTTTACTATGAACCTGGTGTGGCAATAGCGTTCTTCCTGTTTGTTTCTTTAAAAATCTTTATTTTATCTTTGAATTTAATTAATTAATTTTCTTGTTGGCTAGATATAGAATTCTTAAGATTCATTTTATTTTAAAAACTATTATTCCATTTCTTACTTCCACATATTTAGCAGAAAATTTAGCTCCTTAGAAATTAATGTAATTGTTTTTATGGCTATTCCCCATTATTTGACTATTTATTTTGTTTTCATTTGTTTCACTAAGCTAAAGCTACACATACTTTGCATTTCCCTCAGTTGGTATGCAATATACTGTTTTTGAATGTATAGCTGGAAGTCTTGTTTTTAGGTTTTAATATTTGTGATCTAAACAGGAATTTTGAAATGTATTTCAGGTTTTATACTAACCCTACTGATGCTATCATTCTCCATGAACTATAGTAATATAAATGTTATTTCTTTGTGTTATAACATATATCTTTCCCATCATTTTGACATATTCTATATCTTTTAGGATTTTACTGTAAATGTTACATAATGACATATCTTTAAGAACATTATTTTTACATATTTTGCATAATCTGATATAAATATATTAAATAAATTTTTACTGTCTCCAATATTTTGCACTTCAAGATTGGACTACTTAACTTTCAAAATTTTGCCCATGAGGCAACATTAAACTGTGAACATCTTTGAGCCATCACTGGCACATGGCATCTAGCTCATGCTTTTTTTAAAATCAAAAAATTCTAAATTGGAAAATGGCAGAGAATGTCAGGTTTACTTCAATATTTCCTCTGGTCTCTTAGACCTTGGCCTTTTAAGTTTCAGCTGCCTTGTTTGTTCTCTGGTGATTTTAAACAGTTGGTTTCATTTAGTCACAAAATCCTTATCCAACTTCTATAGTTATTTTTGGTTCAAAAAGGGATTTTCAAATAGGAGCTTATAAGTCATATTTAGAAAAGAAAAACCTTGGCTTATGTTCTTATATTTTATGGCTAGATATAAATGCACCCCCACACACACACAATCTACGAAGGGGAGTGAACCCACAGACCTCACACATAGGATACAAGCATTCTATACTCAGTCACATCCACATCTCCCACCCCTGACTATGGCTGCAGTACTTCTAATTTAAAATCTTTGTCAAGTAACTTCTGTCTGAATAACCTTATAACCTTATCTGTAAAATTGTGAGGAAAATAATAAAGGACTTTAAGGATAATTAAATCATTTAAAATTCATTAATATGCAAATTTTTAAAGAAAAGTTTCTGGCTGAGATATAGTATTCAAAGAACATTTTTCTTTTTCTTATTTTCTTTACTGGGGGTTCTTTGAGACAGTGACAACTTCCTGAGCAATGTGTGTGCTGAATTCATATATACATTTTCCAACATCTTATTTCTTGGAACTGAGCATGCATAGTAATTTTAGTTGAGGATTATAATATATTTAGAAAGAAAAATCTCAAGTTAAAACAACTGGTTTTAGTAAGAGTCTGTGCACTCCAGCCTTATAAACTCTCTCATTCAATGATCATTTATGCCATTAAGTGAATTAAAAATTACTAAAAATCATTATCCCTTTTGAACTTCATCATTTACTAAGTATTTCCACATCAAGTAGCTATTTAAGTCCTCAGAAACAATATAAATGGGGCATAATTATCCTCACTCTGCCTTTGTGAAAAAATGAGAAATATTGCAATTATTTACTCATTTTCCCTAAAGAAAGCAAGACTCGGAACTCAGATCTTGCTTTCAACCTACTTCTTATCTCTATTATGGTATCAAATGTCCTCTCTGCTAAAAAATGGTATTTGCAATAATTTACTTCTGAAATGCTACTATTCTGCAATACTGTGTTTTCCATAAACAAAAAAGTAATTTGGGGGATTATAATCAAAATACTTTATAAATATTTATGAAAATTTTCAATAATAGTTTTTAAAAATCAGGGCTAGAGAGATTGCTTAGTGGTTAAGGCACTTGCCAGCAAAGCCAAAGGACCCAAGTTCGATTCCCCAGTACCCATGTAAAGCTGGATGCACAAGGTTGCACATATGTCTGGAGTTTGTTTGCAGTGGCTAGAGGTCCTGGCATGCCCATTCTCTCTATATATACGTATCTGCCTCTTTCTCTTTATCTATTGAATAAATAAATAAATAGTTTTTAAAAGGAGATATACACTAAATTAAGTAAAATTTGTTTGATTCTGTTATTATATTTTTTACTAATTATGCACTTCATGAACAAATCATGTGTTGGTTCCAATCCCCTAATGTTATCCTTTTATATTTCCTCTTCCCTAATCCCATTCCACTGAGGCCCCTATTCATTGGAGTTGTTGGCATTCACCATGGGGTTATGAATGCATCAGTCAGTCTCTGTGGTGGTGGCATTAAGAGTGTATTGCATCAGGATACTCCTTCTCACCATGTGGCTCTTATAATTTTTCTGCGCCCTCTTCCCAAAGGCTCACTTAGATTTGGAAGGTATGTTTTAAATCTACTTTATTGATGAACTCTCTGCATCCTCTGGATTTCTGTTTTGATGAGGTATGAGTATCTTCAGTGTCTGCCACCATCTCTTTAGAGCAGGTTGTCAGGAAAGCAGTGACAGACCTACTCATGTTTAAATTTCCAACTCCTCTGTAATGTCTCCTGGGTCCTGGCAAAAGGGCTAGAGGTAGCTCATTTCATGCTAAGCCCTTGGCTATCTTTACTTGATGTATTGACTGATTTGGATTCTCCTTGGTTTATGAAGTCATCTGTAAAAACAAACAAACATATTCTCCAACCAAGAGTGAGAACAGCATGAATTAAAGTGGATAATCATAGTTAATTGAGAGACTTTTGATGGGTGTAATCATTCTTGGCCAAAGACTGGAGTCTATGAGCATCATCTCCTTAGGATTCTGAACTGGTTCTCTGCACCAGGTATGAGTTCTCTCCCACTGAGCAGGTCTCTTATCCAGTCAGAGAGCCATTGTTTACCCACATGGGCTACATGCCACTATTGTACTGGTGTGTATAGTTTGTCTGTCAGGTTAAGTTGGTAATATGCAGGATACCCTGCTTGTTTAAGTTGTTGGTGGTCTTATCTCCCAACAGTTCACATAGCACTTTCCAGCACCATGAGGGATAGCTGGCAGGGTGCTAGTTTCCTTCTAAGTTCTAGCATGGTCTCTGCATATCCTGTGTCTATAGACTATGGTGTCATCATCAACAGAAGCATACCATTTAGCTCTGGAAGATAACCAAGTGCTTCAACAATAGATGGCATGTTATATGGACCTCATGGATCTCCTTGACTAACATTTACTGTGGGGTGTACCCAGTTCTGGAACTGGGAATTATAGACTAACACCCATGGTTTTAGGATTAGGCTTGCTTCACCCTCTCTGGGGTCCACCTTCCTGGGAATTCCCCCTCCCTATTATTATCTATTGTATCTTTAGTTTTCTATCCAGAAGGAAGGTATCTATGATGCTTATTGATGTTATCACTAGTTTTTTTTTCTTATAAATATCTCCAGACATCCTTCCCCATCCCCCATGACCCTTTTACCCTCTGTGTTCTGTCTCTTGAGTTGTCAGTTAAGTAACCCCTCCTCTCCTCCTTCTGTATTTCCACTTTCTCATACCTTCATTCTAGTTTCCTGTCAATACTCCTGATGCTTACTGCCACTTACATATGACCCAAGCTTTTCAAGTTATGAACTTCATATGAGAAACATATGAGAAAATCATATGAATCATATGAGAAAAACATGTAGTGTTTGTCCTTCTGTGCTTATATGAGTTTGCTTAATATTATTTTTTTTTCAATTTCATCCATTTTTCTGCAAATTTAATTATTTCATTTTGTCCTTACTGCTGAGTAGAATTCCATTATGTATATGTACCACATCTTCATTAGCCATTCATCTATTGATGGGCCTCTGGGCTAATTCCAGCTCCTAGCTATTGTGAATAGAGCAGTATCAATCATGGCTGAGCAAATATCTCTGTAGTATATAACAGAATCTTTAGGTTATATGCCCAAAAGTGCTATAGCTAGACAAATGGTAGGTTTATTTTCTGCTTTTACAAACATCTCCATATTGCTTTCCATATTGGTTTTACAAGTTTCCATTCAAACCAGCAGTTGGATGAGGATTCCTCATTCACTACACCCACACTGGCATTTGTTGTTGCTTGATTTTTTTTGGTGATTGTCATTCTGACTGAGAGGAGATGTAATCTCATAGTCATTTTGGTTTGCATTTCCCTGGTTGCTATGATGTTGAACAACACTTTGGGTCTTTATTGACCATTTGACTGTCTTTCTTTGAGAACTCTCTGTTCAATGCTTTTACCATTTTTAGTGGATTGTTTGACTTTATATTGCTTAGATTTTTGAGATTGCTATAAATTCTAGATATTAAACCTCTGCTGGCTGTATAGCTGGAAAATATTTTCTCCTGTTCTGTAGGTTGTCTATTGACTCTGTTGATGGTGTACTTATATGTATATTAGCTTTTTAGTTTCATGGTATCTCATTGTAAGAAATTGATATAGTTGGATAACTAGAAAAACAAAACAACAAACAAAACATTTCTATAAATATATACACCCACAGTATAATATACTGTTTCTTCATAGTTAACTTTCTTCTCTCCTATTCTAGTAAGTGAAGCCTTTTGAGTATAGTTTCTTTGACCAAGAATAATACATTAAAAATTTAGTAATACCATTGGGTGTATAAGTGATACATTTATTTTAATTTTTGGTGGTACTAGAATGCATAGCTACTTTTATTATATTCTACAGCTAAAAACATTTTACTGCATTAAATTTTGACAATTACAAATAAAGTAATTATATACATTGGTCTAGAGACATTACTGTAAGCATTATTTCATTTCTTATAATTACATATTTATGAGTGAAATTTTGAGTCAAAAAGAAAATGTTTATTAAACCATCATAAGTTTCTAATCTACTCTCTGGAATGTTTGCCTTATTTTTCATTCACTTTAGCAATATTTCGAAGCTATGCTTCCTTGTCAGCACTTGATATAATCCATTGTTTTCATTTAACCATTCTTAATGTGAGCTATATTTTGAAGTGAGAGCCTAACAAAATCAAGAAAAGAATATATTCAGGGAATGAATGCCTGGAAGAGGCTATAAAGGTATTGAATTTTTTTTTTTTTGTTTTTTCTAGGTAGGGTCTCACTCTAGCTCAGACTGACCTGGAATTCACTATGTAGTCTCAGGGTGGCCTTCAAGTCATGGCAATCCTCCTACCTCTGCCTACCATGTGCTGGGATTAAAGGCCTGCGCCACCACACCAGGCTGGTATTGAGTTTTTGATTGAAGGTCCTTGTGAATGAATACTGATGTTCCTGAGAAGTGAATGACTAGAATGCATGTGGAAGTTTTAACCCTAATCCTAACCCTAGGAAGAGGATTGTGGGGTATACAGTACATTCCTCCTCCCACCTATTTAGTATATGTATAGGTAAGAGGTCTTCTCTTGACCAGATAGGTGATTGACAAGCTCCATCCAGGACCAGATGACTTCCTCTGGTCAGGAGGAAATGGCTATTCTCTTTCTAATGTCACCAAGGAAACAGGGTATGGTGTCTGTCTTTCCTTGACCTCTAAGCCTAATGTCTTCCTATCTACAATACTAATGAAACTCAGAATAATATAGAATTGTATGGCCTTTGAGAATGAAAGAGTTGTGGGTCAGCTGGTTATGTTTCAAAATGAAATTCTATAGTCAGACATCAGAGAGAAGAGTTACAAAACTCCTAAGTAAACTAGTATGCCCCTTTCATTGGAAACCTATGTTCATTCAGGTAAAGGGAAGACATATACACAGAAAAGGCACAGAAAGTCTTTTCTAGAATATCTAGCTAGACTTATTGGTAAAGATTTTTGCTAAGTACAAGTCCACCCGATAAAAACTAAAATTGATTATCATCATTATCTTGGAAAGTTTGAATAAGGATACAACATTGTAAAGCACCAAAGAAATAGGGGATTAAGTACTTATCAAAGTGAAAAAGTAAATTTCCATAAATTCACTTAAAAATGAGGGGAGGCAGCCAGGCATGGTGGCACACAGCCTTTAATCCCAGCACTCAGCAGTCAGAGGTAGGAGGATCGCCATGAGTTTGAGGCCACCCTGAGATTACATAGTGAATTCCAGGTCAGCTTGGACTAGAGTGAAACTCTATCTTAAAAAAATGAGGGAATGTATATGAACTATTTCACAAAGAAATTTTTTTTTGAGGTAGGGTCTCACTCTAGCTTATGCTGACCTGGAAATGACAGTGTATTCTCAGTGTGTCCTTGAACTCACTCACAGTGATACTCCTAACTCTGCCTCCTGAGTGCTGTGATAAAAGAGTGTGCCACCATGCCCAGGAACAAAGAATTCTAAACATTCTCAAAGTCATCAAAAAGTGAAGAATATTTCCTAAATGATTCATGATGACAGTCTTACCATGATACCAAAGTCAGAGAATACAGTACAAGAAAAGAAAACCCACAACATTTATGCATACAGATCAAAAATTAGAAGCAAATTCAAGTAAACAGCATATTAAGAGCATAGTATAGCCTACAATGTCATAATAAAAATTAGTTTATACATTGGCTAGAAGAATGGTCCAAATATATACAAACCATTAAATGTGATATACCACATTAACAGAATGAAATATAAACTCACATAATCATCTTACATACAAGAGAATCTATTAAAATAATTCAACATTTTCCCATTGGAACAGTTGGAATATAATAAAATTATCCAAAATTAGTAAAATTATCCCAAATTAATAAAATAAAGAATGAAATAAAATTATCCCAAATTAATAATTACAACACCACCATCATCAGGATACTCAACAGTAAAGTAAAGTAATGAGAGCTTTTCCTCTAAGATCAGGAAAATGACAAGAATGCCCACTCTTACTACTTCTGTTCAGTGCAGTTCTGGAAGTCCTGGCTAGAGCATTTAGTTTAGAAAATGATATCAAATGCAATAAAATTAGAAATTAAGAAGCAGAATTATTTATGGCAGATGATGCAACCAAAAATTCTACAAAAGAATAACTGTTAATAATACACAAAAATTAAAAAAAAATAAAACAAGTGACCAGATGTGGTAGCTTATACCTGTAATCCCAGCACTGGAGAAGCAAAGGTAGGAATGCTATGAGTTAAAGTTCACTCTGAGAGTACATAGTGGATTCCAGGCCACCCTGGACTAGAGTGAGACCTTACCTTAAACAAACAAAATAATAACAACAACAACAACAACAACAAACAACCCAGGTTTGATTAGCCATTACCCACCCCCACATAAGCCAGATGCACAAGGTGACACATGCATCTGGAATTTGTTTGCAGTGGCTTGAGGCCCTGGTGTGCCATTCTCTCTCTCTCTCTCTCTCTCTCTCATAAATAAATGAATAGGTAAAATAATTAAAAAAACAAAGAAAAGGTATAAATGAATGAGAAAGTAGAGAGACTACTCATCAATTTGAGGATAAAATATTGCTAAAATGTTCCAATTGCCTATAAATGTGAGAATGGAAATTCCTCAAAAAATTAAGAATAACATTTATTTGCTCAAAAATCAAACATCTAGGTGTTTATCTAAAATGATTGAAAACACCATATCAATGATATTATGGGCACACCAATGCTCATTACAGCATTATTTACAGTAGCCCAGAGTTGGAATCAAACTAATCAGCTTTTAACAAATGAATAAAGAAAATATGTAAGTATGTGCATTTATGGGAATATTTTTCATTCTTAAAAGAGAAAGAGATCTTGCCATATGCTACAAAATGCATGGACCTGAAGAACATTAAGCTAAGTTAACCAAATCAGATACAGAAGGACAAAATGATCTCTCATGTAAGACAAAATCAAAATAAGTCACTCATAGAGGTAGATAGCAGTATTGTGGTTTCTTTAGCTTAGGGGAAGGGTAAAGTTGGATTTTCTATTTAATTGATTCTGAGTTTTAGTTAGTCAAGATAAAAACTTCTGGAAAATCATTATTCAACAATGTCCATGCAGTTAAAAATTAATCTAGATGTTTTAAAATTTGATTATGGTAGACATCATGTTACATGCTATATTTTTATATGCTATATTTTTTAACACAGTGATATTCATAAAAATAAGAGGGGTGACACTATTTAATCCATATAGTAAAAAATAAATTTGAATGTCCTTGTTGGGTTGTCCTTGTTGGCATTATTGTGAGTAAATGGAAAAGAATATTTGCTATTGAATATAATATATATTCATAGTACCAGGAGAATGGATGATTTCATATGAAGAGTAGATATAAATTTTTGGTGAAAGAACATTAAAAATCTTGAACCCAAGGTTTGGCAATTGCAAAATTTATCTTAGAAGAGAATCCATTTTGACACTTCACAAAGAGCAGAACATGCATAAATTAGTAGGCATTGTTAGTATGTAGATAATTGAGTGTAGAATATACACCTAATATTTAGAAAGACTAATATCACATTTACTTTTATTCATTTTATATTTAAATTTACTCTTAAAATTATGGATACATGTAGCTATTGGGATATTTTCATACATGTATGTACTGTGTCATGTTTGAATCAGTGTAGCCATGTATTTCTCCTCCAATGTTTTTCACTTCTCTGTGGTGAAAATTCACATTAATTTCTTCATTAATGATACACACATCTATATGCAAAGATATACACACATGTATATGAATCATTGTCATTATCTCTAATCACTGTACTGAACACAATAAAACACATGAAGAGAATTCCAGTGTTGAGTCACAGGACTCTACTCTCATATCTGTATTATTAACATTCTTGTCAAATACTTGAAGACAAATAAATCTAGGGATAACAAGAAGCTAAAAGACACAGTGTGTTCTTCTGGGATTGAGCCTAGTAATGAGCTCAATATGAAGAAAATATCACTTTCAATACATTATGTGGGCACTCATGAGGGAGAAGATATTTAAGCTGATAAATTCTAATAAAATGTGTAGGTGTGTATGATAAGTTGGGTTGAGTGTGTAAGACAAGAGTCTAGAAGATGTTGTGTACCAATACAACCAAATGTGTTCATTGTACATTCTTGGATAAATGCCAGTTAATTACATAAGTATTCCTTTCTATACTTTGTTGCCAGTGCTTCTCCCTCTTACAAACACATCATATACTCTTGTAAATTCATTCAGCAGAAAATGCTATTGCTATTTCATCTGTTCTGTGCTTCAGGCTGATATATACCTACTTTGCAGTATAATCCATAATGTTTCTGTCTTTGGAACTAACTATGTAAGACATTGCTAGAAATCATTTTGAAAAATACTAAGTTATTGTCCTGGAGAATATATTTTTCCATTCAGAGTAATAATGAAGGAGATAAACAAATGATTCTGAAAACAAAAGCAAAACAGACACTTGAAGATTAAGGTCAAATTCATCTGAAAAAATCTAATATGTCATGAAGTATGAAGACTATAAATATTACATAATGGGGGTTAGCCCTTTATGAAAATTTCAATAGTTTGATTTAAATTGAAGTGATTAACAATGTCAATGAAAGCCTGGAAAACTACACAATTGTATCATTCCAAACGTCAGTCCATGCAAAGTGAGGTTGATTGACTTCTATTATGAAATATGTCTTTATCCACTCTGCTGCATGTTTCCTGAAAATTCTGTTTACTCATTCCTTGTTACTCAACTGTATGATGCTCTCAGCAGTGTGTAAATGAAATCATTTACAGACCAGCTATTAAAATTAGAGTTCAGTGCAAAGGCTTCAATTGTCCCATGAGCTGACTAAAGAATTTTGAACTTTGTTTAGCGGTATAAATTTACAGTTTTGGGGAGACAAGTCTAAATTTTTTGGACACTTAGACAGATTGCACTTTCTTACATCAAAACAAATTCACACACACACACACACACACACACACACACACACCAATAATAAAGGAACAAATATAAATATGCTACATCTAACTATTTAATAAATGGCCTATGGGTGTTCAATAGACCATTCTTTAGGCATAAAAGCACATCATGACAGCATGAGCTTGTGGATTAGGAAAACTACATGATTTGACACACACACACACACACACACACACACACACACACGTATTTGGTTTTGTGAAGTAGGGTCTCACTCTAGCCCAGGCTGACCTGGAATTCACTCTTATTCTCAGGGTGGCCTTGAACTCCTGCCTCCTGAGTTTGAGTGAGCCAGGGCCTTTTGCCACTGCAAACAAACTCCAAATGCATGCACCACTCTGTAATCTAGCTTTATGTGAGTACTGGGGAATTGAATTCAGGCCATCAGGCTTTGTAAGCAAGTTTCTTTAACCACTTAATGATCTTTCTATCCCCCTTTGTAAAATTTTTTAATGTTATATATTGCATCAAGAAAATGAGAAAATTTTGTACCAATGCAAAATTGTGCTATGCAACATTTTTAGATCACAGATTGTTTTTAAATTACCAAGAATGGATTTGAATTTTATTTCCCTTACCAACCTATTCTACCTTTAGCTTAGGTGGGTACAATGTGTTACCTATATTCATCCAATTAGGAAGAAGTATTGATGAAAAAGAGAGTGATTTTTTTTTTTGGAGAGAGACAGAGAGAGAGGAAGAGGAAGACAGATAGAGATGGGCACACCAGCAGTCTCTCAGCTGCTGCAAACGAAATCCAGATGTGTGCGTCCCCTTGTCGTCAAGCGTGGCATTGAGCCCTTGCGTCACTGCATGTGGCCAAACATGGGACCTGGAGATTGGAACCAGCGTTCTTAGGCTTAGGAGGCAGGTGCCTTAACCGCTAAGCCATCTCTCCAACCCAAGAGAGAGAATTTTAACTGCTGCTATATGAATCATAAATGCTGATGCAATCACTTTTGCAGAAGGAAAGACACAAAGCAACAAAAATGGATGAAGTTACTGTACTGTGTATTTTGAAAGGAGGTAATACCAACTTTGCAAGAAGCACTGCTGATGAAACCAGAAACAAGGGGGACCTTAACAACTAAATTAGTTCAATGATTCTTGGCAATCATCAGTTGACAGATGTCACGGCAATATCTCCCACATATACCAAAAGTAACTGGACTTTTTTGCAAGGCAGTTGTATGATCAATTCCTACCATATGCTACCATTTCTCATTTAAAACAAATCTTTTATCTGTTCCGATTGTCTTGTGTTTTATATTCTATCTCTTAATGAGTTATTTGTGTGTTTTTAACCTCAAAAATAATAATCATACCATTCATTAGAACTTTTAGTTTAGTACAATTAACCTCACATAAATCAAAGGGAACCACAGAAATGGAAATTTGTTAATAATTAAATGAGAATTGGTCAATAAGTAAAATATTATGCAAAAAGCAACAACAAAATATAACAATGTATAGATTACAGTAATATGTTCTGAAAGGTATATGAGGCATTCATCTCACTTATAATCCAATTGTGTGCAGTAAAATATAAATGACATAAACTTACTTCTTTGCTGCTTTGGCACCTAATTGTTACATCAAAAGATATTTTGAAACTAAGTACATCATCCCATTCAGTCCACATAAGGAGGCAGAGTAAGGTTTAAATGCTCCCAATGGTAGCTGTGATAACAGTGTATGGAACATAAAATTATATCCAATAAATGTTTAATAAACTAGTACCTAATAACTGGCAATGGTGTTACTAGAACTGATAACCACTGGAGCTTTGCAGATGGATATATTATAAACAATTTTTTCAATTAATTTTAACTTATACCTGTTTGTCTTACAGCTTAAACTAGATTTTAAAATAAGTTTTAAGTGAATGAAAATTATACATAATACTTTGATATCCTCCTCAAAGATTCTACTCTTATGCTTGAATAGGGTGATTATTTAGTGGGTCCTTGCTGATTTCCTTTAAGACATGTTGTAGAGACAGAACACTTTGATATGGTTTTAAATATGTGTAAGTTGTTGCATTTTCAGAACTCAGATGAAAAATGGAGCAAGTGCATGTATGAGTATTATTGGGTTCTTGAATTTAAAAGGCAAAGTTATTTCCTCTCTTTAAGAATTAAATTTTGGGCCTGGAGAGATGGCTTAATGGTTAAGGTGATTGCCTGCCATGCAAAGGACACAGGTTTGATTCTCCAGGACCCATGTAAGCCAGATGCACATGGTGGCACATGTATTTGGAGTTCTTTTGTGCTCCCATTCTCTCTCTCTCTTTCTCTCTCTCTCTCTCTCCCCCTTTCTGTCTTTCTTAAGTAAATAAATAAAAATAAATAAAATATTTTTTAAAGGAATTAAACTTCAAATAATTTTACCCTTAAGGTGACATTATGAAACAAATATATTATAGTAAAATGCCAGATACAAGGCTTTTTATGTGGTTATTTCCTGCACTTTTCTGATTGGCTTATATATAAGTGCTGAAATCATAATTTTAGAAATCATTTTCTTTTATTATTATTTTTATCATTCATTTTCTAGATTGTTTTTACATATTAAGATACGCATGTCCTTGAATATGAATGAATAGTGATTCATGAAAAGTGCTTAAAAGTAGGACTCCTCAGATATCATGCTGGCACAATAGTGCAGTTACTTGAATGGGCTTTCAATATATTCCATTAGATTCTGACAGGAGACTGCTTACTGTGCACACATATTGAGTTTCATGGTGGAGGCGAGGACTGTTTGCCTTGCTGTGACTCATAATCAATCAGTAGAATCCAAAATAAATAAAAGTATGGTGTTTTCTTAACAAGTTGCTTTGTAAATTCATTCATATGAAAAAGAGCAATGGCGGCTGTGGCAAAACAAAAAGGACATGTTTTATTTTCTCCTCCTTGGGCTCTACAAGGGAAAGAGGAAGGAAAAAAAAAGCCTTTATTGTGTATAAAACCTTTTGCACTTTGACATAAGTCCTTCCAGCCAAACTCTTTTTGATTGAAACAAACTTAAACCATATTCTATTTCACAAAAGCAAAATGTGCTGAACATGTGGTTTTTAAAATAGAAGCATGTGCATCAACTGTTCTACATGAAGATCCTTTCTGAGAAAACTCTCTGGGGAAAGTTCATTACCCAAAGCCAGGGAGCACAGGAAAAGGGTGAAACAGAATGAGATCAAGCCATCCCCAAAGTGGATAGCCCAGACAGAAGCACAAGTGATATTTAATATGCACGCCCAAGGGCTCCTGTTGAGTGCCCTGTTTGGTAACCCGGATCAGGATGCTTGTTTAGTGGATAAAAGTGTAACTTTAGAAATTGGCAGGAACTCTTGTGCTTGGCCACCTGTATTCTCAGCCAGAGATGGTGGAAGGGGTTTTAAACAAGCACACACTTCAGATTTTCTTCTATTTTGCTTTCTTACAACTTTCCAGTTTCAAAGGAGCCATTTATAAAGCTGCCAGCTTAAGGATGCAATAGACATTACACAGTGGGAATTATGATAAACTTCATATTTTGCCTTTCCATTACTAAAATAATACATTACAATGCTGGAATATAAACTTAAGCATAAGGCTACATTTTCTTTGATGCAATAGATGGAGTGAACGTTATATGAATGAATATCTTTTTGTCAGGCTTGTGATCATCAGTAATACTATTTATATCTAAAATAAATATAGTGAACTCTGAAAGTAGTCTGCAGAGTCAATCAAGAGTGTATATTAGCACTTCAAGGAAGCCACCCCTTCCAGCCTGACAAAAAAAAAAAAAAAAGAGAGATTGTGTTGTGAGTTGTGACCTAAGAATATAATAATGTCTTCCTGGATCTCATTATTCTTTATGCCCATTTAAGGCCATCTGGGGTCTAGCATGATGAAGGAGTGGTGTAAATTTATGACCCCCTGGATCTAGCCACAGCCCTTTGGATATTAGTCTGGATTAGTAGATTTACTGCTAATCCTAACACTGTGGGCCAAATTCTGCCTGACACATCTGCACTGTGGGTCTCAGAAAATTGTAGAAAGTTGAGCTTTTAAAAGGCTGACAGCAGCCTTCATGCTCCAGGCACAGGCTGCTTGCATTTTGCTATCAAGCATAGTTCTTTAGATCTGCCTTCTCTTCACATTTTCAATGACAGCTTCCCATTCCCCACTTCAGGATAATGACCACTGTCAGCAACAAGCTTAGATTAGTCACATGCTCTTTTCTCATCTAAGTGAAAATGTAGTTCAGTCTATGTATAAAGATATGTGTGATATTAGAAAAAAGTCATTTTCTTGATAGTTGTCAAAAGTTTAGCCATAAGGAAACTAAGTAAAATCATATTTTGTGTCAATTCTTGTTAGATCACAATGCAAATGTGTATTCCCAGTAGCCATTATTTGAGAACATTCTTTGGTGTTTGGGATTTTTTTTTAAGTTATTAACTCTATGATAGTAGAAAGTAACTCGCACTATTTTCAACTCCAACATGATAACTTACATTATGTGGAGGAAGGCAAATCATATCATCAAGCATTAGCCACAGCATACAAAATAAAATTACACGTGTCATTTAAATTACATTATACTAATTCTACTAAATATAATCTGACCTGGAACTTGAAAAATGAATCTTGCAATAATTTATTGTTATTATTCCTTGTTTTTTTTTTTTTTTTTTTTTTTTTTTTGAGGTAGGGTATCACTCTAGCTCAGACTGACCTGGAATTCACTATGTAGTCTCAGGGTGGCCTCAAACTTATGGTGATCATCTTACCACTGCCTCCCAAAGTGCTGGGATTAAAGGCATGTGTCACCATGCCCAACTAGATTGGTTTTTTATTTTATTTTATTTTTATTTTAAATAATATTAATAATATACTAATCACAATGCCATGTGTTGACTCCTCTGCAGTGTGCCGTGCTTTTCACATATACTAAGATTTCACAAAAATGAAAAGAAAAATATTTTTTGAGATAGAATCTCATTATGTTCCCCCGGGCAACTTTAATCTCATGATATTTCCACTTCTGCCTCCTGGAAGCTGGCATTAACAGTATATGTCACCATACCTGGCCTGAAATAAATATGATTGATTTTGAAACATAATCTTACTGCTACTTTGGTATTTGTGAAACATATATATGAAGTTAAAGTCATATGGGATATTTTCCTTAATTGAAATCTCTTAATATTAATATACTTTTGGGGCTGAGGTTATAGATTTATTGAAGAGGTAGATCATCTCAAGTGTTCTTACTGCAATATGATGAAATATTTAAAATATAATTGATTATACTGAATTTTTCATGTACTTAACAATGTAAAATAAATTAAAAATTAACTTAAAAGTAACAACAATATTTTATCTACATATAGATAAATAGGGCTGTGTATCTTCAAAATTTTTTTATGTCAGCTCACACCAAATTCCAATAATATGCATATATAATGGTTATTAGTATTAATATTCCTTAGAGTTATACTCAAAGGTTAGTTTTCAATTTAAAATATGAATAGGTAAATAGTAGTGGCCTACAAAATGATAAGATATGTCATTTTAGATACATATTTCTGTTAATGTTCTTTTTGGAATTTTAAAGTAACTTACTACTTGTTTGGTATATTTTTATTTATTGATTAAATTTATGTTATATTTAATTTCCATTCCCATTATGCACTTTAGACTGTCTTAGTTCTTTGGTCATGTTTTACTGTTAATGAGTCAGGTCCTTCAGCGTGTCTCTTTCCTTAAATAGAAAGAGTAACAACATGACAGTAATAACAAACACTTCAGCATTTACCCTGTACTCGGGCAGCACTGTGTCCAGTACTACTTGAAATGCATTGCTTCAGTCAATTTATGTAAAACATTGGAATGAATTTCATGACTCCTTGAAGGTATAGAACTATTTAATAGCAGCTACCTAATTTGAATCCACATTTTCTGTCATTGAAGTCTATGGTATTAGCCACCTAGCTTAGCACTTTTAGATGCTATATCAAAACATCCAACACTGAATTATTTATAAACAATTGAAATAGTTTCTCATGCTTCTAAATACTGGAATTCCCTATACCAAGGTAATGTTAGGTTCAATATCTTATGCGGACCTGCTCTTTACTTCCAAGTTGGTTCTTTGAGCTATGTCTTCACATGGCAGAAGAGATAAAAAGGTAAACTCAGAAAGGACCCATCTGGTTTCCTCCAACCCTTTTATGAAACATTAATCCTGTTGAAGATGAAGAGGCCTCATGGACTAATTACCTCCTAAATTTACCTTGACTTACTATTGTTGCATCAGAGATTATATTTTAATTTAAATTTCTGAGTAAAACAGAACATTCAAACTGCAAATCCACACCATGCACATCTGGTTTTCAGAATATCAAAAAATCATTTTTGATGTGGAAATAGCCTACCTTGCTCAATTTTAATAAATTTGCAAAATTACATTAAATAAAAACTAAACATTATTTTGACCTTCCTTACCATCAAACTAAAAACTCAAGTCAAAATGCACGAAAGCCCTAAAATGTAAGACCTGTAACTCTGAAACTACCAGGAGAAAATATAGTGCTAACACTTCAGAACATTAATAAGGGAGTGATTTTATGATAGAACACCAAAAGCACCCCCACAAAAAAGAAAAACAATAAAAATGAGACTGCATAAAATAAAAAAAGTTTCTGTTTATTTTGGCACTATGTACAATAATCACATTATGGAAATAATATAAGTGCCTATCAAAAGATATATGGATAAAGGAAATGTGCAATATATGAAGTTTTTTGAACCTTTATTTTTTTGAATATTTACCTGTTTTTTTCAGAGAGAGAGAGATAGAGTCAGAAAGAGAGAGAAGAGAAAGATTATGGGCATGCCAGGGCCTCTTGCATCACAAATGAATTCCAGAAACATGAGCCACTTTGTGCATCTGGCTTTACGTGGTTACTAGGGAATTGAACCCAGACCAGCAAGTATTGGAAAAAAAAGCACTTTTAACCACTTATCTAATCACACACACACACACACACACACACACACACACACACACACAATAAAGTTTTATTTAGTCATAATGAACAATGATAGCCTGGCCATGGTGGCACACATCTGTAATCCTAGCACTGAGGAGGCAGGGGCAGGAGGATCAGAAGTTCAAGGACATCCTCAGCTACATAGCAAGCTTTAAGCCTGCCTGAGCTACATTAGAAACTTTCTCTTTAAAATGGAAAACTAAGCTGGGCATGGTGGTCCTAGCACTTGGGAGGCCAAAGTAGGAGGATTGCTGTGAGTTCAAGGCCACCCTGAGACTACATAGTGAATTCCATGTCAGCCTGTGCTAGATTGAAACACTACCTCAAAAGAAAGAAAGAAAGAAAGAAAGAAAGAAAGAAAGAAAGAAAGAAAGAAAGAAAGAAAGAAAAGAAAAGAAAAGAAAAGAAAAGAAAAGAAAAGAAAAAAGAAAAGAAAAGAAGGAAATCATTTATCATTCCATTTGGAAGAAAATATATAGAACTGGGAATCACCATATTAAACAAAATAAGCTAGCCTCAAACAAATGCATATTGCATGTTTTGTCCCATTCGTGAAAGCTAAAACCACCAAAATGGAACATGAAACTATAAACAGAAATGTAGGGCTATACGAAGGGGAATAGAAAGGTGGGAGGGAGAGGATAATAAAACGTGATAGACCGGGTGAATACAAGCAAAGTTTATTATATGCATACATGGAAATATAGTGCTTTGCATGATAAAAACATGTTAGTTAAAAAAAATGTATAAATCTTAAAAAAATGAAGGGAACAAATTGTGGAGAAGAAATAGACCAGTAGCATAGTTGAGAGGAAAACAGAGGGTAGTGTGGGGGTGAATATGACAAAGTAAACTATATACATTTATGAAAATATTATAATAAAATCAATTATGCTGAGGAATTTATGTAAATTGAATACATATCTAATATGTAATTAAGGTAAAAAAATTCTAAACCCCCCCAAAATGTTCTGTGGCTGGAGAGATATCTTAGTGGTTAAGTGTGCTTCCTGCACAAGCATGAAGGCCTGAGATGACCAGTGTTTTGAATATGTAGGTCTCACATAAAAGGCTGGGCATGTTCATGTGCACCTATAAAACCAGTTGCACAGGGGAGCAGAGACCTGAGAATCACTGAAACCTGACCCACTCCAGAATTAGACTGGAGCAGGGAACATGACATTCAGCTGTAGCCAATATAAGTGAGTGCTACCCACAACAGGGAAAGGGGTAGCAGACCACCTACACTGCACAAACACAATGTAAATAAATAAAAATTTAAAATGTTCATATGTAGAAAATAAAACAATGAAAAGAGTGAAAAGACAGCCTATAGAAAAGAAGCTAATATCCAGAAAATAAGTAGATCAACAAAATTAACCACTGCCCTATTACATTCACTTAGAATTTCAGCCATTGTTCCCTCCTGTCTTCCCTCTAGCTGCAAGAAATCTTTAGAGAAGCTAGACTTATATAAAGGGTAGAAGGCTAATTAGAAGTAGGAATCAATAATGAAGTTCTATGATGTCACCATCCAGGATGGAGTGAGAACTTGCAGTGGTGCAGCTTTCTCTGGGTTACCAATGCCATATTCTTCTATACACACCAGGCCATTTCTCTACAATATGACCCTGCAAAAGTTTTCAGGGCACAAGAAGAGCAAAGCTGACCTCTCATACCAACTGCCTCTAGCCCAGTCTGGACAAAGCTCTTCCTCTCATAATCCAAGCCTGAACAATCCATAGTTCTGTATAAATTTTTGGTATTTTACTTCTGACAAGAATATTCCATAAACCTGTGCCTTAGCATTGCAAGACATTTTTTAGACCAAGGTTTCAAATAGATCTACATTCCTCCCACAAATTACTTCCAAAAGGCCAAAAGCCACAGTCATGTTTTCAGCCCTGACCCCACTCTAGGTACCAATTTTGGTTGTAGTTACCTTCACATAACTGGGAGAAACACACAACCAACAGCAGTTGGTGGGAGGAAATGGTTTATTTTGGTTTACAGACTCAAGGGGAAGCTCCATAATGGCAAGAAAAAAATGTGGCATGAGCAGAGGCTGGACATTATATCACCTGCCACAGAGGTTTGAAAGATCAGGGAAAGAATGAATCATACACTGTCAAGGGGAATTTGGCTAGAAGCCGTAATCCTGCCCCCAACCACAAACCTTCCCCAACAAAGCCCCAGTTCCGAAATTGCAATCAGCTGGGAACGAAGCATTCAAAATTCATGATATTTGGGGTCACCTAATTCAAACCACCACATAGACCAAATGGCAAAGTTCAGAGATATTTTATTAGATTAAAAGAAGGGAATAGGAAAGAACATAAAGAGCTCATGAGAAGGCAGGAGAGGTTAAAGCCCACACTTATAGAAAGCTCCTGCCCATGAAAAATCAACAGTGGGGTAAAGCTCTTTTTTCCAGGGGGAAGAACCTAATTGAGTCTTTCATAGGTTCTGAGTAGGACTTGACTAACCAACCCTGACACTAAATTCTTTCATCTGAATGGGGACTGGGCTAGCCAGCCACAATTCTAGGTTCACATTTAAATCTCAGGAATCTTAATTCTAGGAAAGGAGGCATCCTTTCTAGGGAAGAAATTTATTTGAATTTAATGGGAAAAAATTGATCTAGCCAACTCCTTTAGGGAAAAGATAAGGAGAGGCCCAACCCATCACTGACCTCTAGCAAAGTAGAGTCTGCAAGTACAGGTTCAAAGACCTTTCTTCTTTTTATATTTAGGGGCCTGTCACCCTAATCTGCCTCAAGTAGGGAGGGATAAATGCAAGGAAGACCTATGTAAGCATTCTAGAGTGAGAAACCAAGATTGATCATGAAAAATATTTGTAGATTATAAAAGGTTAGATGAGGTAATAGTAACTTTTGTCCATGATGCTGGTACCAATATTGCCCTTTTGAGGAAACAGTTGATGCAAGCAATAAACTTTATTTATTTATTTATTGAGGTAGACTCTTAATCTAGCTCATGCTGACATGGAATTCACTATTTAGTCTCAGGGTTGCCTTGAACTCACGGTGTTCCTCCTACACCTGCCTCCCGAGTGCTGGGATTAAAGGTGTGCGCCACCATGCCAGGCACAAGCAATAAACTTCATGCTTTACTGGACCTTGATAACATTCCTCTTTGGAATAGTCTTAGCTGCTGACTTCTGAGACCATCTGATACCTCCTTGGACTGGATGGTAGTAGGCCTTCAGAGATTTTGCCCACCATCTATAAAAAGGTTTTCTTTATACAAATATTATAGTGCTAACCTCTGAATGAATTATATGTCTAGAAACACATCTGAAAATGGAGAAAAATCAACAGTAAGAATTTAAAGAAAGGTGTCCTGTGTGGGTGGGAAAGAGCCATCCCAAAAGTTATGAAGGTATTGAAAAATAAAGATGGAGTAGTTTCCTAAGTTTCTGGCAAGGGAGGACTCACTATGAAAAAGGGTATTGACATTGTTTTGAAGAACTAAATGGTAAGAACATATTGCTGAAGAGATGGCAAGTTTTTTTTTTCTTTTTTCTTGCTGATATAAAGACTCACATCTGTTCCAAACAAGTGACAGTTGGAGTGGTATGGTTGACAAATACTCAAAAAAGGATTATAGATATATCATTCCTTCCAAGATTCATGGAATTTTGCAGAAGAAGTGGAGCCAGAGGAAAGAGGTGGAGTATTGTATGGCATTTTTCCTAAGGTGATAATATGATGCCATATTAATGTAAAAAAAATTTGGCCTGGTATCCATGGAAACTTTGGACCATAGCAATATTGTGACACACGGTATATGACAATGGCAATGAAGCTATTGACAACTCCTTAGTAGATACAAGATGGGAGGGTGATAAGACTCTTACCTGGAATTCTAGCCAATGTTCCTTCATGTCCTCCCATCAGATTTAAATGATGTTGGGAGAAACTAGCTTTATATAAATGGTAGAGGGTTAGCCAGGCATGGTGGTGTAAGCCTTTAATCCCAACATTTGGGAAGCTGAGGTGGGAATATTGCTGTTAGTTTGAGGCCAGCCTGAGACTACATATCTAGTTACAGGTCAGCCTGGACTAGACGGGTATCATACCTTGAAAAAGAAAAACAAAACAAAACAAAAAGCAGATAGAAAGCTAATTTGAAGTGAGACTTCATGATGCAGCTTCCATGAGGTCCCTAATCATGGCGGTGTGGGATTTACCATGATGCAGCTGCTTATGAGTCACCTTTGGTCCTATAAGTAATCCCTCACCAAATAAATGACCAGTAAATAATCCAAATAAATCCATTGCTTCACCAGAACTTGTTTTGGTATAATCAGATTTGGTCTATTGTCTGTGCTCTATTTGGGCTGAATTGACACTTGCTTGCATCTCTCCCAGGTAAAAAGTTTCATTGAACCACCACACAGAAACAAGTAATCTAATTTAAAAAGGGTAATTGATGTCTGGAAAGATGACTTAGCAGTTAAGGTGCTTACTTGTGAAGCCTAAGGACCCAGGTTCAATTCCCCCAAACCCAAGTAAGCTAGATGCACATGGTGGCACTTGTGTCTAGATTTTGTTTGCAGGGCTAAAGACCCTAGCATGCGCATTCTTTCTCTCTCTCATAAATAAATAAATAAGAAAAGTGGAATGACCTGAATAGATATTTAGATATTTCAAAAATGAAGACACAGAAATGTCAACAAATAAATTGAAAAGGCAGAAAAATTAAATAAAAACTATAATGAAGTATTATTTCATCTAGGTGGAATTGCTACTTTAAAGATATATATATATATATATATATATATATATATATATATATATATATATATATGAGCATATCCCTCCTTTATCATCTGTAAGCATACGTAGGTCTCACCAGTTTTTGTATAGCCATGCTGGCCAGGGAATTTAACTGATTTTGTAAGTCTACCAATGACTCAGCTATTTGATATAAGTCATCCATGAATTTAGAAAACAAGGTATTTTTGTAGTGACTTTTAGTTCTCCAATTTTAGTTCCTATTCATGAGTGCTCCCCAGTACTATATGGCTTTATATAGCACAGACTGTTACAAAAAACAGATAACCCATCCAATCATGTTTTCTGTCATTATGTAGAATAGGGCTATAGCTATGATTTCCCCTGGGTTCTAACCCTGTGGGGCTGCTGTCCCCAGCCCCGCTGAGAATATGAGCAACAATACCATTGCCAGACCTAATTGGATGGGATGCATCACGATCATGGTCCAGCAGTGTCCCCTGTAGACTTCCTCAAACTTCTAGCATGTATCGATCAATCTTTTCCGGGTTGTGAAATTGATGCAGGCCTGTAGATCCTAAATCTTCAGCTGTACAGAGACTGACCAGCTTCTAGGTGTGGTTAGAGCAGAGCTTCAGATCTCTGGAGTGCTCCTGGTGCCTCCAGAGGATGATTAAGAGTGGCTTATCTGGATGTTGTTGTACCCTCCAAGATGTGTTCCCCTTGACCGTGTGGTCCTTCTTTACCCAAGTGTGATGAATCCACAGGGTGGCACCTATAACTTTAATAGCAGTTGGAGTGATGCATTACAATACAGGAGTCAGTCCTAACTGGCTGAAGTGGCTCTTTATTCCCAATCTTTTATTTAGACTATATCCCCAGGCCAGTATGGGTATGTCCACTTTCCTAAGGGTATGTGGGTCCCCTTATGTTACAAATTCCAAAGGAACATCATTAAAGAACCAGGATCACTAGTATCTTTAAGTCAGAGTTCACGTCTTAGAGCTGGGCTCCAGATTTTTCCCACACACCTTAGGGCCAGACTCCAAGATTTATGTCATGACACACTTTTCCCTTGGTAGGTTTCTATCCATTAGAAACAAGATATAAGTCTGATTTGGGGGGCACAAACATTTAAAATATTAAATTTTTGGTCCCTATAGACTTAAGTCCATCTCATAATGTACACTGTATTTATACTAGCTTTATAGGTCCCCACAACCTTTACCAACTTTAAGATAGTTCTAAAGCCTCAAGTCTCACCTGCGATTTAGGACTGTTTGATGACTGTAAGTCCTGTACAATCAAAATGTTACATATTTTAACACATGATGGCAGAGAGTAAACATTTAATTGTAATAAGGCATAACAAGCAGAGACTGGACGAATACAATTTGATAACCATCAGGTAAACATACCCAGTGACAGCAATCAGTCTTTGGATTTTCTGTGTTACCCCTCCAACTGGGCTGATCATAGCCTGGTCATACATCCCCTCCTTAGCTATCAGTACTCCATGATAGCCAAATTCTAGTGGGGGGGATAAACTTTGACTTTGAATAACAGGTTACTTTTTAGAATTTTTTTTTTAAGTCATTTCCTTTTATAGAATTTGCATTCTTATTCACTGAGCCTTTCCTGGGTGAAATTTTACCATGAGACATTTTCTTTCCTTTTTTTAAAAAATTATACTGTTTCTTTTATTTAAAGGCAAACAGAGGCTCATTAATCAGGGCCAAACAGAGGCAGAAGAAGGTATAAGTTAACATAAGATCTTAGTATTGTAAACCAACATCAGACAAGTGAGACTATTAGTCTGAATTTTCATTTATATTGTACCATTTTGTGGTTATATTCCCTTCCTGGGTGTTTAAGAACACGTAGAAAGCCATAATTAAAAATATATTATACTTTAGAGGTCAGTTATAGCTCTGTAAGAGAGACTCTTAGGGACCTGTGAAGAGCTCTATGATTCTCAGCATTATTTCATCTAAACTGGGGTAAGTCAAGGCCTTGCTGACCATGTAGCTTCCTTTGGAAGTATCCATAGTGACTCTCCTTTTGCAGATACACTGACTTGGGATCCATTCCCCAGTCTCCGGTTCTCATTATCCTCTAGGACCAAGAAGACAGGTAATTTACCAGACATTAGAAGCTAGAAGTCCCGCTGCCTCCTGTGGCCTTTTGATATTGAAGTAGGAACCAAAATATTGTTTATCCTTTTAACTCTGATGTTTCCAATTAACTTTGGTTTTTATATATAGTTATTAATCACTTAGGGAGACTATACCTATCTGATTAGAAAACAGATCTTGCCACAGAAGTGCAGAACGTATCTGGTCAATAAAGCACATCTGGTTAGAGAATGGCACAAAAGTTTAATATTCTGATTAACATTTAAGTTTAGTTGTCAGGTGAGAGTACAAGCCATATCTGGAACATATAAAACAGTCATACTTTTTTGTTTTGTTTTTTAAAGTAGGGTCTCACCCTAGCTCAGGCTGAGCTGGAATTCACTATGTAGTCTCAGGGTGGCCTTGAACTCACAATGATCCTCCTATCTCTGCCTCCCAAATGCTGGGATTAAAGACATGTGCCACCATGCCCATCTTAAAGCAGTCACACTTTTTAAGTACCTGTCATATGTAAGTCCATGCATAACATGATAGTCCTAGATATAATATTTTACCAAAAAGCAATGATCTTGAGATACCAGTAATGAGACAACTAAGTAATACCTTGATGGTGATTGTTTGTACATATCTTAAGAATAAAGCAAAACCTAGTCATTATTGAACTAAACCTGTCTGATTTTAACATATATTAGAGACATTTTGTCATACATAAAGTAGTTTTATAAGCAAGCACCTCTAATCTTTTTTATAACTTAATTTATGACTGTTCACAATGACTAAATCATGTTTATAAGACTTATAACCTCAGTGATGACCACCTAACAGAATCAGCATGAAAAAGGCAGAAGCCATCTCATAGGTATAGTATCACTAGATATAATAACCTTATAATAGAATATTAAATACTAATGAGTAAACCTTGATGTTAAGGCTCAGTTTGTCCCGTTGTTAAAAGATTGGCTGATAGAGGAGAATAGCTAATTTGGTTGAGTACTCTAAAGTCATTTTTTATAAGTATTATCATGAACAAATTTCCATAGATGAGGCATGGCAACATAATTTATAAACTAGTTACCATGATATAATGGGTTAACAAATTCATATTTAGACAGAATTATAAAAATGTTGTTTTAACTTTTAAGTGCCTTTCATGATAAATGTCTCCAAATATTGCTAAGCTATATTCAAATGTGTATCTGTGTGTGTGTGTGTGTGTGTGTCCCCTACCAAGTTTCTTTTTAATTTAATTTAATTTTATTTTATTTATTTGAGAGATAGTAAGAGGGAGAGAGATAGAGAGAGAAAGAATGGGCATACCAAGGGCCTTCAGCCACTGTAAAAAAAAAAAAAAAACTCCAGAAGCATGCACCAACTTGTGCATCTGGATTACATGGGTCCTGGGGAATTGAACCAGGCCTTTTGTCTTCATAGGCAAATGCCTTAATTGCTAAGCAATCTCTCCAGCCCGCCTATCAAGTTCTATTTAAAAGTTATTATCAATTATAGCTGACTTTCTGGGTTTCCTCTTATTGTTGCCCAAGGCTTAACCAGTAAAAGTAAATATTTTATTAGCCCTTTCCATCCTCTTCCAGTATAAAGAAGACAGATTAAGTTTAACATCCATTTTCAAAATTATTTTGCCTTTCATCTCTTAAAAGGTTACAATATAGTGATACCAGTTAAGATCATAGGACAATAAGACTGACTCAACTTTACTAATATTAAAAAGAACCATTTTCTTCTAGCAAAAGGACCAGTACTACATATGCATATGTCTAAAAGTGGACCATATTATAATTTAAAAACATTGAAGTGGTTAAAATTATAAGAGGTTATTGCTATTAGGGAATATTAAATTCCCATAAGAAAAAAATCAATTCTTATTGAATACTATCTTACTCTTAAGATACTGCTATATTTCGATTGATATTTACAAAAGTTGTTTACAAACATAACTTTAAATTTGGGGATTAAGTTTTTATTTCATTTATTACATTAAGCCTGATTGCATGTACATTTGTCTATAACAATAAGGTTAATTTTAAAATATATTATTCTTATAGGGCTGGAGGGATGGCTTAACAGTTAGGACACTTGCCTGTGAAGCCTAAGGACCCATGTTCAACTCTTCGGGTCCAATGTAAGCTAGATGCACAAAGTGACACAAGTGTGCAAAGTCGCACATGTGTACGAGGTGGTGGCGCATGCATCTGGAATTTGTTTACAGTGATTGGAGGCCCTGGCACACCAATTCTCACTCTCCATTTTTCTCTCACTCTCTCATATAAAAAGAAGGCAGTTATTTGGGCTTGCCTCAAATATATATATATGAATATATATATATATATATATATATATATATATATATATATATATGAATAAAACAATAAAACTACAGAACAAAATATTGTATTTTTAACAACTGAAATCTCTAATAATCCCTATTTAAAGTTATTCCTGAATGCTTAACTTATAAGTTTTTCCAATTAACCAATCAGTAGTTTGTTCTGATCTCATACTTTTCATTTTAGATAAAACCTCATTTGTTTAAGTGAAACTTACGGAAGTGCCCCTGCGTCCCCAATTCCAGGGTACTCTGAACTGGAGGGTGTGCATGGTGGACACAGAGTGAGTAGGCAAGACCCCAGTTCCCTGGGCTCTTCACGTGTCCCCCTGTGGCTGTCTTGGGGCTTCTTGGACCCTGCAAGCTTGCTGCGGAAGGAGGCCCCTTGCTCCACCTTCTTTGTCAAAGTGTCCCTGGGTCCTCAATTCCAGAATACCCTGTCATGGAGGGTGCACCCAACAGGCTCAGAATGAGTAGGCCAGATCCCAGTTCCCCCAGGCCCTTCCCAGTTTCCTTGTCCCTATCGGTCCCCTGAGCCTGGCTTGGGGAGGTCTGCTCCTTGTGTGGGGGCAGTGGAAATAGCCTTTTGCTCCAGTATCCTGACTGGTCCCTAGGTACCGACATCCCTATTTCCCAGAGTCAGAGGGTACGCAGGCCACTGTAGAAGCAGGCCACTTGCCTCTGGCTCGCCAGGTTCTTGGTGCCTGGTTCCTCAACCCTTGCTGAAGAGTATGTTTAAGTGGAGTGAATAGACCAGAGCTCCAAGATCCCCAGGTACATTTGATGTACCTGCAATCTCCACAATCTGTACATCCGTGTTTTTTTTTCATATATATATAAATATAACAGAAAGAGGGAGAGAGAGAATGGGTGTGCCAGGACCTCCAGCCACTGCAAATGAACTCCAGACATGTGTGCCCCCTTATGCATCTGTCTAATGTGGGTCCTGGGGAATCAAACCTGGGTCCTTAAGCTTCACAGGCAAATGCCTTAACCACTAAGCCATCCCTCCAGCCCTATCCACCCATCTTTTTGTCTACAATTAAGCTAGTTGTCAATAAAAAATAAATTAGTGAAAAAAAGCATTTGTGGCTTTAACCACATCATATACCCAGTATACCAATTCAGTTCACATTTAAAACAGAACACCCTCTGAAGATCATAAACAAAGACTTGCTTTGCTTCTCAATAGAATAAAGGGTCTCCCCAAGATGGGTAGACCACAACATTAAAAAAGCCAACAACATTCAAAAACTGAGAGAGCTCCACCAAGGATGATCCCAAAATGGAAGCCTCCAATGAAATCAAAGAGAAATCAACAGAAATTCAATCCCAAAATGAAAACACAACAGCCAATGAGTCCCTGATCAAAAGAATTACTGAACAGGAAGCAAACTATCAAAGAACCAACAATTGTATCAATTAAATTGAACAGAACCATCTCTTAGAGTATTCAGCTTTTGAAAGTAGGCTTAACTAGATTGAATAAAATGTTAGAACCCTCAAAAAACATATGAATGTATTGAAGGTGAGTCAAGAAATGGAAGATCTCTATAACCAATTGATTAAACTTCAGGAAGACTTGATCAAATGTAAGAATGAATTAAAGGAAGCATCAAGAATATCAGAAATTGAACTAAAATTGTACCTCAAAAAATGGACATGATGCAAAATAACAAAACATAAAACAAAAATCAAATAGAGCTTATGGAAACCTCTCTAGAACCCCTCACTAACAGAGTTACTCATGTGGAAGACAGAACCTCTAACCTGGAAGACAAGACAGAAGATATTGATT
Organism: Orientallactaga sibirica; assembly: GCA_036365145.1. Lineage (NCBI taxonomy): Eukaryota > Metazoa > Chordata > Mammalia > Rodentia > Dipodidae > Orientallactaga > Orientallactaga sibirica. The sequence goes on along the minus strand of JAEOAD010000793.1, from coordinate 3,447,934 downwards.
GGACAGCCAAAAACTTTGCTAAATACAAAAAATAAAATAAAATCAAGATATCATAATATGAGGGAGCTGTGGGATAACCTAAAATGATCAAACATTGGGATCATGGGTATACCAAAAGGAGAAGAAATCCTAGACAGAGGCATAGAGAACATATTCAAAAAATTATTGAAGAAAATTTTCCCAATCTCTCAAAAGAGTGGCCCACCCAGATACAAGAAGCCCATAGAACACCAGGAAGGACAAAAAAAAAAAAAAAAACTCTCAAAGGCATGTCATAGTTAAAACTCTTAACAATGAAAATAAAGAGAGAGTGCTAAAAGCTGCAAGAGAGAAACAACTCACTACATGCAAAGGCAATTCCATCAAAATTACCTCAGATTTCTCAATGAAAACCCTGAAACCAAAAAGACCAGGTATGGAAGACTTCAAAGTCTTAAGAAATATGGCTTCCAACCCAAGTTATTCTACCCAACAAAAGCATCCTTCATAATAGATGGTGAAAAGAAAACTTTCCATGAAAAAAAATCAACTATATGATTATATGAACACAAAGCCAAACCTACAGAGAATACTTCAGGGAATATTCAACACAGAAGAGTCAAACAATCAATATCAAGAGCCAACAAGAAGAATCACAATAACCAAAACTATACAAGGCTCAAAAAAGTACAAAATGCAAGGAAGCATCAAATGCCAAAGCACATCATGATGCCAGGGATTATTTCCAACTGCACAATAGTAACCTTAAATACTAATGGTCTAAACTCACCCATGTGAAGACATAAGTTATCAGGATGGATAAAAAAAAAAAAAATGGACCCTTCTATCTGCTCTCTTCAATAGACCTACCTCACCACTAAAGATAGACACCTCCTCAAGGTGAAAGGATGGAAAATGGTATTTCGAGCAAATGGAAATAAAAACCAAGCAGGTGTTGCTATATTAATATCTGATAAAATAGACTTCAAACCAAAAGTAAACAAAAAGGACAAAGAAGGCCACTTCCTACTTATCAAGGCAATGACAACATGAGATCATCTCAATTATAAATCTATATGCACCAAACACAGGTGCACCATAGATTATAAAAGTAAACCCACTTGATAACAAAACAGAAATAAACACCAACACCATCATAGTTGGAGACTTCAATACTCCACTATCATCAATAGACAAATCATCCAAGCAGAAAATCAACAGGGAAATAAAAGAGGCCAACAACACCATAGACCAGTTAGATATAACAGACATCTGCAAAACTTTCCACCCCAGCTCTACAGAATACACATTCTTCTCAGCAGCCCATGGAACCTTTTCCAAAATTGACCATATATTAGGCCATCAAGCATGCCTCCATAAATTCAGAAAAATTGAAGTAACTTCCTGCATCATATCAGATAATGCTTCAAAGCTAAAAATCATCAAAAACAGACGCATCAAGAACTCCACCAGCTACTGGAGACTAAACAACACACTTTTAAACAATGAATGGGTTGTGGAAGAAATCAAAATGAAACTTTAAAATTCCTAGAATTGAATGATAATGAAAATACAGCCTACCAAAACTTATGGGACACAATGAAGGCATTCCTCGGGGGAAAATTCATAGCACTAAATGCCTCCATAACAAAAACAGAGAGATCCCAAAGTAATAATGTAACTGAATAATGCACCTAAAGGCACTGTAAAAACAAAAAGAATCCAACCCGAAGAGCTCCAGATGGAAAGAAATAATCAAGAACATAGCAAAACTAAGAACACAATTTAAAAAAATGATGAACTGAAGATCTGGCTCTTTGAAAAAAAATAAGATTGACAAACGCCTGGCCAAATTGATCAAGTAAAAATGACAGAACTCTCAAATTAACAAAATCAGAAATAAAAAAGGAAAGATCCCAACAGGCATCAATGAAATTGAAAAAATCATCAGGGAATACTTCCAAAACCTCTGCTTCACAAAATTAAATAATATGGAAGAAATGGATGAATTCCTAGATGCATACCACCTACCAAAACTAAACTGAGAGCAGATTTACCTCCTAAACAAACTTATAACATCCATGGAGGCTGAAAAGGTAATCAAAACCCTCCCCCCCCCCGAAAAAAAAGTCCAGAACTGGGTAGCTTTTCAGCTGAATTCTATCAAACCTTCATTGAAGACTGGAAACCAATTTTTCTCAAACTGTTCCACATAATCAGAGGCTAGGGAATCCTCACCAACTCCTTTTGTGAAGGTAGCATCACCCTAATATCAAAACCAGACAGAGGTGCAACAAGGAAAGAAAACTATACGCCTATGTCCCTGATGAACTTAGATGCAAAGACCCTGAAAAAAATCCTTGCAAAACAAATTCAACAATACGTCAAAAGCATTATCCACCTTGATGAAGTAGGCTTCATCCCAAGGGTACAGGGATGGTTCAAAGTATGGAAATCAGCCAATGTAATATATCACATAAATAAGCTTAACCAAAAAAACCACATGATCATTTCAAATTGATGCAGAGGAGGCCTTTGACAAAATACAACAATACTTCATGATCATAAGTATGCAAAGAATAGGCATGAAGGGTTTATATCTCAACACAATAAAGGCTATTCATAAAGCACCCACAGCCCAAACACTATTTAATGGGGCAAGACTCAAGTAGTTCCCATTGAGATTGAAGACAAGACAGGGGTGTCCACTCTCACCATTGCTCTTTAACATAATATATAAATACTAGCTCAAGCAATAAGGCAGAAGAAATTAAAGGGATTACAATTGGAAAGGAAGAAGTCAAATTGGCCCTATATACAAATGGCATGATCATATACATAAGTGATCCAAAAGTCTCTATCTCAAAACTTCTAAAGGTAATTAATTCTTTCAGTAAAGTGGTAGGATACAAAATCAATGCACAAAAGTCCTTTATGCAAAGGACAAATATACAGAGAAAGAAATCAGTGAGGCTGCCTCATTTTCAATAGCAGAAAAAAAAACTAAAACTTGGAATAACCCAAACAAGAATATGAAAGACATATATAGTGAAAACATACACAAAAAAAACCTCAAGAAGTAAATCAAGGAGAACTTGAGAAGATGGAAAACGTCCCATGCTCCTGGATAGGTAGAATTAATATTGTGAAAATGGCAATTCTACCAAAAACAATATGCAGATTTAATGTGATACAAATAAAAATAACAGCATCATTCTTTACAGAGATAGAAAAAATGATTTCAAAATTTTTATGGAATTCCAGCAGGCCTCCAATATCCAAATATATCCTCAGAAATAAAAATATCCTCTGGAGGTATCATTACACTGGACCTAAAGCTATAATACAAATCCATAGTAACAAAACAGCATGGAACTGGCATAAGAACAGAAACATAGACCAATGCAACAGAATTGAAGACTCAGACCTTAGGTCAAGTAACTAAAGCTACTTGATCTTTGACAAAGGAGCCAATAATGTAGACTGGCAACAAGACAACATCTTCAATAAAGGTGTTGGACAAATTGGATGACCATATGTAGAAAAATGAAACTAGGCACACTCATCTCTCCATACACAAAAATCAAGTACAAATGTATTAAAGACCTCAATATAAGACCGGAAACCCTTCAACTACTGGAAGAAAAAATAGGAGACACTCTCCACTATCAAGGAGTGTAGAAGAACTTCCCAAACAAAACCCCAGTAGCCAAGGAAATTAAACAAGCATTCAACCAGTGAGATCATGAAGCTAAAAAAGTTTTTACACAGACAAACACACCATAAGCAGATACAATAGATTACCCACTGAATGGGAGAAAATCTTTGCCAGCTATACCACTGACAGAAGCCTAATATCTAGAATCTACAAAGAACTCAACAAAAAAACTAAACAAAAAAATCAAACAACTCACTCCAAAAATTGGGTAGTGAACTGAGTAGAGAGTTCTCAGAGGAAGAATTACAAATGGGTAACACAAACTTAAGAAAATGTTCAACATCCCTAACCATTTTGGAAATGCAAATTAAAACAACCATGAGATTCCACCTTACTCCAGTAAGAATGGCAATCATTAAAAAAATCCAACAATGACTAATGTTTTCAAGGACTTGGGGAAAGAGGAACCCTCATCCACTATTTTTGGGAATGTAAACTTGTACAACCACTATGGAAATTAATTTGGAGATTCCTGAAAAGAATGAACATAGAGCTACCAACAGACCCTGTCATTCTCTTACTGGGTATTTATCCTAAATGCCCCATGCATCAATACAGAGACATTTGCTCAGGCATGTTTATAGCTGTATCAATTCATCATAACTAAGAACTGGAATCAACCCAGATGCTCATCATTGGGTGAATGGATAACAAAGTTGTGGTACATTTACACAGTGCAATTCTACTCAGCAGTAAGGAAAAAAAAATGGTATAATGAAATTTGTAGAAAATGGACAGACTTGGAACAGATCATACTCAGTGAACTCGCACAATCACAGAAAGACAAATGTCACATGGTGTCACTCATCTGTGCTTCCTAACCTGGACTGGCTCGAGTTGCCATCATACTTGATAGGCAACTCAAAGACCAGAAAATAGGGATAGTAGGGTTTGGAGAGAGTGGAGGAAAATGGGAGGAGGGAAAACAAACACAAAATTAAATCCAAAATGAGCAGATACCATAGAAACCTTTATATTTGGAGATACACTAAAAGACATCACCCTCAAAAGTAATAATGGGGAATTACATTAAAAGTAAGGCTCTGGTGAGGGTGGAATGAAGACTAAGCTTAAAAGAAAATGCTTTAGTGTCTCTGACCTGAAACTCCCAGTTCTAGATATTTGTTGCTACCCACATTGAGCTGTTGATCAGAGAGCTCTATGAGGTCCCCAAATCAAGATAGCTTTCTGTCAAAGCACTTGATGACCTGCCTGAAACAAAAGCTAAGACCCTGTGCCTGAAGACACCATATGTTGCTGAAACAGAGCATGGAGAGACCTGGATGAAATTCCGAAGAAAGGCAGTCCCCAGACAGTTAGCCTCTCTAGTGCTGGAAAGCACTACCTGAGCTACTGAGGGAAAATGGCCAACAATGGTCTGAGCAACCAGAGATCTAAGCTACTCAGAAACAAACACCCTGACGCAATGTGCACACCAGTGCCATAGTGGCAAACAACCACAGTGGGTAACAAATAGCTTTCTGATTGGCTAAGAGATCTTCTCAGTGTAAAGGAACCCATATCTGGAATTGGGAACCAGATCAGAATCCTATGGAGACAAAGATTATATTCTCCAGTGTAAAGATATCACTAGTCTTTGGCTAAAAGAGGGAATACATACATCAAATTCTTCCTAAATTAGTAATGCTTATCCCATTTAAACTATGCTGACTTCACTCTCCGTTGGAGAATCTATTCTTTTTCAGAAGGTAGTGAGACCAGAGGATATAAACTACCCCTCACACTTCAGCCAAGCCACAGCTGATTCCACAGAGGAATTGGGGAGACAAGCAAGAGTGCTGCTTCCATGATCTTCCTGATAACCAGCACCAGGGTGTAGGAGACAGACTTTGAGAACACTCAACACCTACCAAAGTAGAGATCCAGAATCTCCTAAGAGCTCATCACTGAATTAGACTTAAAACTCACCCACCATAGCTTAGGGAATTTTGTGGAAGAGGGGGTAGAAAGATTATAAGAGCCACAGGTTGAGACATCATGCCCAGAGATGTTCCCTCCTCCCAAAAATAACTGACTACTGCTCCTACAGTGCAGAAACTACAACCCCATGTGGAATACCTGCAACCCTACTGAGGAGTATCCCCAACGGAATGGGGGCAGGGATGGGGGAAAAGAGGGTACCAACAAATGATGTATCCATATGAAATATCTTGTTAATAATAATAATAATAATAATAATAATAATAATAATAAAAATGGGCTATGGAAGTAAATAGAGTTCTCAAAAGAATAAATAAAGATGACATATAAACATCTACAAAAATAAGATAAACTTATTTAATAGTCAACATGAAGCCTAGTCACACAATGTACATAGTTTTATGGTTATATAAACTTGACAAAAATAATCAAAGCCTTTAGTCTTTTTAGCTTGACATCCTCTTAATTCTCTAAAATTTTAGCCTGTAGCAAATAAGTAAAGCACTTTTATTTATTTAATTTTTAGTTTCTTAATTTTTCTCACCTATAATTGTCATATTTAATCTTAAATATAATTTGTTTGTGGTACCTGTAAATGTCAATGTCACATACATAAAAGTTGTATAAAGGTAATAAACATATCACAAGGGCTAACAAACTTAATATAATCCAGGGAATTATTTCATTGTTGGCTCTGGTAAAAATCATTTTCCTGATGATTTGACCTCATGCCTGTCCACTATTATCTTAACAGATCATAAGAGGGAATTTTCTAGCTATGTGGACTACAGCCTATATCTTCTGTACAAAATATAATGTTATCCTTGACAAAAGGGTGGCTGAAACTGAAGTTCCTAAGAGTAATAGCTATATTATTACAACTTCATCTGCAAATTTGTGGAGAATTAATTGCTATCAATCCAGAAGCTATATTTTCCCCATAGAAAAGTCAGTTTATTGTCTTTCTGTGTGTAACTTGGCATCTCCATGAGCAGTTGATATATCTGTTGATCTGAGTTATAATTTTCATAGTAATTTTTAATTTTGAACTTCATAAAACCACTTATGATCTTTTGGTCCCTTTTAAATAATTTATTAGCAAATGAACAAAGGAAGGTACTTGGCAAATAAAATATCACTTTTTGTCCATGTGTCTGTGTAATTTAAAAAGGGACAAAAACCTATGGAGCTGAAGATTATTGTCTCCAATAACAAGCTCCCATTAATCTTTGGGCAAAAGAAGGGCTATATCCAACAATTTCTCCCTGAATTAACAATGTTTATCCCATTTAACCTATGCTGACTTCATTCTCCATTGGAAAATCTGTTTTACTTTTTCAGAAGGTAGTGAGACCTAAGGAGATAAACCACCCCTCACACTTTAGCCAAAACACAGGTGAAACCACAGAAGAATTGGAGAGATGAGCAAGAGTGCTGTTTCCATGGTGAGCCTGACAATAAGCACCAGGGTAAAGGAGACAGATGCTGAGGATACTCAACACCTACCAAAGTAGAAATCCAGAGGCTCCTAAAAGCTCATCACTGATGTAGACTTAAAACACAACCGCCAAGGCTCAGGGAATTTTGCAGAAGAGGGGGCAGAAAGATTGTGAGAGCCACAGGTTGGGACAGCATATCCAGAGGCATTGACTCCCCCCATGACTGGCTGCTGCTCTTATAACTCATAACTCACAACCCCATGCAGAATGCCAGCAACACCACTAAGGAGGAGCCTCAGTGTAATGGGGCAGAGAGGAGGGAAATGATGGTACCAACACATGATGTGTCCATAAAAATTATATTCATTCTCTCTCTCTCTCTCTCTCTCTCTCCCTCTCGCCAAAGGGAAACCCACTTAAAGGTAGGATATTCTCTGAAGCATATATTTCCTTGTTTTAATTTTTGTAACAATTTTCCTTTTTTAATCAACCTTAATGTGGCTGATGTTAAGAGCATTTTTATTTTTCCTTTCAAATCTTCTTGTTGCATTTTATCCTCGTTCCCTGGACAATCTCATTTCCTAGTTTTCCCTCCAATCAGCAATTATGTCTGGGTGGAATCTTTAAAGGCTTTATCGCTGTGTCTTTCATTTAATGATCCATCTCTGTTATCTTTTTAGTTTCTCTCCTTCTATTCACATTCTTTTACTTTTCAATCTATGTGACTACTCCATAGCAATCTTCTACAAACATTTTATAACACCCATCATTTAATGCCTTAATCAAATCAGTGTCATAATTTCATATGACTCTTAACAAAATCTATTTTTGGCATATTTTTACTTTCATTAAGTAGTTCTTCTAAATCTCTGTTTATAAGGTAGCAGACCAGGATTTATTTATAATATTTATCCAGCATACACATATAAAACACATTTTTAAAGAATGAAAGCAGGTTAGAGCATTATTAGAAATTTTCTGACAAACTTAAGAGTACTTCTGAGTCCAAATACCTTCAGACTGTTTCCCTGTCAGCAGTTTCACAGAACCCAAGAGAAAAAGCACATTAAAACAGCTTTGGAAAATGATTATATGGTCTCTAGAAGAAGGCCCATTGAAAGGTAACCTTTAGTAGCTTGGGATCCACCTAAGCACTCAACTTTTCCTGATGTACTTGCAGTCTCTGGAGGCAAGATGACTCAGGGGATCTGTGGCCACCAGCACAAATTCACAGAAAATCTGCACTAAAGCCAGTTTCCTCACCCTCTAAGTGACTCTCATGCAGTGCTCTCCATCAGCACCAGACCATCGTTTCATCAAAGCCCTGTGAGAGAGTAACCCAGTAACCCCGTAATACATCCCTGCTGCTGGCACATGAACATGCACTGACCCCTTAAGGTTTTTTTAAATTATTATTCTCTGAGTCTGTTTTCCCCTTCCTGTGTTGCCCTCCTGGTTCCAGTGACACAGGACAGACAAAAAGGAACTTCAGCAATGGTTGGCCTTAACAGGTTCAGTTTTGTGACATACCATTATAATCTATTTCAATCTTGCCATGACACCTTACGCAACTTGCTTTGGTACCACAGTGTTGGGCCCTGCCCCGTGTGAAGCCTAGTGGTGAGCCCAGCCAGAGTTTACCTGTACTTGGCTCCCGGTGAGGCCTAGTCGAGCTTCCAGAGCCTGAGTAGAGTTTCACGACCTGTCCTTGGAGCGACTCAGCACCTAAGCTGAAACTGCCTCCGCCCAGCTGCTGCTGACGTGGTGAAATACTATTGGCCCTTACACCTTTCTCTCATCCTTTTTCCCACCCTCTCTCAAAATATATAAATACCTTCCCATGACAATAAAGGAGAGATTTTCCGCCAGACGGACTCTGAGGCTCAATGCGGTTTTTCTCCCCGGTGTTTTAGGGGGGGAGGGGTTTGAGTCACCAACACCCACCTTCCCGCTCAGCCTCGAAAGAAGTGGCTGGCCCGGCTCTCTCTCTCTTCCGCTCTACCTGCCAGTGGTGGAGGAAAAACACCGGCAACGGGTGCCCAACATGGGGCGCAACACCACAGAATGAGGCCCCTCGAATCCTGTAGCCTTACTGGGTATCTTAAGTATGCCAAGTGGTAGGACTACAAACTGGAACTCAGATCTCAAGGGAAATGAATTGCTCATACACTCACACTTCCACACAGCGGTTAAAATTACAGTATCCTCCCCACTTATGGGAATTCCCTGGTTGTCCAAATATGAAAATCCACTTAATAGCCTCCTGCTAGGCCCCTATAAAGCCCTTAATGACCCCTCTGCTGGGTCCCTGTAAAGCCAGAACTTTCAACTCCAAACACACATGGAGAACTCCTGTAAACCACAGTCTTCAGCACTGAACACACATGGAGTTTACTTAGTATGGCTAACCTGGAGGTGATCAGGCTCTGTTCCTAATCCAAGGAGCTATCGCACTCTGCTTTTGGTCACCATGACCTTACCTCAGCCATTGTCATACAGTGACTCTGTCTTTCCTTCCAAGTGTGGTTGTGCTTGGGTGTCATAGAAGGGCAGGGCTCCAATCAAGATCGGACCCCAGAAACTGTCAGGGAGGACAACTTCCAAATCACTCAGAGATTCTTTACCCTCTTGGTGGCTAAGCTGTCATGCCAGTAGCTCAAGGGAACATGAATTTGCATGCAAGACTCTTCTTATTTTGTTTTCCAGTCCATGTACCAGCTATGTTATAGGAAATAATGGAGTCAGTAAGAGTAATCAGCATAATACTCTTCAGAGAGAGGGAAATAGCCATTATTGAAGCTTTATGTGGTGACCTATGTTAGCTAACACCAAAACAGACAGAAGACTCCAACACTGATTGTGTTGGAGTTTTAGATCTTTTAAAATCCTGTTTTTTATTGTTTTTTTTTTTTTTTAAATTTCTCCATGCTTGTAGAGAAGAGAGATGTATGGTCTGTTAATATAGAGTTAAGACATTCCTTTCTGTCAAATAAGATTAACCACATGTTGTTGTTTCCAACACAGAGTAGTTATACATTGTCTAAAAGGGGTCATGCCTGAGTCGATTTCTGTCTGTTCAACATTTGCTGTAAATTGTTTAAAGAAACCTTCCAAGCTACAATTCCAGAAGATGGAAGAGTAATGTTTATTGCCTTACTGAAAGTCTTAGGTGCATTCATATATTTCTTATAGATACATGAATTATATTCCATCCAGATTTATATATGTTAAGAATGCTAATAATATGATATTTCCTCAATAGTTCATTTATGAGGAATAGGCTGTAACTTCCTTAAAATACTGGAAACAGATTTAACTGGTTTTCTAATTATGCCACTATTATGTATATTCAAACAAATGAAATCAGCATGTTTTCTAGTTGACCCACTTGTATACATTCAAACAAATGAAATCTGCCTGTCCATGATTATTTTTGCACTAGTCATGAAAGCTAACACACAGAATCCATTTAGGACCCTTCAAAATATTAATCAATAAAAATAATTATATATACTGGAATATTATTCATTCATAAGGAAAAATGCAAATTTATCACTTGCAGAAAATTGATAAAACTTAATGATATTATATTATAATGATATTATATTAAAAGAAAAAGACTAAGCACAAACAAATGTTTTCTCTGATAGGTGAAAAAAGTTGACTGTAGAATAGTGATTACTAGATATTAAGAGAAATTTACAGTATATAAAAGGGTTTTGTTGAGTACATTGTCTATGCATGTGTAGTAATAGCATCCCATTACACTGTATAAGTCATATGTTAATACAAATTTACAAATCAGTGAAAAATCTGTGGTATATTTATGCAATAGAAAAGATACAAAAATATTTAAGATGTGATTTTATACATATATATATATATGTATTCAAATTTGATAAATTTCCTATCATAATTTCTTTGAGTAAGCTTTTTACATATTTGAAACTTTCAAGTCCTTATCTCCAAAAACCCAATTATTTGCTTTTTGAAAACTAACTCAAATTATACCCAAGTTTTCTTCACTTCTGTGCATTTTTTTCTCTAATCTGAATTTTCTAATAACATTTCCTCAAGTTCACTAATTGTTTCTTCTATTTGGTTCATACTGCAATTGATGCTTCTATCGTTTACTTAAAATTTTACTGATTGTATAACTTGCATTATTTCAGCACAAAATTGTGTCCAGCCTTGATGGTCATTTGCTCTTCTCTGGTATTTATATTTCAGAAAGAAGTCAATATAAGCTCAGGTTTGATCCTTTTCTAAGAGTTGATGAATAGAACCTTTAGGAGGATTAGCATTGCTGGAGGAAGTGAGTCACTCGCTGTCGGCTTTGAGATGTTATAGCCCAACTCTGTTTGGTATTCTCACTCTTGCTACTTTCTTTCTGCTCATGTGCACCAGCTGTATGCTCCTACAATAGTAAAACTTCCCCTTAATTTGATAATTGCTGGGATGACCATGCAAACTAGGCACAGCTTAGGGGAGGAAGGGATTTATTACAAGCTTACATATCTGGGGGAACTTCCATCAGTAACAGAAGAAGCTGTTTCCATACATCCAACCAGAGAGAAAATCCATCACTAGCCAATAAACACCAAAGGCAACTAAACAAAGTCAGAATGCCAGTGAGAATATGAAGAGAGTGGAACCGTTATTCATTGCTTATGGGAATGTAAACTAGCACAGCCATTATAAAAATCAATGAGAACTTTTCTCAAAAATTAAAAATTTAATTTCCATATGATCCAGTCTGGGGCATACACACAAAAGACTCTGTATCTTATAATTACACATTCATATTGATTGCCACATCATTTACAATAGCAAGGACATGGAACAAAAATGGATCTTGAGGCTCTGTCTATAAGATCCGGTTTGCAAACAGGTCCTTCCATTTCTATTAAGGACTTTGCTTCACCACAACAGGCTTTGGCACTTGGCTCAAAAAAAGTCTGTTCTAGTTTTTGTACTTTGCTACTCATTGGGTGGAGTCTTTCTCCACTCTGTTCCTGAAGTTGGGAGGCATTGTGGGAAAAATCAATCACTTGACTTTATATGGTTCTAGGCTAGCTCAAGAGGTCATAGACTTTGCCCAGTACTTATTTTCACTGTAGCTTGTCTAATATTAGGCTTGAATTCTACAACCTAAACCTAATTTTTTTCTTTCTCCCCCTAAGAAGTAGGACTTCTGTGCAAGTTGGGATGCTTGGAGTTATGACAGGAGATGAGGCTCACAGCTTTTCCACCTGCTTTTTACAGAAGGTCTTCATCTTGTTATAAGGGGCATTATAGGCTCATTCCTGATTCCCTAACCTCTTGTGCTGTAGGTGTTCAACTCAGTATGTCCTGGGGGTTATATTACCAGAGGATTTCACTCAAAAAAATGCCTTTCTCTGCTTCTCAAGGATCTTTATCCAATTTTTTTATTTTACAATAACTTTAGACTTATAGAAAAGATACAAGTATAATAAAATCTTCCATTTGGTTAATATGCTATACTTGTTCATACATATATTACAATTAATGTACCACTATCAATGCATCTTTATTATCCAAGCCCATTAAGTTCACATTATTTTTATTTCTAGTTAATGTTCTTTAAAAATGGCATATCTATCATAACATAGCATCACATTTTTCCCATGTCCTCCTTTAGGGTTCTCTTGGCTATGATGGTACTTTAGACTTCTACTGTTTTAAATTACCTTGATTTGCTATTATATACAGTTTATATATTTGATGAATCATTTCTTTTCATACTAGTTCAGACTAAGATATTTGTTTTATTATTTTGTGTATAATCCCATAATACTTTCCGTTTTTACTGCTGAAAATTTCCACCTTTTACCAT